>OY856409.1:37118400-37718400 GCA_963693085.1 Alisma plantago-aquatica | reverse complement strand
CCCCCTCCCTATTCATTTCCACCCAGAACTGAGTAAGTACTGTACGTATCATTTGTTCATGTTGAACCAGTTCTGCCCAACACTAAGTAAGTACTGTACATACTATTTGTTCATGTTGAACTAGTTCCGCCCCTTTGATGCAAATACAGTACATACGAATTAGATTTGTTACTGATATGAGAATAATAATTGGGTACTGTACTTTTGTAAAAGTGATTAATAGTTTGTTAGGTATTGTACTTTTGATTCTTATAGAAATAAAAATCATAATGGGGTATTGTACTTACTGAAATGATTTGGTAGGTATTGTAGTGTACTTACTGAAATGATTTGGGAGTAAGTATTGTACTGTACTTACTGAAATGATTTGGGAGTAAGTATTGTACTTGGCGTAAATGAATAGGGAGAGGGAGTGAGTATTGTACTTGATGGAAATGATTTGGTAGGTACTGTACTATCATTTCGACAAAGTTAAATCAAGAGTAACAGAATGAGTACTGTACTTGGCGGAAATGAACAAGGAGGGAGATGTTTGAGGAGATTTGCTGCTATATACGAGATTCAAAAATATTGATATGAGTAAACTTGTGTTGGGCAAGTACTGTACTTGTGCTTCAACTCTCTGACCATCGTATCCTTTACATGATGTACTATACTACACATCATGAGTACATACTCATAAATAGTGTTGGGAAAGTACTATACTTGTTTTGGAATTACTCATAAACAGTGTTGGGCAAAAACTGTACTTGTGCTTCAACTCTCTGACCATTGCAACATTTACATTATGTATTGTACGACTGAAGTAGAAAGATTGATGAGAACTAGGGAACAGACGTACTGTACTAACATGCAAATGTTGGTGGGTTGAAATAGAGTCGGAAGGAGGAGTTGCAAGTGTAACATCCCTGACCTGGTTATGTGTTAACCCTAGATTTTTTACCTAATAAGGTTGAGTAGATTCTTAATCTTATCTTTGGAAGAATACAGGATGATTGTCGAACCCTAACAAGGGTGCACATATATATATATAGATATAAAAAGAGTAAATCGGATCTGAAATCCAAGCCGTACCATACCACAATGCCCCCTAAACGGGTCGGCGAAGATCCATTTAATTTTCCAAATCGGATATGCAGTCGGATCTGCAATGACGGAAGATCTGTGATGGTGGTGATGGGGTTCATGGTGACGGAGTGGTGACCAATCCGACAGCGACCACCAAATTGGGCGGCAGTGTTGCATTGCTACTGTGGTGGTTGGTCAATAAGAGTTGAAGCGGGTTGCCATGAGGTGGTGGGGTTCGGCAAGGGCACGGCTGCAAGGTGTTCGGGAATCCACAGACTCCTTGCCGCTGGAGGAAGAGGTGGTCGGGAAAGATAAATTGAGTGTTTGTGCTATGCGGCCAGAGAACATCACAGATGGCGCCCATATATAGTTGTTGCCGTGCGGTGGTGGAGGTGGTGGATTGCTGTAGGTCGTTGGCATGCCGTGGTCACAGTGCTGATGACGGAGGGAAGGCTAGTTCCCTTTCCAGCACCATCGGGACGAAGACGAGGTGGCAAGGGGTCTGAGAAATGCCAGGTAGACGGCGGTGGGTCTGCATCTTTTGTGATATAGCACGGCCGACGGCACGGTGGAGTCCAGGACCAGGAAAGCAGGGGAAATCTGAGGTCGTGGAGAGTTGGCAAGGTGGAGGCAGATCGCGACCGGAGGGGGCATTATAGGTGTGGTGGTCGAAGTCGCCTTGGCATTGCTCTGGGTCTATGGTTGCGGCCGGAGGATCGGAAGGGACGAGGAAGGGGAGGAGAATAGGCGATGCTGGCGGAAGTGTTGGTGTTGCAGGTCTGGGTGTTACCATTCGAAGTTCCCTATATATATTGTAGTAGAAGGTGTGGCTAGGGTTTGATAGGGCAGTCTGCAACGACAACATTGACGTTTTCTGGCAAAGAGGAGAGTTCTCATGGCATTTCTATATTTATTGAACAAGGTAGTACAACTTCTGTGCGTTAGTTATTGAGTAGCCTTGTGTTACTCGATGAAAAGGGGGAGACGGTATGCATGGTCAGCCGTTTCAGTATATCAAGAATCGAGGTGTCTCGTTTTCTTGCAGCGATGAAATGATGAACATATGGTATATTAAATGGAGTGCCTTGATAGTGGCAAACAAATACGTGAATAGGCAATTTAATATAATAGTACTCTAAGCAATTGGCTGTTAGACTCCACTCTCGAAATATTGATTACCACTATTATTGATTTCTTCTTATTAAATTCTATTTAAGCAATGATACATTAAATTTATCTCATTTGTATAAATGATTTATGTATTTGTTTATAGTTTAATCAAAGTTATTGAATTGTTACTACCTTAGTCTAACTTTCCCAAAGGGATATCCACTATGATTTTAACAACCAAATAAGTTCTTAGAAAATCTAACATTGCTTTTGTAGATCAATAGTCATACCTCTCTATCTAGTTTATTATATTCCAGCTAAACTTCCAAAATGGTTTCCGAGATAATGATTCTCATACGGGTCAGGCTAAACCTAGATGGCCTTGGTCTAACTAATTTTTTTGCACAATAATTAAGGCTATATAAAAGGAATCGGAGTATGAAATCCTAAAATGTAATAGAGTTTTAAGAAGATGAAAATAGCAAAATAAATCTAGAGTCCAACATTCGGTATGTTACACTACCCCTAACAAAGTTGACCAGGAAATGTGTTCCTTTTGTCTAGAATGGAAATGTCAACGTTCTATCAAGTTTTTGAAGGAGAAGTTAACCAATGATCTACTGTTAGTGCTGCTAGAGTAGGGGAAAAGTTACACCATATTATGTGATTTTTCAAAGAACAACTTGGGATGTGTGCCGATGTAGAACAAGAATGTGATTTATTTTGCTTGGTGTCAACTTAAGAAATACGAGGAGAACTACTCAATGCATGATCTGGAGATTGCATGTGTGGTCCATGCCTTGAAGATTTGGAGGCACTCTCTGTATAGAGAAAAGTGTCAGATATTCACAAGCCACAAGAATCTTCAGTATATCTTCTTGAAGAAAGAGTTGAACATGAGGCAAAGGAGATGGATGAAGCTGATCAAGGACTATGACTGCACTATAGACTATCATCTAGTAAAGGAGAACATGGTGGTTGGTGCATTGAGAAGGAAGTCTGCTTCGTCATCATCTACAGATAAGGCACAATAACATGCTTTGGTGTGCCAGGATAGGGGCATGTTGGTGTCACTTCAATAGATGAATGTGAAGTTGGAGGTTTCCTTGTTGGGTAGGCTAGTTGACATAATTGTAGGTAGAGCCTACTTTGATGCAACAGATCAGAGATGTACAACGAGATGATACCATGATAAAGAACATCAAGTTAGAGTTTGGTAGTAAGAAGTATGATGGATTCCATGTGACAAAGGATGGGGTCATTTTCTTTTACTACAAGATAGTAGTTCTAGATGTTGATGGCTTGAGAAAGATGGTTATTGAGGAGGCTCATTTCTCGATGTACACGATGAATCCTAGAAGTACCAAGATGTACCATATTATGAAGGATCTGTAGTGGTGGTTAGGTCTAAAGCATGAAGTGGTAGAGTTTGTTGCTAGGTGTTCAGTTTGTTAGCATGTCAAGGAAGATCACCAAAAGCATGTAGGGACATTATAGTCTTTGTTGATACCACAGTGGAAGTGGGATCATATCACCATGGAATTTTTTATTGGTCTTCCTAAGACAGCCAAAGGTCATGATTCCATTAGATGATAGTTGACATGTTGACTAATTTAGCTCACTTCCTTCCAATTAAGACAATGTATATAGTAGAGAAGCTGGCACAGATATATGTTGATGAAACAGTCTGTCTGCACAGTATCCCAGTGACAATAGTATCTGACAAATGTCCATAGATTACCATTCGGTTTTCGGAATGTTTGCATATAGCTATGGGGATACAATTGAGGTTTAGTATAACTTTCCACTCATAGACAGATGGCCAATCTAATAGGACCATTTAGACATTGGAGGATACATTGAGGGAATGTGTTTTGTAGTTTCTTGGCAGTTGCGATGTACATCTATGTTTGATAGAGTTCTCCTACAACAACAGTTATCATAGGAGTATAGGCATGAAACCTTGTGAGGCTTTGTATGGGAGACATTGTAGATACCCCTTTATTGGTATGAGATAGGTGAGTATCAAGTTTTGGGTCATGAGCTAGTGCAGTATACTACAGAGAACATCAAGGTCATACAACAACAATTGAAGGTAGTTCAAGATAGACAAAAGTCTTATGTTAATAATCTTCATATAGCGTTGGAGTTCTAAGTTGGAGATTGTGTGTATCTTAAGGTTTCCCTGAAGGGTAAGTTGTCTCCTAGGTATATGGGGCCATACCATGTCGTGGTGCGTGTTTGAAAGATTGCATAAAAGCTCAAATTAACTATAGAGTTACATGGTTTAAACCATGTCTTCCATGTCTCCATGTTGAGCATGTTTCACACAAATAAAGAGCAGTTGTTGCATCCAGTGGTGGTTGAGTTGGAGAGTGAAGAAGTTGAAGAAGAAGGATATAGTCTTATTTAAGGTTTTGTGGCATCCTCATGTTGTGGAGGAGGCCACGTGAGAGTTATAAGAAGAGATGCGTAGAAAGTACCCGTCTTTGTTCACGTAGAATTTTGGGGGTGAAATACTTGTGAGAGGTCTATGGTTGTAAGACCCTTGACCTTGATAAATAGTTGAACATGCTTTCTTATTAAAATTGGATCATTAAAAGATTAATCTAATGCTAAGATGCACTTTGATATCACGTTACAAGCTTGAGTTTCAAGTTTGGTCCAGTTTGGATACTATTTGAGCAAGTTATGCAATTATATGCTTGTTTTGGGTTTTTATGAAATTTACCCATATCTATGTTTTTTCTTGCAATTTTTCACATTCTTTTTGTTCCTTTCATGTTTTCTTGTAATGTTTGAGTTTCTTGTACCTTGGGGTGCCTTGTTCTACCTTAGTTTGGGTGGTGACACTTGTAATGTCCCAAGATTTGAGGCCTCGGATAAAACGATCTTAAAAGGAATGATTGGCCAACCCATATCACCAAGGTGAACCTCCTTTTTAGGGATCACATCACTAAAGAACTCCATAGTTAAGCATGCTCAGCTTGCAGTAGTACTAGGATGGGTGACCAGTCGGGAAGTTGACCCCAACTTGTGCGTGAGTGAGGAAAAAGTGCATAGTTAAGGCTAGTGGTGGTTTGTGGGGCCATTCGTCATTTCTAAAACTCTACAAGAGCCTTGGATAGTGGGCCCGGGTGTTACAACACCTATCTAGGGTTAGTTAGGGTTTTGTATCATGGATGAGTTACCTTGGGGACCAAAACTCGATGGTCCTCCTGGATGGGTGGAATCCTATGGATCTCCTTGGGTGTTGGGATCCTATGGTGGTCCTTACATGTACGGGGGTCGATGGGTTCCTTTCTTGAGCTCCTTGGATCTATGGTCAACCTTGAGAAGGTGCTCAAAAGATGGTTTCTACCCTCGTGACCTAGGGTATCAAAAAATGATGGTCACCATGTGTTGAAACTTGATGGACACCCTGGTTAGCCAATATCCAATGGACTAGCATACTCCCACAACCTATGGATCTTCTTCTTGCATGGACGTAATCTCCCTAGTGCATGGACACATGGAAAACCTAGTAGGACAACTTAGCATTCTCTCCTCTCTCACATTTAGCTTGATAAATCACCCCCTTCCATGCAAACGAACCCTTTGGACTACCTTCCTTTTTCCTTGCTATCTAGACCTCGTCCCTCCTTGTCTAGGTTTAGAAGAAGGTTCCCAAGGTAGAAGAAGGTATTCAATCTCCTTGCATGTGCACCTAGGATTCAAATCTACCCTAGTTGAGGTCATTTGGTGCTTCCTTGTTTGGTTTCTTGGCCTAGGTATGTGAGATGTCCTCCCTTTCTTTCATTTTTGTTGATTTCCTACCTTCTCCTTGGTCGTTTCCGTGGTCTACCATGGTGGATCTTGTGTTAGAGATAAAAGAGAACCTCCTTCTTGCTTCCTTGACATAGGGTTTGCTTGCTTGGAAAAGGAGCTAGCATGTCCGTGTGGAGTACTCAAGCTAGGGTTTCTTATTTTTTATCTCAAGCTACTTTTCTATTTAGAGCTTCTTCTTCAACCTAGAGGCGGTTTATAAAACTTTCTCTACATTTATGTCTTAAATAGCGTGCATGTACTACATCTTGCTCAGAAAATGAAGTTCTAAGTAGAAGGCACTATCTTGCCTAGGGTTTGAGCTTAGGTGCTAGTTCTTGGATGGGTTAACTTCTTTGATGTACCTTAAACCTTGTGCACAAGCTTCCTTTGATAGAGGAAGCTTTACACCTTGCTAGTATGTGCTCAAATGTTGATTTTTTTCTCTTTTAAAAATGGTCATACCTAGGGTTTATGAGCTGTTTTCCCTTCTTCATTTACACTCGATGGTTGGTCCTTGTTGCTATTTTGTTTGGACTTCTTATGCAAACTAATAGGAATGGTTTAAATTCTATTTTGAGTTATATCTTGAGCACACAACTGATGGTCATGTTTCTCATCAAAAAACAATGGTTAGGTTTCTCTCAAATGATAGTCTTGGTGCTTACTTGCTGTGTTTCATCCAATGATTTCCCTCCATTCATCAAATGATGGTTTTCCCTTGGTTTTTGGATTAGTTTTCCACCTATTGACAACAACCTATGGCCTCATTAAGTCCAACACTCGATGGTCTCACTGAGGCATCACCCAATGGTTATTATGGTTCAATACTCGATGGTTTCCTGACTTATTATCTGATTGTGCACAACCGATGGTGGTACTGAGTACCACAACTGACGGAGACACTGGACACCAAAACTGATGGTGGTTTGATGTGTCACAACCGTTGGTTCCTCCTATGTCCAAAACCAATGGTTCCTTTAAGGTTAGGAACCGATGGTGTCTTTCGTGTTAACAAATGATGACTTGACTAGGTCTTATGTGGTGATTCTTTTAGGTCTTAACTTGATGGTTTCCCTAGTTGAATGGTTGAAGGTTTTTCTTATTTTGCAACCTAAGGTTTTATATATCCTACATCTGATGGTCTTGTATGTAGGCCATCATTCAATGGTTAGGGTTTGATGTTTCGACATCCAACAGTTTTGAATGAAGCTCATAGTTGATGGTTGGTTTTGATGATGTTAAACTGATGGTTTAATGCCCATAACTTGGTGGTCTTACCTTTGCCCTCATATGTATGTATACTAATAGTCGCCATGATGAATTGATGTGTAACACTAATCTAGGTTGTCTAGTTACACCTAACCCTAATACAAAAATGTGATGTTGGTTGTAAGGAGTGAGACCCGATAGAGGATCCACTCCCTACTAAAAATCTAAAGAATGAAACCTCCAGTTCAAACACACCCAAATGGTATGTTAGAGTGGGTGTAAATTTTCAAATTTTAATTAATGGTACTTAAAACAACGAAAGTTTTGTAGCAGAATAAAACTATTATCTATCATCAGTTATATAAAAGTACATCACATATAAGGTTTTCATGGATATTACATCATAAGGATCTAGTATAGGGAAATCTAAACTATATCAAGTTTGTCTCCAAGCATTAACTCCTTAATATGAGTCCATAGTTGACTGCCATGTTCTCCTTTACCTACACTTGGGTTTGGAAGCATCCCCACCAAAAGGAGAAAAATAGACAACATCAGAAAAAGGACGTTATGTGCATATTTGGAATTTGAGCAATTTATAGGGTAAAGGACATAAAAATAATAAGGCTTCCCATAGAAAAGATAAGGATTACCCAGTGGGTAACAAGAGAAATGATTTGCAATAACAAAATAGATACTTTCCATAAATAAACAATAAAGTTGTTCCACATAAGCACAAATAAGTTCTCGGGAACAAAACCCATCAAAATATTAACAACCCGCATGCATGTGAGATAAACATAGCACTAGAACAATATAAATAACAATGATGTCCAAGACTCATAAACTTGAAACCTGATAGAGAATGCACATAACCAAACTCCCAATATGGAAAATGTGTGGGACAACTCTCATAAACTTGAAACCTAGGTATGGGCACATAACCTCCATCCCAAAAATATAATAAGGGCACATAACCTAAGAAATAATGCATTTACACTACTCTATGGCTATTGAGTAACCTACCATGCTTAATGTAGAGGAAAGTGTAAAGTATAGTCAGATTAAACAAGATTTGTCACCACATAAATGACAATATAAGCAACCACCAAAAAAGTGGGCAAAAAGATTATGTATTACCAAGTAAAGTTCCATCATGAAACAATATATAGCATATAGTCCAAAAGAATGCCCATCACAATCTTAAGTTCAGAAACAAATAAGATATCCAACAAGAAATATGTTCTCAAAAGAGAAATGAATATTGTGTAGGTTGATTGTCCATAGGACCAAGAGAAAGAAAAAATAGATCATTTCTCAATGTAAAAGAATGAGATGCAAAACATATTTATTTCAGGGTCCTATAAACACTTTTTACCAACCAAGTTGTTTCTAATATCAACTTTGTGATTATTCACATGTATTAGGATTTTGAAATTCATATAAATGTAATGAAACACTAATTCTAGACCTTTTTAGAAAACATTGGATTTGAAACTCAAAACCTAAATGAATCGAATTATTAGGTTCTCCTGATCAATAAAACATATTTTTATGTTAATTTTGGAGTTTAGATGAATTAGTTACCAATTTTAGGGCTTTTATATTAATTAATTAGATCCTAAAAATCCATCATGGAAAACATGGAAATCAAACTTTGAGACTATTTTTATTAGAAAGAACACATTTTTTATTCCAAATAATATATTATTTTATTTTTTTGAGCTATATATAATTTACTATGAATTTTGTAAAAATTGACCAATCAGGACAATCCACATATACACATGATCTGGTTCTAGACTTTGTTGAGATGGCCCTATCAGAAACGGCCAACTACCCTGGGCCTAGGGTGAGTCAAACCCACATCTCAACGTATCCTGACAAACTTGGATAAGAGGATTCCCAAACTACCCTTGGGGCACAAGAGTAGGAAAAAAAGATTAAGAGGATATGATGGGGAATCACCAAATGATCATCTTCCCCCTTTGCATTTCATGCTCACGTCAATGCAAACATTAGAAAATAGAAAGCTTAAATAAGCAAAATCAAACCAAGTGCTTAGCACTTGTCAAGAACTTTGAACCACAGAATCAATCTCGCCAGAGTTTGTCTGTCTCAAAGACCCAGAGACCAAGGCATCAAGTGGCTGAGAACTCCAGAGCAGAACTCCATCTCTGAGTGCCATGACTGGCGAGCAACAAAAGTGGCGGAAATATAGAAATGAAGAAAATCCTTGAAACCAACGATGAGGATGTTTCAAAACTCAAGGCAGATCATGCAATGTCGAAAACAATCCATCAGAATGACTGGATAGTAAAGGAACACCTGGGATTACAGATCAGTGAGGAATAAAGGAAAAATGTGGGATTTTGGTAATACCTTGAATCAATGTATCCTCATAGTTCGACTGACTGTGGATGATCTCTACAAAACCTACCAGGTCAACGAAGAGTCCCTGAAGCATCAGAACAACCTTGGCGAACTAGAGTCACCGCCCATAGCTAGAGGAAATAGGGTAGACTATGTGTGGGTAGATTGGTGAGAAAGAAACAGATGGAAAATGATTATGGGCCCTCAACGAAGGTGGAGGAACCAGTATTTATAGGTATACTAGCTAGAGGAGGCGACAGTCCCTACTAGATTTAGAAATAGGGAAAGAGGAGAAAACTCCTTGCTAACTGGGGTACATAGTTGATGAAACCCTAGAAAATCTAGGATGGAAGACTGCAGAATGGTGAGGGATTGTGAAGGAAAGGATGGAAAAGGAAAACAAGGAAAGGAGAGAAAGACCAGGGAAAGAGTGGATCAGATTTATTGTAGCTGTAAGTGATGAGTCTGACTAGGGGTAGGAGATGATGTCCGCTCCATTGGATCGTAAATCTAACAGTCCAAGAAAGAGCATGTGAAAAATAAAAACTAAAAATATGTGTTACAAAGAAAATAAAAGGAAATTTATACAAATCGAAATTCGATTAAAAAGGGGTTAAATATTTATGTACTTTCTTTCCAAATCAAACTGGGGGTTCAAACATTATCCAATTAAACCCAAAATACAATGTGACTTGCTAGAGAGCATAACAAGACATTTATTAAGTGGTTTGAAGATAAAGTCTAACATCAACTATCTCAAACACCAGATAATCTTACTGAAACCATCAAATGCCTCACCTTTAAACCAAAATTGAATGTTATGTCTTATGAAGGGTTTGACATAAATGGTTTCTCATATTACACAAAATGCCGAGATGATCAGTGTGTCGTCCAAAACAGCGGGGTCACCCTTCAAGCGTCTTCATTGTTTTTTGCAAGTGCAAAGGATAAAAGTCCACGTGAAGCTAAAATGTCATATTATGGTGTCATTGAAGACATATGAGAGTTTGACTATGTAGATTTCAGAATTCTGCTCTTTAAATGTAATTGGGTTGACAACAACAAAGGAGTTATAGTGGATGAATTGGGTTTCACATTAGTGAACTTTGAAAAGATTGGTGAGAAGGGTGAACCATTCATATTGGTATCGCATGCGAAACAAGTATTTTATATCAATGATCCTGCAAATGATAAATGGTCGATTGTTCTTCATGGTAAAAGACAGTTCATTGAAGAACCTATAGATGAAGAAGAGTACTATGATAAGTATGATGACTCCTGTCCATTCTCAGTTGGGTTGCCAACACCACCAAACATTGAAGTTGGGGATCACAATGACTTGTATGTTCGCGGGGATCATAATGAAGGATTGTTAATTGATAAAAGATCACAATATTAGAGGCATGGATGTTTATATTTTTATTATGTTTTATTTTTCTGAATGTGAACTTTACAATGTGAATGTGGACTTTACAATGTGAATTACTTTACAATGTGAATGTGAACTTTACAATGTGAATGTGAACTTTACAATGTGAATTACTTTACAATGTGAACTTTACAACTAATGTTACTTTACAATGTGAAATTTATAATTTGAATGTGAACTTTCAGATGGGTGAGCATTCCCATGATGACCGTGCTGATGATCCCCGTAAGGGTGAGGAGGTGCTTGCACCGCCTGACAATGTAAGTTTTAAGAGTATATCCCTGAGGTTTCTATCTATATGTTCATTTATAATTATATTATGTAAGTGTTTTTTTTATCAAAGTTTAGGTTGGTGATGTACCCCCTGAAGAAATTACAGCACTTGATGAGCAGCAAAAGAAAATTGAGAAAATGAGGGGCATCACAACGATGAACAAGTTAATACATCAAAGGGGCAATGGACCCAAATTGGCTGTGGATTTTGATCAGGTAGGAAATCCATATGGAGTGAACCACAACTCATTTGTTTCATATCTTGGGGTTCTTACTCACATCCATTGCAGTCCTATCCTAGAATCATGGCATAAAGTTCCTAAGGGGAAGAAAGACCACATATGGAAGGAACTATGCATGAGTTATTATTATTTGTAATTCTATTTGTGTAGATTACTAATTTTTAGGATACTAGTTAATAGCAATTCTATTTAATTTGTAGAGCATATTTGATTTGGATGAAAAGCAACATCGTAAATGTGTGATGCAATGTTGTGGGAGGGTCCTAAGGAACTATAGGACCAATCTCACCCGAGATTACATACGCGATGCTAAGAATATGTTCTTAATTGATTCCAATTCTAGACATTGATCAATATTTCACTAACTCTACACTAATAATTTTTGTTTGTATTCTCTTTGAAAAATAAATATAGGAAGAAGGAAGCCACACAACAATGGAACTACTTGGACCCCAAAGAATGGGAGGAGTTTGTTACCCAAAGAAAAACAGATGAATTCAAGGTATTAAGTGCCACTCCCAATTTAATTAATAAACATTTTTATATATTCACCTATTCAAGATTAACCTTTAGTGTTACTAACCAAATCAATGTGCTAACTAACTAGGCTATCAGCGATGCTCAACGAGCAAGGCATGCACTGAATGTGCACGACCACACAATGTGTCCAAGAGGATATGTAGGCGTTCACCAAAGACTACAGGATGAGTCTACTCAGCCTACTGCTACTCAGGAGACTATAGAGTCCTGTACTACTGCTCCCGTACCTCTACCTCATCATGTTATGTGGATAGCTGGGAGGCAAAACACGAAGGGAGAGATACCGAAGCCCACAACCACTGAGGAGGCTTCAAAAATGGTAAAAATCAAACTCTTAAAGCAATCTATCGATATTGATTATTGTTATGTTTACTTACAAATTTTTGTTGATGGCGATTAGTGGGAGTTGCACGAGCAGAGGAAGGAAGGCAAGTTCATCCCTCAGGGCATAAGGGATGAACTGACAATTGCTTTGGGTAACCCAGAGCATCCTGGACGTGTAAGGGGTGCATGCTTTGCTGTGGGAATCAAAGCGTTCTTTGGGCCATCCCAACGCAAACCTATCCCAAAAGTGGGACTTTCACAAGTTGAGGTAACTTTTTCTTATTTTAGAACGTTATTGCGAAAGGGAATTCAATAATCAGAAACTAGCAGTTCTTTTAAACATGTATAGGTTGATTCCTTAATTGATAGGAGAGTCAAGGAAGTACTTGATAAAAGACTCCATGAAGCAATTAACAAGTGGTAGACGTCTCAGACTTCCACTCAGACAGTACCTGTGGCGAACCTCTCTTCTCCTACTGCTCGTACTGCAGAGGTTGGGAGTAATCCTATAGACGCACAACCTAGCACGTCCTCTATAAATATTTTTATGGCATATATAATAGCTAGTCTGTTCAAGATAATATGTTTGTGTATATATGCATATAACATTCTTTACATAAATTTGTAGGGGTTGAAGCCATGCCGAATAAAAAGTGAAGGATATATCGTTGCAGAGGCATCGGCTTACCCACCCCTTAAAGGGTGCATGTTTCATGGGAGTCCAGTACTAGATGGCATGGTACGTGTGAGCCCGATACATATACTCCCTAGATGGACGAATCTTACACTGCCTCATGCACACCCAGATGCTAAAACACTTGGTGAGGTAGTAGGCAAAGTGATACTGTGGCCCGAAGCGGATGTCCTCTATAATGATATTGTATGATAAATTTTCATTACTTTAATTTGTTAGTGTGTATATATATATGAGTCAATTGATATGAAATTATATATAAAGGTCAAAAAGATGAGACCCGCTACATCTCGGCCTCCACCTCCTCGACTACCAAGTTGGCTTCCAGGAGACCTACACGCCTCGATAGGTCCTAATTGTAGGACTGTGGCAGTATGGATCGGCGAACATAATCCAAATTGACCTATAAATGTTACTATTCCGGAGAATGCTGTAAGTAAATCATACGATAACAATCTATTTATACAAGTTTAACATACATATTAATGCATACATAATAGAAGTTCTGGATACGTATTAATATAGGTCAAACATTCGGAAACAACATATTTATACAAGATATTTTGGAGTTGTTTAGTTATGAATGGCTGAACACAACTATGATAGAGCTGTGGATATGGTGAGATTAATGCATACAGCAATCTGGTTTATACATTCATATACCTTTTTTATATACGACAATCTGGTTTCTTATATATTAATGCATACATAATACATGTTTTGGAGCAACTTACACATGACATGTACAGATTTTGGGTTTTCCCATGTGGGATTTTGGTTCCATCTTTGATTAGTCTTGTAGATACAAACCCGTATTCAGTTACTTTATACTACTGTGATGCTTTTGAATGTTTTGATAAAATTAATAAGACGGTGATAATAGCTCCATTCAATGTCGAGTAAGTTTACTTTGACTGTAATTTGAACTTAAGAAAATTATATTTTTATTGCGGATATTGAGTTATTAATTTTCTATTTTCTTACATGTAGTGCTAAGAATTGGGAGTTATTAGTTATTGTCCCCAAGACATTCACCATCTATTATCTAGATCCTGCGGGGAGTGAGTTGGATGTATTATATGAACATGCAATTAAAAGGCCATTATTCTGGTGAGAAATATTTTATGTTTTTATATCTGTTAACATCTGTTACTACATTACTATTTAATTATGCAATTTAATGTGTTGCATTAACATATATAGGGCTTTACAAGAGTACAAAAAAGCTGGAGGAAAGGCCCCCAGGAAAAAAAAATCTGACACTGATTTGGGACAATGTGAAAGTAATTTCCTGACTCCAATGTATATATTATTTATGTGAACTGTGCTTATTTGTATTTTTTAATATTTTGTATTTTTCAATTTATAGTGTGCTACACAAGACAACGGCTGGGCATGTGCCTACTATGTGATGCAATTTATGGACCTAATCATCAAACATGTCGTATTGGAAATCGATAACATACAACAATTATTATACATAGTCTCGTTAGATAATATGAAATATATGAATCTTATTATATATTATTATAATTATGTATATTCGTCATTCTCTTTGTAGGTCTTTAAAACGGAGGACTTCAACACAGGTGCAAAGCGTTTCGATGTGCATGCTCCCTATACGAGATATGAATTAGATGCTGTAACAGAAGATTGGGAAAAAGCCCTACAAAGAGTGGGAATTTTTCAATATGATTTTGCTGACAATGATGACAATGATGAATAAAGAATAACTTTGTTCTCATAATTAATTTTGTGTGAATGTGAATGAATTTTATGAATTTTCATGTGTGTGAAAATCATCAATACATGAATGTTTCTACATGTGTTTGAATGTGAAAAGAGATGAAATAAATGGAACTGTAGGTTGCTACTAGTTTCTACATGCGTAAGGATGAAAAAATAATATGAATTAAATGTTCTTATACATGAGTGTGAATCACATATATATAATATTGTCCATCATGTTAATTTTGTAGGTTTGTGGCCTGTTATTGGCTGATATCAATGGATGTCGTAAAACCTGCAGTTCATAATTGAACTGTAGGTTTCTCATCCTGTGACCAGCCACAACAAGTCTGCAGACTGACAAAAAAAAATCAAAACATAGGCGCCAGTTATTTGAACAAAACCGACACCTATGTTATACGGCGGCGGTTTTTCACCTAAAACTGATGTCTATGTGATCAAGTACCAAGGCCGTGCTGGGAAGCATGACCGTGGTGGCAGGCAGGGGATATGACGTCGGTTATTATCACAAAACCGACGTAGGTTCAAATGATGTGGTGTCTGTTTCTTTTAGAAAACCGACGCCTATAATCCCTTTACTGGCGTGTTTTTGGTGGCGGGAAGTGTTTTGGCGGCGGTTGTTTAGTAAACAACTGACGCCTATAGTCCCTTTTTTGGCACCTTTTCGGTGGCCGGAAGCTTTTGGGCATCAGTTTTTACTAAACAACTGACGCATATAGTCCCTTTACTGGCGCATTTTTGGTGGCAAAAAAACATTTTGGCATCGGTTGGGATCCGACGCCAAAGGTGTCCCCCTTTAGCGACGCCCAGTTGGATGTCGCTTTGAAACTGACTCTAAAGAGCTTAAATAATCGACGCTAAAAGGATTTTATGTAGTAGTGGCAAGACTGTATATCTTGATCATTGAGGGTTTCTTCCAAAATTCCATCTGTATCGTAGGTTGCGCAAAGCATTCATTGGACAGAATGAGGAACGAAGTGCACCTAAACCTATACTAGGGGAGGATGTTTATGAAAGAGTAAAAGACTTTGCCAATGAATTTGGTAATAGATCACAATGTACAATGGCCACACGAGGTGAAAAATCTTTATTCAAGAAGAAGTCAATATTTTGGCGGAGGTTGTTTAGTAAACAACTGACGCCTATAGTCCTTTTTTGGCACCTTTTCGGTGGCGGGAAGCTTTAGGGCGTCGGTTTTTACTAAACAACTGACGCATATAGTCCCTTTACTGACGCGTTTTCGGTGGAAAAAAACGTTTTGGCATCGATTGGGATCCGACGCCAAAGGTATCCCCCTTTAGCGACGCCCAGTTGGATGTCGCTTTGAAACTGACACTAAAGAGCTTAAATAATCGACGCTAAAAGGCTTTTATGTAGTAGTGGCAAGACTGTATATCTTGATCATTGAGGGTTTCTTCCAAAATTCTATCTGTATCGTAGGTTGCGCAAAGCATTCATTGGACAGAATGAGGAACGAAGTGCACCTAAACCTATACTAAGGGAGGATGTTTATGAAAGAGTAAAAGACTTTGCCAATAAATTTGGTAATAGATCACAATGTACAATGGCCACACGAGGTGAAAAATCTTTATTCAAGAAGAAGTCAATATTTTGGGATCTTCCTTATTGGAGTTTTTTGGCAGTCAGACACTGTATCGATGTCATGCACGTTGAGAAAAATGGTTGTGATAGCGTCATCGGTACTCTGTTGAATATACCAGGTATGATTAAAGATGGGATAAAATCTAGAATGGACCTATGTGAAAAGGGAATAATGACAAAATTTACAGAAGTAATTAGTAGCGATCGGAGAACATACTTACCTTCCGCTTGTTACACATTGTCGAGAAAGGAGAAGAAATATTTTTGTGAATGCTTGGTAAATGTTAAGGTGCCACAGGGTTACTCATCCAACATTCGTACATTGGTATCAATGAAAGATCTTAAGTTGATAGGTCTTAAATATCATGATTGTCACACTCCAATGCAACAAATATTTCCCATGGCAATTCGATCTATATTGCCAAAGCATGTAAGGTTTGCAATCACTAGACTTTGTTTCTTTTTCAACAGTTTGTGCAGTAAAGTTATTGACCCTGATACTCTTAATAAATTGCAAAGAGAAGTGGTTGTTACCCTATGTCAGCTTGAGATGTATTTTCCTCCTTTGTTCTTTGATATCATGGTACATCTTGTTGTCCACTTGACTAGGGAAGTGAATATGTTGGGACCAATTTTCTTGCATTGGATGTATCCCTTTGAACGATACATGAGCGTTTTTAAAGATGATTTTCAAAACCTTTATCGGCCTAAAGGGAGTATTATTGAGGGTTATGTGGTAAGAGAGGTTATGGATTTTTGCAATAACTTTCTGAGTGGTAATGACGCTCCTGTTAATGACAAGAATATTGAGGAGCATTTTGGCAATGAATTTTGGGATCACGAGTGAAAGTAATCAGCCGTGAGCAATTGGAACAAGGTCACTTGTATATTTTACACAACATCGATGAAGTGAGTGTTTATACCAAGGAACATACCAATTTCATCAAGAGACAATATCCTCGAGCCAATTCAATGTGGCTTGCTAGAGAGCATAACAAGTTATTTATTAAGTGGTTTGAAGATAAAGTCTTACATCAACTATCTCAAACACTGGATAATCTTACTGAAACTATCAAATGCCTCGCCTTGAAACCAAAATTGAATGTTATGTCTTATGAAGGGTTTGACATAAATGGATTCTCATATTACTCAAAGCATCAAGATGATAAGAGTGTCATCCAAAATAGTGGGGTCACCCTTCAAGCGTCTTCATTGTTTTTTGCAAGTGCAAAGGATAAGAGTCCACGTGAAGCTAAAATGTCATATTATGGTGTCGTTGAAGACATATGGGAGTTTTGACTATGTAGATTTCTGAATTCTTCTATTTAAATGTAATTGGGTTGATAACACCAAATGACTTATAGTGGATGAATTGGGTTTCACATTAGTGAACTTTGAAAAGATTGGCGAGAAGGGTGAACCATTCATATTGGCATCACAGTTGAAACAAGTATTTTATATAGAAGATCCTACAAATGATAAATGGTCAGTTGTTCTTCATGGTAAAAGACAGTTCATTGAAGATCCTATAGATGAAGAACAATACTATGATAAGTATGATGACTCCAGTCCATTCTCAGTTGGGTTGCCAACACCACCAAATATTGAAGCTAATGATGACTTGTATGTGCGTAGAGATCACAATGAAGGATTGTTAATTGATAAAAGATCGCAATATTAGAGGTATGCATGTTTATATTTTTTATATGTTTTATTTTTCTAAATGTGAACTTTACAATGTGAATGTGAACTTTACAATGTGAATGTGAACTTTCAGAAGGCTGAGAATTCTCCTAATGATCGTGCTGATGATTACCGTGAGGGTGAGGACGTCAATGTGCCGCCTCACAATGTAAGTTTTAAAAATATATCCTTGATGTTTCTATCTATATGTTCATTTATAGTTATATCCTGTAAGTATGTTTTTTGTCAAATTTTAGGTTGGTGATGTACCCCTGAAGAAATTGGGGCACTTGATGAGTAGCAAAAAAATTAAGAAAGTGAGGGGCATCACAATGATGAACAAGTTACTACAACAAAGGGGAAATGGACCCAAACTGGCTGTGGATTTCGATCATGCAGGAAATCCAGTTGGAGTGAACCACAATTCATTTATTTCATATCTTGGGGTTCTTACTCACAACCATTGTAGTCCTAACATATAATCCTGGCATAAAGTTACAAAGGGGAAGAAAGACTTAGTATGAAAGGAACTATGTGTGAGTTATTATTATTTACAATTCTATTTTTGTAGATTACTAATTTTTAGGATACTAGTTAATAACAATTCTATTTTGCAGAGTATATTTGATCTGGATGAAAAACTGCATCGTAAATGTGTGATGCAACACTATGGGAGGGTCCTAAGGAACTATAGGACAAATCTCACCTAAGATTACATACGCGATGCTGAGAAGAGGTTCTTGATTGATTTCTAATTCTAGACACTGATCACTTTTTGACTAACTCTACACTAATAATTTTTTTTTGTATTCTCTTTAAAAAATAAATTTAGGAAGAAGGCAGCCCCTGAGCAATGGAACTACCTGGACCCCAAGGACTGGGAGGAGTTTTTACCCAAAGAAAAATAGATAAATTCAAGGTATTAAGCGCCACTCCCAATTTAATTAATATACATTCTTATGTATTCACCTATTCAAGATTAACCTTTAGTGTTACTAACCAAATCAATGTGCTTACTAACAAGGCTATCAGTGATGCTCAAAGAGAAAAGCATGCACTGAATGTGCATGACTACACAATGGGTCCAAGAGGCTATGCAGGCATTCACCAAAGACTATAGGTTGAGTCTACTGCTCAGTCTACTTCTACTCAGGAGACTGTAGAGTCCTCTACTATTGGTCCCGTACTTCTGCCTCACCATGCTATGTCGATAGTTGGGAGGCAAACCAAGAAGGGAGATATAACGATACCCGTAACTACTGAGGCGGCTGCAAAAATGGTAAAATTCAACTCTTAGAGAAATCGATCGATATTGATTATTATTATGTTTACTTACCAATTTCTATTGATGGCGATTAGTGGGAGCTACATGAGCAGAGGAAGGAAGGCAAGTTCATCATTGAGGGAATAAGGGATGAATTGATAGTTGCTCTGGGTAACCCAGAGCATCATGGATGTGTTAGGGGTGCATGCGCTAGTGCCCAGAGCATCATGGATGTGTTAGGGGTGCAGGCGCTGGTGTGGGCCTCAAAGCATTCTTTAGGCCATCACAGCGCAAACCAGTCCCAAAAGCGGGACTTTCACAAGATGAGGTAACTTATTCTTTTTTTTAAATGTTATTGTGAAAGAGAATTCAATAATCAGACGCTAGCGTTTCTTTTGTCCATGTATAGGTAGATTAGTTAACTGATAGGAGAGTTGAGGAAGCACTTGATAGGAGAGTCGAGGAAACACTTGATCAGAGACTCAATGAAGTAATTAGCAAGTGGTGGGCATCTCAGATTGCCACTCATATAGTACCTGTGGGAGTCCACTCTTCTCCTACTCCAAAGGTTGGGAGTAATCCTGTAGACCCACCACCTAACACGTCTGTTGTAAGTATTTTTATGACATATATAGTATCTAGTCTTTTCAAGATGATATGTTTATGTATATATGTATATAACATTCTTTACGTAAATTTGTAGGGGTTGAAGTCATGCCATCTAAAAAGTCAAGAATATATCGTTATAGAGGCACATGCTTACCCAGGCCTTCCAGGGGAGATGTTTCATGGGACTCCAGTACCAGCTGGTGTGGTTCATGTGAGCCCAATACATATACTCCCCGATTGGAGGGATCTTCCACTGCCATATGGCCACCTAGATTTTGAGACGATTGGTGAGGCAGAAGGCGGAGTGATAATGTGGCCCAAAGCGGATGTCGTCTATACTAATATTGTATGGTAAATTTACATTACGTTAATTTGTTGGTGTGTATATATGAGTCAATTGATCTGAAATTATATATACAAGTCAAAAGGAAGACACCCACTACATCTCAGCCTCCACCTCCACCTCCTAAAGTACCGAGTTGGCTTCCAAGGGACCTACACACCTCGTTAGGTCCTAATTGTAGGGGTATGGAAGTATGGATAGGCGAACATGATTCAAATTGCCCTATAAATGTTACTATTCTGGAGGATTCTACAGGTCAATCATACGATAACAATCTATTTATACAAGTTTTGCATACATATTAATGCATATGTAATACAAATTTTGCATACGCATTAATGAATATATATTACTGCAGGTCAATCATACGATAACAAGCTATTTATACAAGATATTTTAGAGTTGTTTCAATATGATTGTCTGAACACATATATGATAGAGTTGTGGATATGGTGAGATCTTGTTTATACATCCATATACCTTGTTTTATATATGGTGATCTGGTTTCTTATATATTAATGCATATGTAATACATAAATTGTAGCCACTTACACACAATATGTACATATTTTGCATTTTCCCATGTGGGATTTTTGGTTCCATCTTTGATTAGTCTTGTAGATACAGACCCTTCTTCAGTTACTTCATACTGCTGTACTGCTTTTGAATATTTTGGTAAAAATAAGAAGACAATGATTTTAGCTCCATTAAATGTCGAGTAAGTTTACTTTGCTTATAATTTAGACTTAATAAAATTACATTTTTATTATGGATTTTTAGTTATTAATTTTTAACTTTCTTACCTGTAGTGATAGGAATTGGGAGTTACTAGTTATTGTCCCCAAGACATTCACTATCTATTATCTAGATCCTATGGGGAAGGAATTGAATACATTATATGCACACACAATGAAAAGGCCATTATTTCTATGAGAAATATTTCATATTTTTATATCTGTTAACATCTGTTATTACATTACTATTTAATTATACAATTTAATGTGTTACATTAACATGTAGGGCTTTACAAGGGTTCAAAAAAGCTGGAGGAAAGGTCCCCAGGAAAAAGAATCAACCTCTAATTTGGGAGAATGTGAAAATAATTTCCTCACTCCAATGTATATATTATTTATGTGAACTGTGCTTATTTGTATTTTTGAATATTTTGTATGATTCAATTTATAGTGTGCTATACAAGGCAACAACTAGGCATGTGCCTACTATGTGATGTGATTTATGGATCTAATCATCAAACATGCCGCAATGGAAATCGATACTATACATAAGGTATTATATATAGTCTCATTAGATAATATGAAATATATCAATCTTATTATATATTATTAATTATATATATACGTCATTCTCTTTGCTGGTGTTTAAAACTGACTTCAGTACAGGTAGAAAGGTATTAGATGTACATAATCCCTATACGAGGGAGGAATTATATGTTGTAAGAGAAGAATGGGCAAAAGCCCTACAAGTAGTGGGAATTTTTAAATATAATTGGGGTTCTGATGACAATGATGACGATGATGAATAAAGAATGATATTTCTAAACTTTGTTCTGATCAATACATGAATGTTTTTACATGTGTCTGAATGTGAAAAGAGATGAAATGAATGGAACTAAATGTGAATGTAATTGACTTTGCATGTTTCTACATGTATCTGATCAATACATGTATCTGAATGTGAATGACTTTGTAGGTTTGTGGCCTGTTGTTGGCTGATATCAATGGATGATGTAAACCTACAGTTCAGAATTGAACTACAAGTTTTGCTTCCTATTGACTAGCCATACAGCAGACCTACAAACTAATAAGAAAAAAAAATCAGAACATAGGCGTCGGTTATTTGTATAAAACCAAAACCAAAGACATACGACATCGGTTATTAGCAAAAAACTGACGTCTTTGTGCCCTCACTTGGTTTGTGGTGGGAAGAGTAATGGCATCAGTTTTTCTTTAATTACCAACGTCTTTAACCATGATATAGTATCGATTTTCTTTAATAATCGACGCCTATAGTTCCCTTACTAGCGTGTTTTCAGTGGCGGGAAGGGTTATGGCTTCGGTTTTTATTTCATAACCGACGTCTTTAACCATGATATAGTGTCGGTTTTCTTTAATAACCGATGTCTATAGTTCCCTTGTTGGTGCATTTTCAGTGGAGGGTTGTGATATGGCGTCGGTTTTTATTTAATAACTGACGTCTTTAACCATGATATAGTGTCGGTTTTCTTTAATAACTGACGCCTATAGTTCCCTTGTTGGCGCATTTTCAGTGGTGGGAAGGGTTATGGCATCAGTTATAAACCAACACTGATGGTGTCGAATTTTAGCGATGCCCACTTGGGTGTCTCTTGGAAACTGACACTAAACACTATAGCAAAACTTCCCATTAGTGGCATTTATTTAAGTGGCATTTATAAAAAAAAGCCACTATCTTTCTAATATACAGGCATTTTTAATTAAAATGCCACTGAACCACCTATTATAGGATTTATGTAAAGGACTTTATATTAAAGGCATTTTTATTTCTAATTAGTGGCAATCTTAAATTGCCATACCCAAATTGGAGAAGTAATTGGTACATCCCGCTCCAAGTTTTCGCCTTCGCGCTCCAAAAATTTGCGATTGTCCGATTGATCTAGTGCCCCTTCGCTCCGCCCCTCAGACCAGCGCGTGGAGCGTCCTGGCCGATCATTTCCCTAGCTAGGTGCTGGTGGAGACTGGTGGCGTCCGACGAGGGAGTGCGGGCGCATATATCTTGCGGATTGGTCGTGCTCTTCTTCAGTGGATGTCCTGCGAGGGGGGTCCTCTCCACCGATGAGTGGAGACCGATGCTGGGGGAATGCTTCTGCTTGTCTGAGTGCGGCGCGATGCCGAGGACTTAGGGAGCAGGTCAAACATGGCCCCTCTACTCCAACACCTCCTCTCCCCGACTCCCTACCAATTTCCTTCCATCTCGATCTTCTAGACGTGCTTCCTAGCTTGGAAGACCACCCAGGGTGCGATGGGGTCGGGGAATCAGTCTCCTGGCGACCTGGGTGATGGTGGCTGGCTGAATGAGGATGATTCTCCCCTTTCTTCGATTGCAAGTGGAGGATGTTTTCTGGCATCGGGTGGGGCAGTTGGTGTCTCTGTCTCCTCTCCCTTGTCAGTTGGATCTGGACGGCAAGGTGATGGGCAAGGCGTTGGAGGTGTTTGCTCCTTTCAGGAAGTCTCGATGTCGATCAGGGATGGGGAGAGGCCCCTGAGGGTGGAAGATGCGAGGGAGGTGCTTGAAGGTTTTCCTCAAACACCTGGTCCAGAACCTGAGGCCCCGACATCTAGTTGTGATGAGTCGGGTGGTGTTGCGGGAGACAACTGCCTTGCTTGGGGTTCTACGGATGAGCATGGCAAGGAGTCAGCAATCGTGACCCCATCCTCCTTTGATCAGGTGTTAGACTGGCTGTTGGAGTCATTGTCAGGGGTGGGGGTCCCAAGGGGTGTTTGAAGTTATGCCCAAATAGCAGGGTTCTGTCAGAACTTCCACAAAATTAAGGTGAAGTCATACATCTCCACCAACCCCTTTGGTTTGTATGTCTTACACCACCACCCATTTGCCTCTACATTGGTGTTTAATACCCCTAGTTTTATTTTTATATTTAATCTGCAATTATGCCAAATGCAGTATTACATAACAAATGCATTGGGGGGACTGATCATATCAACTGCATCATTAAATCTGAAACAGACTCACTATATTCTTTCATGGTGAAATATATTCTAAAATCTCACTCAATTATATATTTTATTTATTTCTAATTGGATACATGCATTTTACAATGTATACATCCTTTGTAGGGAACATGTTCTTTGATAATCTCCCTTCTTTGCCTTGACGTATGGATCTCTGCACTTTTCTAGTTGCAGTTCATAGTCAGGAGACAAAATGAAGTTGAAGGTTTTACAGTCTCTGTGAGAAAGGTTGCTACAAGAAAATCATATATTTTGGATTGTTTATTGGTCATCTTAACCCTTGATGCCCCTGATAAATTATGTATAATAGTTATTCCCACTGATACTTCCATACATACATTTTATTATGCTTGCTTGAACTCTGTTTGAGTAAAAATAAAAAGAGACTCGACTTAAGAATTGAAATGTTCATCTGCTCCATGTCTCCTTCTAGGAAGAATGAGAGGCTTACAAATTATTGAAAATATAGTACTCTGGTGGATGTTGATGATAATATCATACTAAATTGTTTAGAAATCAATTATCTCAGTTTGTCTCTAATTAACCCACCATTAGAATATATTTTATTTATTACATGGAGAAGAAGCCCCTAATACTAATAGTTTGGCTATCCTAGGTTCATATAAAGGAGTTTTGCTTAAGGCCTACTCCCTGTATACCATAATGACTGATGAACTTCACCACATTTTTCCTTTGTCCTATTCTATGATTTTTTGTTGTATCCTATTCCTCTAATTTCTTTTCTCATTCTATGAGGTGAACATATAGCCGGATACTATTTTTATTAGAAAGACTTCAACTTCTAATCATCACAGTTACACTGACTATAGGAAGTAGGAACCAAACTAGTTCAAATTTCAGTCATGTATAAGGTGGCCGTTCTTATTAGGGTTTCAATGTGTGGGCAAAGCTAATGGTCCTACTAAGGTTGTGAAATCTAAATCAGCTAACCTTCACATTTGAACATTCTCTTGATATTGGGAAGTTGGGGAATGATATTATATTTGAGATGTTGGCAGAAAAGTATGGTGACTTGACATTTTAATCTTGGGTAGTGAAGATATATTGAGTTTCCAGCTTTCTTTAGTGTCCCTATCCACAGTGGCATTCTGTTTTTGTCTTGCTGGACTGATATGATGAGGTTTCACCTTTTTGAGGATAAATTTTACTTGATGGTCCACTAGCACTTCTAAATGCTTGAAAGTTTTCTTGTTCTTGCTCTTCCAGATGAACTAGTAGCCGATCACCAATTTTATATACCAAGATGAATCTTTTCTTAGGTTCATATCTACCCAGAAGCCCATGTTGTCATGATATGCATTACTAATCGGTTTAGCTCCTGTCAGACACTGCCACAAGCATTTGCATGTCTGTATCATCTAATAGCATGCATGGTATACTCCTCTTCCTTCCTACATCATGGAAAGTTATTGTCATCAATGAAGTGGGGTTGCTTCCTCCTTTTATTCGGCATAATTGCCTTTTTGCAGGTAAACCATAAGACCACTCTGAAAGTGTTGGTAAATGTTGCCCAATGGCTCGTTTCCCTGGGCTACCCTATTCGACTCTAATCTTGGATCTGATGTTTCAGGTTATGGGCGTTCTTGCTCTGATCTAGAGCTGTAGGTGCATTTCAACTACTTACAACTGTCAAAGAGTTGGGATTTGAGGTATTTTATGATACTAAAATGTACCATTTTCTTGATTTTCTAAGTTTTTGGTATTGTAAAGTGTAGTTGATCTTCAGTTCATTGATACGGTCATTGGATTTATGGATTTAACCATACATGGTATGAAGTAGCTGAACATTTTTTGTGGAGTGTTTTTATTTGTGGCTGGATGGAAAAAATAATGTGTCTATAGTTGAAGTTATCTGATGGATGGATGGGTTATGATGTTTACCCTATGTCACTCTTGCAGATGGTTCTACATGCAATTCAGGTTCTCCAGCTGCAGTCTAGGGCACTAGAGCTATCTCTCATTTTACCCGATGTGCCTGTTGTATCTTCTCATTGCATCTCATGATTTTCATATAATCTTGTCTCCATTAATAAACTGCCTCATTCTCTTCATAATGTTGTAACTTGATTTTTTCTGTTATGTAGGACCTGAAGACATAGAAAATGATTGGTAAAGGGCATGATTGTGCTGGCTTCTACTGCCTCGCCAAATCCCCCAAGGCGAGTCTTGATGCTTCATCTTTTTTCATTTGGGTAATGTCTTTGGGCAAGTTTCTAAGTTGGGTGGTCTAGAAAAGTTGAGTACGAGCCATATCAGCTGGGAAAACACCAACAATCCATTTTTAGGTCTACAGAACAAAATAAAGTAGAGTTTTTTTTTCATGAATTGATGTTATAGGATCCATCACATACTGTGAAAATTTGGTTTCAAGTCTCATGCGACCATTATTGATGATTATTCACAAGTTACATGGCTTCATTTGGTGGGTATATCTGAAATCTTATCTATCTTTTAAATCCTTGTGCAACGAAATTGAAAACTGATTTGGTAAACTTCTTCATATCTACTGTCAGAGAATATATCGGCCATATGTTTATCCAATCTCTTGCATTGCATCAATCATTAATCTTCTTACCCTCATACTTCTCAAGATGTTGCAGTTGCAGTTGCTAGACTGAGGTTCAGTGGCCAGATGATGAAAGGATAAGGACCAGTCTTTTTTACTAATAGTTAATCGTGGTCATTTTTTAGTGATTAGAGTGTGTAGCTAGAGATATATATGAACTCAGTTGGCATTCAGTGAACAATTCCTCTCTTTCTCAGTTTTCTAGGTAAGTTTGAACATTTATCTCTCTCGTATTTGAATTATATACATGAGATGAATAGTAGTCTTTCTCTGACTAGTTTACGTAGATACATGCCTAGCTCTTTTGGAGTATATACATTTAGTGAACAATATCTCTTTTAAGACTGAGAAATTCAATTTCAGTAGAAATTTATTGAATTATTGAGTAATGTAGGAACTGTGTAGTAATTCAGTATATTAATTCAGTTATGTTCAGAAAATCGTAAGCAATGTAGATGCTTCCAATATATTTGTTTATTAATATTGTCAATGAAGTTGTTCCCTATTGTAGAAAATACTTGTTCAGCTGAGCAACAGTCTCGAAACCTCTATGAAATGTCTTTTCATGATAGTTTGTTTTCGAATATAAAGTATACATATCTCCTAAAAAAATCTCCCGTGATCAGAAGCTAATTTAAAGTTAGTATTCATTGGCGTGTCAATGGTTTTCAATCATGCATGTCGGTCTCCTTAAGTATCTCAAAGACATATTTTCTCTCTGACAGTTCATGTTGGTAACTTGCGCCCTAAAATGGCTAAAAAGGCATTTAGTTTACCAAGATCCTTTGTCCGGAATTGACCCATAATAACCTCTTGAGTTGAGAGATTCATTGCTTAACACTATCAACAATCATAATCGCAACAACTTTAACAACAGGAAAGATGCAAGCAGATAATGACCAATAGTAAAAGATAGAACGATCAAAACAATACCTCCATCAACCAAGCTCGATAAGCATATTATTGAACCTACTAGACTTAGTTCAATGATGTGTCTAGTAGCTTTTGGTGCAACTGAATAAAGGATCACAACCGTAGGCAACCTCTCAAATACTGAATAGCCTGAATTAGAGCGTCGGATGGGCAGCTTGGTGACTTTATCCCAAAACAAATTCAGGCTCTTGCTTTGTGTAGATTTCATCATGCAAAGCCTAACATAGCAAGCAATGTTTTTATTCCTTTTTAATCAAGAGGTACAGGAGCCAAGATAAGCTGGTAGCTAAGGACACAAAACTGTCCACTAGAGTGATATTGGTGACCACGTAAATGGTTGTACGATAGAAACAACCTCTCTCAAGGAGGATCAATAGAGGTTCATGGAATTTAAGAATTTCAAACTTGCCATGCAAATTTTAGAGCAAAAAACAAATGCATAAATAAATATCCAAGATATTAAAAATAACTACAAAAGAGAACACAAGAAAGGACTATGAGTAAGGGTGGTTTAGGACTCTCACTGCTCCTGCATGTACCACCTACTCTCGCATTGTTTTCTGAACATAACTGACTTAATATACTGAATTACTACACAGTTCCTACAGTACTCAATAATTCAATAAATTTCTACTATATCAACCATATGTTTATCCAATCTCTTACATTGCATCAATCATTAATCTTCTTACCCTCATACTTTTCAAGATGTTGCAGTTGCAGTTGCTAGACTGAGGTTCACTGGCCAGATGATGAAAGGATAAGGACCAGTCTTTTTTACTAATAGTTATTCATGGTCATTTTTTAGTGATTAGAGTGTGTAGCTAAAGATATATACGAACTCAGTTGGCATTCAGTGAACAATTCCTCTCTTTCTCAGTTTTCTAGGTAAGTTTGAACATTTATCTCTCTCGTATTTGAATTATATACATGAGATGAACACTAGTCTTTCTCTGACTAGTTTACGTAGATACATGCCTAGCTCTTTAGGAGTATATACATTTAGTGAACAATATCTCTTTTAAGATCGAGAAATTCAGTTTCAGTAGAAATTTATTGAATTATTGAGTACTGTAGGAACTGTGTAGCAATTCAGTATATTAATTCAGTTATGTAGTAATCAGTTCAGTTGTACTTTTCTATCATTTCGTGTCAGATGATCAAGACACTAAATATGTGGTCTTAATGGACTTCAGATTCTTCCTGTAGATTAATGTTTTTACTATTCCTGTAGATTAACCTCGATCAATCACTTCTTACTACATCCGGATCATGTGTGCTTGTAGATACATTTATGAAGAGCACACATATTGAATTATATATTTGTTGGCTCATTGTGTTTATGTGCATCACAACGAACCAGATATTCTCCATTTATAAGCATATATTTTGACCTTTTTGTCCCATCATACATGTGAAACCGCAACAAACTCAGATTTGGAAACAAATTGTTATATTTTTTGAAAAGTTATATTTTGAAACAAATTGTTATATTTTTTGAAAAGTTATATTTGGAAACAAATTGTTATATTTTTTGACAAGTTATTGTTTATAGGGATATTCTTTCCAATGGTTTTGACATGAAACAATGACGCTGAGTTGATACTAATTAGGTGATGGCTAATGTGTCAGAAAACTCAAATCCCAATGGAAGTTCAAGGTACCTAAATACAAATGGAGGTTCAGGTATCCAAATTCTTTAGATTGTAGTTATGGGTTAACTGCATTTCTATGATTCCCTTTAGTGTACTTCTGTTGAAACAAATTTAAAAGTGAACTCTTTACAGGAAATAGATTTCAGTATAACCAAGTGATCACCCTTCCTTATACCAAGGTTGGGTGTGGATGAATGAGAAGAGCGTTGGCAGGTATTGACTCCACACTTCAGTGAAGTATTTTGATCTGTACATTGATATAAATGACAGATTCCACACTAATCTTGTATATGACCAACATGTGGTGATGATCTGCTGTTATTTCGTTGTAAATTCCACATTAATCTTGTATATTCAGTTCATTACATGACAAGGTGTATGAATTTAGTGACATCGTAGAACTGAAACCCCCTACAGGAAACCAACCTCCTTGACCATCATAATGAACATACCATGTGGCATAGAACTATTAGCCATACCCAGATCAAGACAATAGGAAGATTGTTACCAAACTTCAGCCTCATTGAAAACCAATCATATATACAGAATCAGAAAATCCATAACTTAGAAGTAGTGGCCGACCTTCCCAGAAAAAAAAACTCTATAGGTATAAAGAGATGTATCTAGAGCATAAAACCTAATAAGGCATACTGCAGATCACATCATCCCAATCTTGCATATTATAGAGATCATTCACCAGTAACTATTTGCAAACAAGTCACATATTCAAGAGAACATCATGACATGGCTTAATAACTCTAAAGAGTATGGGCATGACTTAATAACTCTAGTTGGGGTTGGAGAACCCTCTAATATGCCCCTTAGGTTGCTTCTAGCCTGATTGGTTGAGCCTGTTATATGCATTATTTGGAAATCCGCATCCCAAGTTCTTAAGTTGTGAGCTGTCAGCTATACCACTGGACATTCATTTCTAAAATTTACTTGATTTCTGTAGAACCAAGCTGCGAGGCAGTTTGAGAACACCTTCCCACATTCATCACAGTTGCATTTAATAAGAACCCAGGAAGTGAAGCTCCAATGTCACATACCTATCAATTGAGATGCTCTCAATAGAACCAACAAAAGAACAGAAGAACATGTCATCAACAATGGTTTTTGAACCATTTTTGGATATCTAAAGGCATCCTCATTGCATGAAGCCAGTAGCTACTGTTATTTATCCCGTACTACTATTGCAGTTATAAATGTTATTTGCTTCTCTTGGTCAACCTTAGCCAACAGAAGCAGAGATGGCCGAAGTTGATGCTGTCAACAAAGCTAGGAAAACAAGAAAAAAGCTTCTGCCTGAAGGCACATCTGAATACCAAGTACACCAGTAGAAACTTATTTCAGTTGAACTATTTTTATAGATAACATAGTATATATGTATCTTCTTTTACTCATATTCTTGTTATATGTTGTCTTCCTGGATTATTGATGAGACCGATGATGAAAATTCTGATAATGATATTGAAGGAGATGATGGCATGATACTTGATGAAGGAAATAATGAATGCACCACACAAGAAGGAATTGATTTCTAGATGAAGTCTATGAAAAAAGAAATAGAAGCAGAAACATGACAGTGAGTCAAGTACAACATTATGTTTCCTTCTACTACAAAGTTTGAAAGTTGAATTATACTAACACTAATACTGAAAGTGCATGGTGCTACTACAGAGTTTGAAAATTGAATTATACTAACACTAATACTGAAAGCACATAATGCTAAATGAAAGTTCGGTGTGAGAATTTCCTACCCCTAGGTGTATATGGATACCTTACTATGTGAGGCCAAACAAAAAACACTCGTCAAAATGTTTTCTAAGCAGTTGATTTTGAAGAGTTGTTACCTACACTATCTACAGATTTCTTAGAGCTCTTACTTTGGAGGTTGTACGAAGCTGATTTCATTCTTACCCACTTCCTTTGTGCTTGTCTTGCTGCTCAACTTTTTACTTGGGAAATATTGGATATTTGATAGTCCATCACTCCATATTATTTTATATAACAATGTCTTCAATCCTGCCCTTTATCCCAAAAAAAGGATCCTTAGAGCTAACCTTCTTAATCCTTGATTGCTTTGAGCTATGTGAGTCTTCGTTCATTTTTTAGATGTCATTCAGAACATCAACAAACTTTGCTTGGAAATTATTAGATGGTATACAGAGTAGTCAAATAAATCTTTATTGTCTTCGGTATTCAGTCGTGTTTTATGCGCCTGAATTTCATCCTTTTGTGTTATTTTATATATAATGTCATGATTTTGTTTATTGCAGGCTGCATAGTTGGATGTTCATCTGAAAGCAGTTGATTTTGAGGAAGACATGGAGGTTATACCTGAGTTGTCCACAGTTCACTCATTCCTTCCTCTTCTAGATTAATCTCTACATGGAGGATCCTAGCAAGTTTGCAGTTGTTGCTGCCCCTGCTGCTGCTTTAGGCTATGCAGCTGCACCTACTGCTTCGGCTGCCAAGGTGGAAGAGAAGAAGGAAGAACCTGCTGAGGAATCTGATGACCATATGGCCATAATTCTATCACTGTAGCTGAGAAGAAGGATGAACCTTCATTGCAGTGTAGCTGGTCTATTCCTGTAGAAGCTCACAACTACTTGGAATGCTAGAATGGTGCTGTATGTTTTTGTAAGAAAATGAGTTTGTATTCCTTTGGGGGGTCTCCAAGTGCAAATGAGTTGTTATCCAGTTAGTGTTCATGTCTACAATATGTACCATATATAGTCATATGTGATGTTGTTGTATTCAATACAAGGGGCAAGGTAAAATGTCCTCCCCATGTAATTGTCATTTGATTATAAATAAAAAAGTTCAATACTTATGGAATGTGTTCGGCTTCAATTGGCATTCAATTAGAAAATTTGATCATGAACTACAAATTGATTGACGAAAATCCATAAAAATTAGTAATGCAGAACTAGTATGTCATTAGTGGCTTTTTTCATAAGCCACTACATTCAATCAAAACTGTTTTATACAACAACATTATACAAAACAATGGCATTTGTATAAAAGCCAAATGATGGATAGTGGCTTTTCTATAAATGCCAAATGATGGTTTAGTGGCCTTTATGTGGCATTTATTCGAAGCCACTAAAGACAAACCTTTAGTGGATTTTTCAACTTAAGCCACTATCTTCCTAGTGGCATTGGCACTAGAGGCATTTTTTTAAATGTCAAAAAATGCCGCTAAACCTGTTTAATGGCTTTTATTTTTTTTTAGTGGCTTTTCTGAAAGGCCGCTAATGAGTATGTTTGATGTAGTGAAAGGCTCTAAATAACCGACGCCAAATGCCTTTTCTGTAGTAGTGAATACAAATGAATATGCATTCACTAAATCACCTTGAACTTGAACAATGCTCATCCTCTAGCAACACACAATCACAAGCAATCACCAACAAATACTAACAACATGTCCTCCTCTCTTGCATATACCCACTTGCATCCTAACCACCTTTCATGGCCGAGTGACCCTGATCTCCTAAAATCACAAACTCCAAATTTTCCATATTCTCTTATTGAAAGTATTTCACAAGGCATTTAAAGAAATTGGTACTCCCACATATTCTTACAACTTCTTCACAAGAACAAGGTTCAATAATTGAGTGGATTGGGGGTATGTATATTTCCATGGGTAGAAAAATGGAGTCCCCTTCATTAGATTGTCCATCATTTTATATTTTTACTACAATTTATTGATTCCATTTTTATGTGCACATTGGCAAATTTTCTTAATTTATGATATGTCCCTATTACATAGGAGGGTTGTGGAAGAAGCAGTAGAGGGACAAAATGGTGATCCAACTTGAACTTGGGATTTGGCACAACTTTTGTCTTTTTGTATGTTTTTGATGAATGGTGGGTAAGAATATTATATAAGAAATGTAGAATAGGTTGGACTTGTGCATATCATATTTTGAATTCATTACATTGGGAGCATCATAAGATTAGTTCAAATCAGTCTACAACATGCAATAATCATGAAACTTCACAAGCTATTACATAGATCAAGTAAAGAAAAATTCCATTTGATTCAGATTTATCCTTTATGGCTTGCCATCTATCTAAGGAGTAGTGCTACTTAAGGTCTTAGGTGTGACAATCGCTATCCAACGACAATAATCATCACACAAAATCTCGTGAAAACAACCATTAACAACGAATTACCAAAAATCACTAAAAATTAAAACTATATTTCCACAAGGATCCACTGCCAGGAACTTTTCACAAAAAGGCCTAAGGCCATATTTACATATGAATCATTGTCATCTTACACATACATCATTCCTTCATTTAATAAGGATATGAGATAGTAGTTGGTTTACCAGAAATGTACAAAAAAGAAACATCATACATCAAGGAATTTCTAGCAAAAATATCAGATCAATCATAAACCAGATATGAAAATGATATCCAAGGACCTGAGAGTACATGAACAACACATAGGACTCTATTTCACTAGACACATAACATCACACTCAGCCTGAGCTGTTGCTATTGCTTTTGCCCACTCAGCTATATGATCACTACCTTCTTTTGTACACCCACCTAAAAAGTTGTGGAGCCCAAAGGGTGAGACAACAAGTCCCAATGAGAGATATAACTCTCCACCAACATTATTATTATCATAGTTAAACTTTTATGAATGAGAGAAGAAGAAACCTTTATTGAATTAAACATGTATAACTATTGATTATATGCAGACACTACTACAGAAATGCCTTTTAGCGTCGGTTGTTTAACCCCCTTTGGCGTCAGTTTCCGAGCGACGCCTATGTGGGTGCCGCTAAAGGTCGAACACTTCGGCGTCGGTTTTTTAACCGACGCCTATTTAACGTACATGCGTCGGTTGTTTATAGAAAACCGACGCCAAAAGGGTTCGCGCCACAGAAAATGACATCATCTAGGACACATTCTGCGTCGGTTATCTACTAAAAGACCAGCGCCTGTATGGAATATAGCGTCGGTGTTTAATTGGTAACCGACGCAGAAAATGTCCTAGATGACGCAGTTTTCTGTGGCGCGAACCCTTTTGGCATCGGTGATCAACTAAATAACTGACGCTATATGTATTATAGGCGTCGGTTTTACACTAACAACCGACGCCATTTCCAGTACGGCCGTGGCCACATTAGGCGTCAGTTTTGTTCAAAAAACCGACGCTGTAGGTCTTTGCTGACGGTTTTCTGTAAATAACCGACGCCTAAATCTTTTTTTTTTCATATCAGTTTGCAGGCCTGCTGTGGTTGGTCAACAGGATGAGAACCTGCAGTTCAGTTTTCTGAACTGCATGTTTACGACATCCATTGATATCAGCCTACAAATAGGCCACAAACCTACAAAATTAATAAAACAAATTTCACACAAGTAGATACATTCAGACATCAATTCAATTCTCACATTAACACATATAGAAACATTCAAATACATGTATTAACATTCAGAAATATTCATTTACAAAGTATCATTCAGTATCGCTATCAACATCCCAATTATATCTTACAATTGCCACTGCTTGTATGACTTTTTCCCATTCTTCTCTTATTTCATTTAATGCTTCCATCATATATGGGGCATGTATATTTTTTAAGCATTTACCTATAGTGTGGTCAGTTTTAAACACCTGCAAAGAGAATGATGTATATATATAAGTAATAATATAAAAATAACATTGATATATTTCATACTAACTAATGAGACTATATATAATACCTCATGTATGATATCGATGTCCAATGCGGCATGTTTGATAATCATCTGCATAAATCGCATCACATAGTATGCGCATGCCCAGCCATTGTCTTGTGTAGCGCATTATAAATTGAAACATACAAAATAATACAACTAAGCACAATTCACATCAATAATATATACATTGGAGTCGAGAACTTACTTGTACGTTCTACCAATTTATTGGCTGGTTCTTTTTCCTTGGGACCATTCCTCTAGCCTTTTTGAATGCATCTAAACCCCTACATGTTAATATAACACAGTAAATTGCATAAGTAAATAGTAATGTAATAACAGATGTTAACAGATACAAAAATGAAATATTTCTCACCAGAATAATGGCATTCTCATTACGTGTCCAATTTTAGTGTTTAATGTACTTCCCACGTGATCTAGATAATAAATAGTGAACGTCCCGGGGACAATAACTAGTAACTCCCAATGTCTACCTCTAGAAGTAAAAAGTTAACAATTAATAACTCAAAATGCATAATAAAAATGGAATTTTCTTAAGTCCAAATTATAAATAAAGTAAACTTACTTGACATTGAATGGAGCTATTATTATCGTCTTCTTTTGCTGACCAAAAATTGTAAAAGAATCTATACAGTATTGTTGAACACTATCAGTGTCTTTAGCTACTATACTAATCAATGATGGAATCAAAAAACCCACATGATCAAATGCAAATTGTTTCCATTGATCTTCGACTAAGTAGCTGCAAAACATGTATTACGTATGCATTAATATATAAGAAACTAGATCATCGGATCTTACACAAGGTATATGGATGTATAAACAAGATCTCACCTTATCCATGTCTCTATCATTGATGTATTCAGCCAAGCATACATAAAAAACTCAATAATATCTTGTATAAATAAAGAGCTATCGTATGATTGACCTGCATAATCTGCATCTAAAGAAACAATTATAGGGCAATGTATATTATGTGCCCGTAGCCAACATGCCATTCCCCTACAAGCAGGACCTAATGGGTTTGTTAGGTCAGTTGGAACCCAACTTTGGTAATGCGGGAAGTGGAGGTGGAGGCCTAGGTGCTCCTGGTGTCTTCTTTTTAACCTGTATATATAATTTCAGATCAGTTGACCTCATATATACACATTAACAGTCTAAATCAATGTAAATTTATCTTACCATTTTAGTAGTGTAGACGACATCTGCTTTGGACCACAATATGACCCCGCCTTCTGCCTCACCAAGTGTATCAATATATGGGTGGGCATATGGCAACACAACTTGCCTCCAATCTGGTAATACACATATCGGGCTCACACGAGTGTAGCCATGCAGCATTGGAGTCCCATGAAACGTTGCCCCAGGAAGGGACTGGTAAGCCTGCGCCTCTGCAACAACATAGTCTTGCATTCTTAAGCGGCATGGCTTCAATGCCTACAAATTTACGTAAAGAATGTTATACATATATACATATCCTCTTGAAAACATATCATCTTGAAAAGACTAGCTACAATGTCATAAACAATACTTACAGCAGACGTGTTAGGCGATAAGTCTCCAGGATTACTCACAATCTGTGCATCAGGAGAAGAGTGGGTTGCCATAGGCTGATTGGAAGCCTGAGATGCCTGCCACCGCATCAATTCTTCCTTGACCTTCTCAGCAACTACATCGTTGACCTACTTAGCAACTATATCCTCGACTCTCTTATTCTCCTATACATGGATAAAAGAAACATTATCTTCTTATTATTGAATTTCCTTTTGCAGTAACATTCTAAAAAAAGAATAGGTTACCTCTTCTTGAGAAAGTCCCGCTCTGGGTTTGTGCTGGGATGGACCAAAGAATGCTTTGATCCCACACCAGCGCCTGCACCCCTAACACGTCCAGGATGCTCTGGGTTACCCAGAGCAACTGTCAATTCATCCCTTGTGCCCTGAGGGATGAACATGCCTTGTTTCCTCTGCTCGTGCAGCTCCCGCTAATCACCATCAACAGAAATTGGTAAGTTAACACCACAAATAATCAATATTCAAAAAATTGCTCTAAGAGTTGTATTTTACCATTTTCATAGCCGCCTCAGCAGTTACGGGCTTCTTTATTTCACCCTTCTTGTTTTGCCTCCCAGCTATCCAGATATCATGGCGAGGCATGGGTGTGGCAGACTCCTGAGTAGGAGCAGACTCCTGAGTAGTCGCAGACTCCGCCTGTAGTCTTTGGCGAACGCTTGCATAGCCTTTTGGACCCATAGTGTGGTCATGCACATTCAGTGCACGCCTTGCTTTTTGTGCGTCACTGAGGGCCTAGTTAGTATGCACATTAATGATTTGGTTAGTAGCACTAAATGTTAATCTTGAATAGGTGAATACAATGTATATTAATTAAATTGTATTAACTAGAAAAAGGAAAACATTTAACATTTGTATTAACTAGAAAAAGGCAAACATTTAGCATTTGTATTAACTAGAAAATGTCATTAACTAGAAAAAGGCAAACATTTAGCATTTGTATTAACTAGAAAAAGGCAAACATTTAACATTTGTATTGACTAGAAAAAGGCAAACATTTAGCATTTGTATTAACTAGAAAAAGGCAAACATTTAACATTTGTATTAACTAGAAAAAGGCAAACATTTAGCATTTGTATAAACATACATGTCTCTAAAATTGTGATCTTTTATCAATTAACAATCCTTCATTGTGATCTCCGCGCACATATAAGTCATCATTAGCTTCAATATTTTGAGGAGTTGGCAACCCAACTGAGAATGGACTGGAGTCATCATACTTATCATAGTACTCTTCTTCATCTATAGGATCTTCAATGAACTGTCATGAAGAACAACCGACCATTTACCATTTACAGGATCGTCGATATAGAATATTTGTTTCGCCTGTGATGCCAATATGAATGGTTCACCCTTCTTGCCAATCTTTTCAAAGTTCACCAAAGTGAAACCCAATTCATCCACTATAACTCCTTTGGTGTTATCAACCCAATTACATTTAAAGAGCGGGATTTTGAAATCTATGTAGTCAAACTCCCAAATGTCTTCAATGACACCGTAATATGACATTTTAGCTTCACGTGGACTCTTATCCTTTGCACTTATAAAGTACATAGTCGACGCTTCAAGAGTGACCCCACTATTTTGGACGACACTCTTATCATCTTGGCGCTTTGTGTAATATGTGAATCCATTAATGTCAAACCCTTCATAAGACATAACATTCGGTTTTGGATTAAAGGAGAGGCATTTGATAGTTTCTGTAATATCATTTGGTGTTTGAGATAGTTGATGTAAGACTTTATCTTCAAACCACTTAGTAAAAGTCTTATTATGCTCTCTAGCAAGACACATTGAACTTGCTCGAGGATGTTGTCTCTTTATGAAATTGGTATGTTCCTAGATATAAACACTCACTTCATCCATATTGTGTAAAATATACAAGTGAGCTTGTTCCAACTGCTCACGGCTGATTACTTTCACCCGTGATCCCAAAATTCCTTTGCCCTCCTCAATATTCTTGTCATTATCAGGAGTGTCATTACCACTGAGAAAGTCATTGTAAAAATCCATAACCTCTCTCGCCACATAACCTTCAATAATACTCCCTTCAGGCCGATAACAGTTTCGAACATCACCTTTAAAAATGCTCATGTATCGTTCAAAGGGATACATCCAATGCAAGAAAATTGGTCCCAACATTTTCACTTCCCTAGTCAAGTGGACAACAAGATGTACCATGATATCAAAGAACGAAGGAGGGAAATACATCTCAAGCTGACATAGGGTAACAACCACTTCTCTTTGCAAATTATCGAGAGTATCAGGGTCAATAACTTTGCTGCATAGACTGTTGAAAAAGAAACAAACTCTGGTAATTGCAAACCTTACATGCTTCGGCAATATAGATCGAATTGCCACGGTCAATATTTGTTGCATTAGAGTGTGACAATCATGAGATTTAAGACCTATCAACTTCAGATCTTTCATTGATACCAATCTACGGATGTTGGATGAGTAACCATGTGGCACCTTAACATTTACCAAGCATTCACAAAAAGTTTTCTTCTCCTTTCTAGACAACGTGTAACAAGCTGGAGGTATGTATGTTCTTTTATTACCCATTTCACGTAATTCTGTTAATTCTGACCTTATTCCCATTTCACATAGGTCCAGTCTGGATTTTATGCCATCTTTAGTCTTACCTGGTATATTTAACAAAGTACCAATGATGCTATCACAGACATTTTTCTCAACGTGCATTACATCGATACAATGCCTGACTGTCAAAGAACTCCAATAAGGAAGATCCCAAAATATTGACTTCTTCTTGAATGAATAATTGTCACTCCGTGTGGCCATACTACATTGTTATTTCTTACCAAATTCATTGACAATGTCTTTTACTCTTTCATAAACAACATCCCCTGGTATAGGTTTAGGTGCACTCCGTTCATCATTCCATCCATTGAATGCTTTGCGCTTCCTACGATACGAATGGAATTTTGAAAGAAACCTTCGATGACCAAGATGTACAGTCTTGCCGCCATGTTTTAGTCTTATTGAATCAGTGTTTTCTTCACATATAGGACACGCTTTAGCTCCTTTGACACTATATCCAGACAAATTCCCATATGCTGGAAAGTCATTAATAGTGCAAAACAACATAGCATGCAAACGAAATGTCTCTCTTGCTGAAGCATCATAGGTCATCACACCTTCATCCCAAAGTTTCTTTAAGTCATCAATCAAAGGTTCAAGATAAACATCGATATCATTTCCGGGTTGTTTAGGGCCTGATATCAACAACAACAACATAACATACTTATTTTTCATACATATACATGGAGGAAGATTGTATATAACAAGCATGACTGGCCAAGTGCTATGTTGGCTGCTCAATGTCCCGTACGGATTCATCCCATCTGTACAAAGCCCAAGTCTTAGATTCCTATCTTCTTCACCAAATTTGGGGTACAATAGATCAATCTTCTTCCACTGTGGGGAATCAGACGCATGTCGTAGGATCCCATCATTATTTTTCTTAACATCTGCATGCCACCTCAAATTCTTCGCATCTTTCAGATTTGCAAACAAGCGTTGAAACCGTGATATTATAGGTAGATACCACAACACCTTGGCAGGAGAACTACTTTTGGACTCCCCCGAAGTCGTCAATTTATACCGTGACGCACCACATTTTGGACAATCTTTCAAATCTACATAGTCCTTTTGAAATAATACACGATCATTCGGGCATGCATGTATCTTCTTGGCCTCCATTCCCATTGGGCACAACATTTTCTTTACCTGGTATGTTGAGATTGGCAGCTCGTTTCCTTCAGGAAGCATTTCTTTCAACAAAGTCAACAATGAAGTGAAGCTTTTGTCGCTCCATCTATTGTTAGCTTTCAACTTATACAATCTCAACACAGCGCTAAGCTTCGTAAACTTAGCACAGCCTGTGTATAACGGTATCTCAGCATCATGCACAATGTTTCTAAAGATAGGAGGTGGATCGGTGTGCTCTACCCTACAACTATCCAACATTGCATCAACGATGTCTGCTGGAACTGGTTCGTTCACATTTACATCATCGGAGGCAATTTCTTCTTCCACCCAAGCACTGCTATCGACATCTACTGGTTTCGATTTTGAAATCTCTCCATGCCAGTGCCATTATGTATAGCCTTGTACAATCCCGTTGTACATGACATGACTTTTGATTTCCTCACCAGTGTTGACTTTCAAGTTGTTACCGCAATGCCTACATGGACAGTAGAACCTATCTGTAGGTTTTTTCCTATGTTCCTCGGCAAATCTAATAAACTGATCAAGACCAGATATAAACTCTGGGGTGCAACGATTACAAATGGACATCCATGATCTATCCATTCTATGATCAAAGAGAAAACAGGTATATATTAGGAAACAAGTATATATTAGGAAAAGATTAGGGTATACACTTACATCCTAATTGTATAATGTGATGTCATTCTTATATATAATAAATTGTACCACCTATCCTAAGTGAGATTAGGTGTTCAAGAACAGTCCCAAACTGGGCACTATCCAAGATTTACTCCAAATGAGTCAATCTTGGACGGGTTTCTAGGCCAACAAACACATTTGATGTCATTCTTATATATAATAAATGTGTACCACCTATCCCATCCTTGAACACCTAATATCACTAGTAAGTGTATAATGTGTATTGGGTTTTCAAGAAAATTTCGGCAGCATTTCCCCGATGTTCTCTAAGTACATATGTACTTAGAGAACAAACAGGGAAATGCTACCGAAGTTTTCTCGAAAACCCAATACACATTACACGCTTACATCCTAAGTGAGATTAGGTGTTCAAGAACAGTCCCAAACCGGGGACTATCCAAGATTTACTCCTAATGAGTAAATCTTAGATGGGTTTCTAGGCCAACAAATACATGTATGTTGTCATTCTTTACAAATAATATTAAATTTCAATAAAATACATAGTTACATATATGCATGTTCATACAATCATTATAATATAATTAGATTTGGGACAAAAACATATTAGAATTTATACATAATTCCAACTCTAATCAAATACATATAATGCATTTTTATCACAAGAATATAATCGATGAAAAAAAGTAGAGAAGGACCAACCTTGTCAAAGGGAAGAAGGAAGAGGCTCTGGTGGCTCTGGCTGGAGGAGTAGCTAGCAGCGACGTTGGTGGAGGAGCAGCTAGCAGCGAGGCTGGAGAAGATGGTTGTGGCGGCACGACGGCGGTGGAGGAGCACCTAATCTCAGGCGTGGCGGCACTGGAGCACCAAATCTCAGGTGCTGGAGCAGCAGTGGCGGCGGAGAAGGGGGCGCGGAGAAGGGGAAGAAGGCAGCAGCAGTGGCAGCGGAGAAGGGGGTGTGGTGGCGGCGCGACGGTGCTGTTGTGGAGGAAGAAGGAGCTTTCGTGGAGGAGAAATCGGCGGCGTGGTCGGGCGACAGCAGAGAAGAAAAGGGAAATCGGATCGTGATGAAACAAAAGAAAGGGGAAGAGTCGGGCGATCGCGGGATATTAAGTTCCCAAATAGCGTCGGTTGTTTGAAACAACCGACGCCTAAACATCTTTAGCGTCAGTTGTTTGAAACAACCGACGTCCAATTGGACAATATTTACACAATTTTTTGTCAGGAACCACTTTCAGCATCGGTTATCAAAGGATAACCGACGCTGAAAGTGACACTTTTCGCACAAATTTTCATCACACATAGGCGTCGGTTTCTATCTACATAACCGACGCTTAAAGTGACACTTTTGTTTTGCGTGAAAATTGGATTTCGTGGGCGACTTTAGGCGTCGGTTTGTTATTAACAACTGACGCTGTATTCAAAGTGGTACCTGCGTCTGGCTGGTCTTCGAATATAGACGTCGGTTTGCCTAAATAACCGACGTCTAATATTTTAGGCGTCGGTTTTCCTAAAGAACCGACGCCCAGAAAAGCGACACTGAATGTTGTTTCTGTAGTAGTGAGAGTAGAGCAGTCTCATCATCTCAGTAATTTAAATATCTACAACTAAGCAATAGATCATTTAATCACTTTTAAAAGGAATATGAAGAACATGTATAACTGTTACAAACTAAATAGTATAAAAGCAAAGCAAGGCTTCAACCAATATTTCCATATTTGATCCTTAAAAAATATGTTACATGGTTGATTACATCTTTAACAATCCTTCTTATGCCCTGGGGAGATGGGAATATACCTTTCATCTCCAACTGACCACTGTAAAGTAAGCATCAAGCCATATAGGCCTATGGAAGATCTAGAATGCACGACCCCATCTTCCCTAGTCAGTACGAGAGTGGTAGAGACATTATGAGTCAAACTGCAAATAGCTAGCCTGGCGTATAGAGGTCTTCGCTATAGTGATACAACAAGTAGCTTTTATCTAGTCAGGGTATGATCTTCAGTTAATCCTACTTTGAGTCATGGCTGCAACCATACTCTTCTTTTATATTAGAGTTACGACCTTGACCGCACTCTTTAAGGAGATGGCTCAAAACCAATCTTGTGAATTCATGATACAACTTGTACCCCACATATTCAACAATATGCGCTCTGAGTTCAACTCGTTTCACCGTTCAGCAAATTCTGACACCGAATGTATCTATGGCCAGGGCAACTACATTTTCAGTTCACTTGATAGGTTAAGTGCATTACTGGATCTTTTAGCAATCAAGTTACAAGCATGAACTATCAGTAATTACTACCAAGGAAATCATAATACATGTTTCCAAAAATTTGGTATCAATTGGAATATATCTTGCTATACCCTTCTTGGGATCTCAATCCATTGAACATGTTACTGGGAATCTCATCCCTTAAATATTTTCATCATCAAGATCATGTTTTGGGTTTCATACCATAAGTTCATCTTTGAACAGTGTCACCTAATACAAGGAAACAATCATCTGTAGGTCATCAGACCCATATACTTGATTATCACATACCACGAGGTTTTAATCTTCTTAGTTCATTTTTGAATAATGTCACCTTTCATTAGGAAACAACCAACTCTAAATCATAAGAGCCATATAAACATTATACATGTTGTTCAAGTATTTTACATGGCTTACAAGGTCCATTCAATCTATATAATGTCACATCACCATAGCCCATAGTTGGCTATGCTTATTATTTCAAAAACACTTTCATGGTCAGGGTCTCATGATTAAAGAGATATACATTTAAATTTCATCACCATGCTATAAAGAAATGATCCTTTAATCAATTTACCAATCTTATAAAAAGAAAGGTATATCATATGGAGTAATATTATTTAATATTTAGAGCACCTCTGTGTTACTCTATCATCTTCATCATGGGATATCAATCCCTTAAACTCCCCATTGAATAACATATCACCTTCTAGGCAATTATGTTTTGGCCAGGTCATAAGACCTATATACATTCTTCCTGTGAAACTATTATTCTATAGGCCTCATTAGGCATAATCAAGCTATAATAGATTATAACCACTATAGCCCTCATTTGGCTATATCCATAAGGCATTCATGGTTAAGATTTCATTATTGTAGCCATTGATTATTATCATCATGCCATTTCAAGTTACATTCCCTTTTGTGATTATGGTTAGGGTTTCTCTTTTCAACTGATAAGGGTTTCCAAGGTTATATTCAATCACCAAACCAAGACCACAACTCCTCATTTCTAGGAGCTTATATTATTCTCTTTACATTCAATTGTATCATAGATAATCAATCAATCAAGTTACAACCCTCTCAGAATTAGGGTTAGGACTTTTACTCAATAACTAAAACCTAATTCATAACTCCTCACCTCTTAGGAGCTTATTTCATCGCCATAAGTACTCAATCATACTTGATTACTCTCATCAATTATCATTAATTGATTATCAACATAAGGTATTACCTTTCTCATATAAGTAGTACAAGTTTCTCTTTCATTCTTACTAAAATATTAGATTCAACTTTAACTTGTTGTATTGACTTGACCCTCTTTAGGGTATACTGGCTTACACTTTTCAAAGTATATCCATCTCATTACGTTATAGTGTATCCATTGGTTATATACAAGGTGTATCAGACTACACTCATCAATGTGTATCAGCCTAAATTCAACAAGGTGTATCGAACTACACTTTAATCCTTGTGTTGGCCTAGACACATCCACTTGTGTCGGACAGGATACATCTACTTGTGTCAGCCAAGATATATCAAATGATATCATTTTAGAGTTGCTTGAGAAGTTAAATCAGCTATAGTATATTTTATGGTATGAGCCACCCTATCTATTTGTATATTGGCCACCATATCCCTTTGTGTATCATCCACAACAACCCATTGCATATCGGCCACACCATAAACTAGGGTATCAACAATATAATCAACTAGGCTATAGGCGATATCATTAACTAGGGTATCAACTACATCAACCAATTATTGTATCAGCCTCACCATCAACTAGGGTATTGGCCTAGCTATCAATTAGAATATCATCCACTCTATCAATTAGCGAATTGACCTAGCCATCTCTTTGAGTATCGACCATTGCACAATATGGGGTATCATCCTCTAGGGTTTTGGTTGTATCAGATTAGGGTTAGGATTGTCCATGTTGGCCTCCACACTCAACTAAAGCAATATAGTTTGATATTCCATCTTCACTAGACATCACTTTCTCTTGACAAGCTAGTGCCTTTGAAGCATATCATTTTTAGAGAATCTAACATGTCGACCTAACAACAACATATCGTTTTAGGGTATCACAAGTCATGTTAGCCATCCATGTTACGATGCAAGTATATATATATATATATATATATCTCGACTTGGCTATCTTCTAGATATCAGCCTACCTTATTCTTAGCATTATGAGAAAGGTTAAACAATTGATAGGACAATATTCATACTCATGTTACAAACCAAGAGGGGTAGGAGTTCATGTGTATTGGTTTCCATGCCTATACCCTTGTATCGGGTTAGGGGTTTCATATTCCAATATCAGTTTGTACATATCGATTTCATCATCTTCAAGCTTCCAACTTTTCGTCTATTACTACTCTAGTTCATGGACAACAACCCCATATATTTATTAGATCTCATAAAATCATCAATCAAACAAGAAAAGTCGAAATAGAAAAGGAATCACCAAGTATTGCATGATAGAAGATGAAAAATAATAAAATTGGGTTCAAGTTATATAACCCGCCTCAAGATCAACACAAGAGATTAAAGCTCCAAAGATCCACGTTCCCAAGGTTGAATATGAATTATCAAAAGTGCAAGACTCAGCCACAACACTTCTCTATGAAAGAAGATACTATAGTCAGGAACTTGGTGAAGAAATAAGAGATGGAAAGAATCATGATCTGAGAACATAGTCTTTATAAGGTTGAAGATGACCATGTCTTCACCTTAGGAAATATGCTCGGCCTTCTCTTTTCTCCTTGAGATTCTAGGGTCGTCCTCAAAGCAAGAGATGGTAAAGGAGTCAAAAGGTTTACTAGGAGGTGAAAAGAGAGGTATATATAGTTGAGGCTCATGAAAGAGAGTATGTGTAAGGTGTCATCACCATATGTACATGGGTGATATGTGTCCATGCATGGTGAAACCATGCATCCTTGTTTATCTTGACATGCAAAACTCTTGTGGATAATACAAGGGTAAGGTATCGACCATTAGGTAGATTCCTTGACTAGATATCACAACTCATCATTACTTTGTGTACAAACTGATACCACTTTTGCCAGGAAGTCTCAAACTGATAGGTTTCACCTATTTGAGGTGCTTAGCCCGAATAGAATGCTTTCAAAAATTTTAAAATAAAAAATTGGGCTTCTTCTATGGTTTATAAACTTATAGGCACCCCCATATGTCGTTCACAACACGACACAACCTCATCTAGGGTTCAAGGTACTCAACATTCTATGGTTCTAACATCACCAAGAGTGTTATCACTCAGCCAAGACTCAAACAAGGCGCCCCCTCTCTCTATATCCTCTTGATGATACTAAGAGAGAGTAGGAACACTCTAGAGGTGGAAAATTTCACATCAACCCCATATATTGGGTAAGTTGCAAGTTGCACCAAAACTAGCACATAAAGCACAAGCATCAACTGTACAAGCTCAACTTTAGGATTTCCACAAGGTGGCCCTTAGCATCATGCTCTCTCTTATGATGCTAAAGTACTAAGGTAACACCCATAATGTAATATATTGCAAGGTAACCCTTTTCTTGAGTAATTTGCACTTTGGTCCAAAACAAGTAAACATTGCTCAAACAACATTCAAACAAGACCAAACTTGAAACTTGAGCTCTTCTGAAGTCTTAATTACTTTTATAAAGATTAGGATAAGGTTCTTATCATCTTACTTAGGCAAAGCATCCAGGGTTATCCCAAAACTTAGGTCAGGGTCCTTACAGGTTATAAACCCCTAACAAGGATTTCACCCCCGAAATCCTAGGTGAAAGGAGATAGATATTACTTATGCTTTGCATATTCGACTTCCATATAGTTCCTTGATGTTAGGAGAAGTCATGAGACTTAACCAACATATTGTTCCTTCATCCAAGGTTAACAGAGGATCTACTATACAAGGTACATACTCAACTTATCTTCTCCATTACTGGTTGTAAAATCAACTCTATTCCTAAGTGATACTTTCTTAGCAGTAAAAGCACTATACACACTTACCCTTATTTACCTCAGGGGTCAACTCCATCTTATGTATCACCTTATTAACTTACCATATCATATGATAAGATTCTCACACTTGAAGGTTTACCATATCCTTTTCAAACCTCATCATGTTTCCAAAGAAAGACTAAAGATGTATATGTTACTTACTTAAGATTACAAGACCTACCATGCTTTTGTTGTGCTACTCTGATCTACAGATTCAACAAAAAATGCACGTATGATTCGTACCAACTGGCCTACTATTATGTACACTTCCAATAGTACTATTCTATTCACCTGATCTAGATAGAGATTAGAAATTCTACTCATACAGTTTACATCCCTTCAAAATCCTCCTTACTTGCAATTTAGATAGGTGTACTTCAATGGTTGCACTTAACCCAATGAATTTTTACCCATAAAAATATTGCAACTGTCTCTTCAAGTTATGCATCCTTGTCATTGTCATCTTATGTGGTGCATAAACCCCTAACAAGTGATATCCATACTATAGGTGGAGTACTTGTATCCAAATTGATCCCAAGTCAACCTTTCCAGGTAGCCAAATACCTTATTCATCTTACCAAGTGGCATATTCTTGGGTTCACACAAAATTGGCATTTCTTGGATACTAGGATTCCTTACCTTGGTATCTATCACATGTTCCAGAAACACATCATATCTTTATCTCATCCACCCACTGTTGTTACTATCAGACCCAAACAAATCAGAAGAACTTTTCCAGCATCTTTTATGGTTCATAAAACATCACTATTCTCAGATGTCATCATCTTGGATCTAAAGTCTGAGCCCTAACTGATACTTTCCAAGTATCCCTCTCAAGGTTACTTAAAAAAAATACATATTATGAAACTTACTCGAACCTCATATCCCTAAAAAGGAGGTATAAAGGAAACGTGTTTTTCCTTATCACCATATCACTATTTAGAGATTACTACAAGGGAGAAGGAGACCATTAACTTTCTTTGATTATTATACAAGTTTTCACTACTCATGTGTCATTCAATTTACTTTTGTCTTGGTTTCCTTTCCATTGACATAGGAACTATAAAGATGATTACATGTCATTACTACTTCTTTGACCATTTCCTTGTCTTACCACAAGGATCGTTATTCTCTTCATTTTCTTTATTGAGTAGGGATTATCTTCCTTGTTTCCTTTTCACATCCCATGATGATTGCATTTTATACTTTCTTATGTTCATGTGTTAGTATGAGATTACTCAAGTTTAACTTTATTATCATTTATAATGTAATACAAATCTCTTTGCCACATTTTCAATATCATATTGCTCTTTAGATTACATCAAAATGACTACTTTATCAGAGTAATTAGAAAGATAACATGATAAGAGTTCCATACTTACCTTGTCTGCAGTAATTGAATACCTGGCAAGGGTATTTAACACTGAGATTAGGTAGCATGCACTTAATTTTATACTACGTCTCTTACCTTAAACATCTCTTATGAGTTGTAGAACTTAGTATCTCTGGTTCTTGCTAGGTATCTCTTTCATATTTTTTCCTCTTTATGTGAGCACAAGAAATTATAAAACCATTTAGAGAATACTAAATAGAATATAAATTTCAATCCTCTTCATCTTTTCTAATGCCTCTATGGATTAACCAAAAGAAATTCAAACAAAAACTATTCCTCTTATGATTAATAGGTAAAGTAAGGAGAAAACAATTCAGAATGAAAAAGTTCTCTCTGACCTATTACCCCTTGTGGGTCATCTACCATCTCTGTTGACTTGCAACACAAAGTCTAATCATTTCCCTTTGTCGTGTTTTCCTTTTGGCATTATTGAACTATAACTTCTATAAGTCTTGTTGAGTTGGCCTTAACTATTGGGCCATCTCAACCTCTTTCCTTGGACAAAAGGGTCTAGTATGCCCAATCTGTCCACATTTAAAATATGTCTTGTCCTCATACCATTGCCTAGTTGGTCTTGTTACTGATGTGGAGGCTAAGTCAAAAGCCTTTACATGTGGAAAGTTAGGACCTTTTCCCTTACTTGACGACCACTGTCCTAATATACTAGGTGTTTGTCGTACTGGTGGCACAAAAAACTTTGGCTTTTTAGAGATACAAGTCATCTGTCCCTGAGATTGTTCATACTTTTCCTTGATGGTCAGTTCATTGTCTCTTCTTGGGAATTGTCTCCTCAGGTGTCCTACCTGTCTACACTTGTGGTAGGTTCTGTTTTCTTGCCATACTTTGGTTTTTCCCACATTTTTCATTGTTTTATCATGACATGGCTATTTAGAGGGCTTACCAAAACTCAAAAATTATGTATTAGGAATGGGTACCCTAGGTGGTATTTCTAGTTTCCTGTCCACTATATGTTGAACTTTCATCAGAACCTGCCCAACAAGAGCATGAAAAGAAATATTTTAACATAGACTGATCCAGCAGGGGATTCTCAAAAACTTTCTCTCCTTTTGCCTGATCCCTTGCACCTTCTCCTAGTGCAACGACACTGCTTTCAACAACATGTCCCTTATGTTTTCCAGACATCCTTAGGCTTTATACCCTCTTCTTCATAAGAAGAAGCCACTATTAGACATATTGGAGGACACTTTGAAGAGACTCAACAACCTTAATCCTATGTCCATGTAGACTCAGTGAACCTATAGCTCTAATACCAAACTTGTGACAACCACTATCCAATGATAATAATCACAATGTAAAATCTCATAAAAACAACTATTAATAATGAATTACCAGTAATCACTAAAAATTAAAACCATTTTTCCACAAGGATTCACTGCCAGGAACTTTTCACAAAAAGGCCCAAGGCCATATTTACATATGCATCATTGTCATCTTACACATACATCATTGCTTCATTAAGTAAGGATATGAGATACTAGTTGATTTACCAAAAATGTACACAAAAGAAACATCATACATTAATGCATTTCTAGCTAAAATCTTAGATCGATCATAAAACTAGATATAAAAACTATCTCCGAGGACCTGAGAATACATGGATGACTAATATGACTTTATTCTACTAGACAGTTAACAACACACTCAACCTGGGTTGTTACCGCTATTCTTGTTGTTGTTCCCCACTCTCGACTATATGATCACTACCTTCATGCACATGTCCACCTACAAAGTCCTACATGGTGAGACAACAAGTCCCAGTGATAGATATAACTCTCTGCCAAAATTATTATCATCACAGTTAAACTTTTATGAATGAGAGTAGAAGAAAACTTTATTGAATTAAACATGTATAACTACTGATTATATGTAGAGTAGAGTAGTCTCATCATCTCAGTAATTCAAATATCTACAACTGTGCAATAGATCATTTAATTATTTTTAAAAGGAACATGAAGAACATGTATAATTGTTACAAACTAAATAGTGTAAAATCAAAGCAAGGCTTCAACCAATGTTTCCATATTTGATCCTTAAAAAAATACGCTACACATCTGATTACGTCTTTAACAATACTTCTTATGCCCTACGGAGATGGGAATATACCTTTCATCTCCAACTGACCACTATGAAGTAAGCATCAATGCCATATAGGTCTATGGAAGAGTCGGGATCCATGGCCTCATCTTCCCTGGTCAGTACGAGAGTGGTAGATACATTATGAATCAAATTAAAATTAACTAGCCTGGCATATATATGCTCTTCGCTATTGAGATACAATGTGCAATATGTTCTTTGTTTAGGGTATGACCTTCAGTCAATCCTGCTTATATATAATGAGTCATGTACACAACCATTCTCTTCTTTTGTATTAGAGCTATGACCTAGACCGCACTCTTTAAGGAAATGGCTCGAAGCCAATCCTGTGAATTTAGGATACAACTTGTACCCCCCATATTCAACAATATGCGCTCCGACTTAAACTCGTTTCACCATCCAACAAGTTCTGACACTGAATGGATCTATGACCATGGCAACTAAATTTTTAGTTCACTTGATAGGTTAAGTGCATTACTGCATCTTTTAGCATCAATCAAGTTACTAGCATGATTTATCGATAATCACTACCAAGGAAAGCATAATACATGTTTCCAGAAATTTGGTATCAATTGGAATATATCTTGCTATAACCTTCCTGGGATCTCAATCCCTTAAACATATTGTTGGGAATCTCATCCCGTAAATATTTTCATCATCATGATGACAGATTTTGGGTTTCATACCCTCAGTTCATATTTGAACAATGTCACCTCATACCAGACAACAATCATCTCTAGGTCATCATACCCATATACTTGATTATCACATACCACAGTGTTTCAATCTTCTTAGTTTATTTTTGAACAATGTCACCTTTCATTAGGCAACAACCAACTCTAGATCATAAGACCCATATAAATATTATACACGTTGTTCAAGGATTTCACATAACTTACAATGCCCATTCAATCTATATAATTCCGCATCACCATAGCCCATAGTTAACTATGCTTATTATTTCAAAAACACTTGCATTGTTAGGGTCTCATGATAAAAGGGATATCAATTTAAATGTTAGTACCATGCTATAAAGAATAATCCCTTAATCAATTTACCAATCTTATAAAATGAAAGATATATCATATTGATTAAGATTCTTTAATAGTTAGAGAACCTTTGTGTTACACTTTCATTTTCAACATGGGATATCAATCCCTTAAACTCACCATTGAATACCACATCACCTTCTAAACAATTTTGTTTTTTCCAGTCATCAGACCTATATACACTATTTTTGTGAAACTATTATTCTGTAGGTATCATGAGGCATACTCTAGCTATAATAGATTATAACCACTATAGTGCTCATTTGGTTATATCCATAAGGAATTCATGGTTAAGATTTCATTATTGTAACCACTGATTATTATCATCATGCCATTTCAAGTAACATTCCCTCTTGTGATTAGGGTTAGGGTTTCTCTTTTCAATTGAGTAGGGTTTCTAGGGTTATATTCAATCATCAACCCTACACCATAAATCCTCATTTCCAGGAGCTTATATTATTCTCTTTAAATTCAATTATATCACAGATAATCACTCAATCAAGTTACAACCCTCTCATAATTAGGGTTAGGACTTTTATTATAACATATTAGGGTCTTTAGGGTTTTATTCAACAACTGAACCCTAATTCATAACTCCTTGCATCTTAGGAGCTTATTTCATTGCCATAAGTATTCAATCATACTTTATTAATCTCATCAATTATCATTAATTGATCATAAAGACAAGGTATTACCTTTCTCATATGAGTAGTACAAGTTTCTCTTTCATTCTTACTAGGATAATAGATTAAACTTTAACTTGTTGTATTTACTTGACCCTTTTAGGGTATATTGGCCTACACTTTTCAATGTATATCCATCTCATTACTTTATAGTGTATCCATTTATATTCAAGGTGTATCGGCCTACACTCATCAATGTGTATTGACCTATATTCAACAAGGTGTATCGACCTCTAGTTTAATCCTTGTGTCAGCCTAGACGCATCTACTTGAGTCGGGTAAGACACATCTGCTTATGTCGACCAAGATATATCAAATGATATCAGTTTAGAGATGATTGAGAAGGTATATCGGCTATAGTGTTTTTTAGGGTATTGGTCATCCTATCTCTTCGTATATTGGCCACCATATTGATTTGTGTATCGGCCACATCAAACCATTGCATATCGGTCGCACCATCAACTAGGGTATTAGCCATATCTTCAACTAGGGTATCGGCCATATCATCAACTAGGGTATTGACTACATAAACCAATTAGTGTATCATCCTCACCATCAACTAGGGTATCGACCTAGCTATCAATTAGGATATCGGGCACTCTATCAGTTAGTGTATCGGCCTAACTATCCCTTTGAGTATCGGCCATTGCTCAATATGGGGTATCAACCTCTAGGGTTTTGGGTTGTATCAAATTAGGGTTAGTATTGGCCATGTAGGCCTCCACACTCAACTAAAGAAACATAGTTTGATATTTCATCTTCACTAGACATCTCTTGGTCTTGACAAGCTAGTGCCTATGAAGCATATAATTTTTAGAGCATCTAACATATCGGCCTAATAATGACATATCGTTTTAGGGTATCATAAGTCAGGTCAGCCAACCATATTATGGTGCAAGTATATATATATCGACTTGGCTATCTTCTAGATATCAGCCTGCCTTATTATTATCATTAGGTGAAAGGTTAAACAATTGAGAGGACATTAGTCTTACTCATATTACAAACCAAGAGGAGTAGGAGTTCATGTGTATCATTTTCCATGCCTATACCCTTGTATCGGGTTAGGGTTTTCATCTACCAATATCGGTTTGTGCATATCAGTTTCATCATCTTCAAGCTTCTCATGTTTCCTCTATAACTACTCTAGTTCATGGACAACAACCCCATATATTCATTATAGCTCATAGAATCATCAATCAAATAAGAAAAGTCAAAATAGAAAAGGAATTGCCAAGTATTGCATGATAGAAGGTGAATAATATTAAAATTGGGTTCAAGTTATATAAACTACCTCAAGATCAACACAAGAGATTAAAGCTCCAAAGATACACGTTCCCAAGGTTAACGATGACTTATCAAAAGTCCAAAACACGATTAAAACACTTCTCAATGTAAGAAGATACCATAGTTAGGAACTTGGTGAAGAAAGAAGAGAAGGAAAGAATAATAATCTGAGAAGCATAGTCTTTCTAAGGTTTAAGATGACCATGGCTTCACCTTAGGCTATATGCTCGGCCTTCTCTTTGATTCTTGAGCTCCTAGGGTCATCCTACAAGCAAGAGATGGTAAAGGAGTGAAAGGTTTACTAGGAGGTGAAAAGAGAGGTATATATAGTTGATGCTCATGAAAGAGAGTATGTGTAACATGTCATCACCATATGTACATGGATGACATGTGTCCATGAATGGTGACAACATGCATGCTCATTTATCTTGACATGCAAAACTCTTTTGGATAATCCAAGGGTAAGGTATCAACCATTAGGTAGCTTCCTTGACAAGATATCACAACTCGTCATTACTTTGTGTACAAACCGATACCACTTTTGTAAGGAAGTTTCAAACCAATATGATTAACCTATTTGAGGTTCTTAGCCCAACATGAATGCTTCCAAAAGTTTCCAAATATATAGGGGACTTCTTCTATGGTTTATAAACTAATATGCACTCCCATATGCCCTTCACAACTCGACACAACCTTGTTTAGGGATCAAGGTACTCAACATTCTATGGTTCTAACATCACCAAGAGTGTTATTACTCAAACAAGACTCAAATAAGGCTCTCCCCTCTCTCTCCTATAGATGACACTAAGAGAGAGTAGGAACACTCTAGAGGTGGTAAATTTCACATCAACACCATATATTGGGTAAGTTGCAAGTTGCACCAAAACTAGCACATAAAACACAAGCTCAACTTGGAATTTAAGCTTTCCACAAGGCACCCCTTAGCATCATGCTCTCTCTTATGATGCTAAAGTACTAAGGGAACACCTATAATGTAACATATTGAAAGATAACCCCTTTTCTTGGGTAATTTGCACTTTGGTCCCAAATAAGCAAACATTGTGCAAACAAATTTCAAACAGGACCAAACTTGAAACTTGAGCTCTTCTTAAGTCTTAATTACTTTTAAAAAGATTAAGACAAGGTTCTAATTATCTTACTTAGGCAAAGCATCTAGGGTTATCCCAAAACCCAGGTTAGGGTCCTTATACTAGGTAGCAGTGTGAGTTTTAGAAATTGTAGTTCATGATTTTGTTAGAATAGAATTTACTTCATTGAAGGGATTCATTGTTAAACATGTATGTAACAACAACCGACCAAATAGATAAAGGCCAGTAGTTTGTCTCAGATAGCTAGTATGCTAGTGACATAATGAAATGGAGTGGAATGCTAGTTTGTGTCTAATTAGGTGAAAGGTGTTTGTAGGAATGTCACATTATTGTTAAAGGAAGTGTGGACAATGAGTGTGTTCTATTGTAAATTGATGGAAATGGAGATAGAGGTTTGAACCCCTAAGAATGATGGTAGATGGGCTTTATTTATAGGCGTGGGTCCTAAACGAAGGTTATAAGAGACCTTTTGTAGACGTTTTAGTGGAGTACGGTCGAGGGAAAGTCATATTATAGATTGTATATTTTTGTTATTTGAGGACTTTGACTTATTTTTGGTCATATGTGAATGGAACATATTCTATATTTGATCAAATGATAAGCTATTAAATCAAACCATTGTTGACTTTAGACGTTTCCCTTCATATTTGAATCGGTGAACTTAAAGTAGTCAAACTGGTTTTGAGACTTGGAGTGTGTGGATTGGTCTTAATTAATTGTTTTTTGCTTGTCTTGGCATAGTTGAGTATTTTTTCTAGATATCCAACTATAGAGTACCCAACTAGTATAACAACATCAATTAGTGATGTCATATTTTTCAATAATGACATGAACTTGTCTACTGACATCATGTGATTTTCATGTGATGAAGCATGCACTACAAAAAAAAGATGATTTAGCTACGATTGTTTTAGTTACATTTAAATAATTTGTAGCGAAAGCTATTTTTACTTATAAAATATTTTTATGTAGCTTAAATAATTATAGCCACCTCACTAAATAAGATGTAGCTACAAAATATTACTCCTTTTAATTGTATCTAGAAGAAATGTCATCAGACTACAGGAAAAAACTCCCTAATCTCTCCCAATTAGCGCGAACAGTTCTGCCCCCCCCTACAACAACCTGCTACAGGAAAAAAAACTCCCTCAATCTCTCCCAATTAGCATGAACGGTTCTGCCCCCCCCCCCACAACAACCTGCGCATCCCCCTTCCCCCGACACCCGATAGTGCCCGATCGTGCTTCTTCCTTGTGCCATCTGCGCCGCAAAGACATCCCTCTCTCCCAACAACTCCCGCTCACCCTGATCCCGCGGACTCCCGCTTGTCGCTCTCCCGCCCGCCCTGATCCCAAATGCTCTCGCTCGCCCTGATCCCACCACATCCCGACGACGCCCTGGCATGGGCGTTCCTCCCACGCATCCCGACGACGCCCTAGCGTGGGCGGGGCATTCCTCCCACCTTCTATCCAAGTAGAACCATCGGCCGGACTGCCACCTCACGACCCTCATCTCGCACTGCTTGTCTTCATGGGTCCCCCTCACGACGTCAATTCCTCCCAGTTGGGCAGTTTCCTTTAATTTCGGTTAGGTTGTTGCCTTTAATTTCAAATAACAGTTGATAACCACTTTCCACTCTGTTTCATTGATGCTGGTGAAATTTTTCTGCTAGTTAAGTGATGATTCTGTTTTCCTGTCAGACCTAGGACGATACTCTTCATTTCCAAATTGCAAAGATGTCTATGTTCCTTTCCAATCGCAGGTCAATGTGTGTTATACATACATGATTTAATTGAACTATCTTGTCATTGAGCTAATGTTTGTGTTCTTTCTTCATTATATTGGAGCCCTTATGAGTTTCTTTTTACACACACCATGAGAAAAAGATGGTATAGCTACAGATGAAATGTTGCATGTGTGTATCAATTAATTTTTTCTCTTCATTGCATGCTGCACATTTTACTATTTTAGCGCCATGAACTATGCTGGTTTTGTACCATTCTGAATTGGTTATCTAATTGAAACAAAGGCGCATTTACCAAAGCAGTGATAATGGCGAGCTATAATGCATAATTGATCTTGGGAAATGAAACACTATCAAAATCAGTAGTTCCAGATGAGGCTTGCAACTGAACTTGGTTAGTAATCCAAACTCGTGTCTTCTTTCTTTGTATTTTCCATACTTCAAAATCTACCATTGGTTAGTAGGAGGCATTTGTCAACTATTGCTAATTTGAATGTTTTCTATTATATCATAAGGCATAAATATTCCATTTGAATGAGAAATTGTAGATCTTTTTTATTCCAGTGATATAAGTATATATAAGCACTTAGCTAAATCCTGGTTAAGTTGGGGAAATATTTAAGATAAAATACATATGAAAACAAACAAAGATGTGGTTAGAAAGATGAAGTAAGGTGGTTGAAGTTGGAAAATCCCTTGTGCCTGGTTAAAGTCATGATGCCTTATCTATAAGTATTCAGAAACTGGTGAAAGTCTAAAGCTTTTGGATGCTCATGAGGCCATTGCTTCCAGTGAGATCCCTATTGTTTCATCCCAACATCCCTACTTATTCTACTTATATCTAATGTTTTTTAAGTACGTTTGTCTCCATCTTGTGTGTAGGGGGTGGGGAATTTCACAATTGTTTTAAGGAGATGATCCTGGTGTAGTGAGAGGGGTCTAGGACCACCCATTTTTCACAATTATGTAATATTTAAATAACATCATGCACATCTGCTTCCATTTCAATCTTAGAATGAAGATGGACTATCTCCTTAGATCTAGTTATCAAGAAATAGAAAATAAACAGATAAACAAGTCCACCACCCTAACCCATTTACTAACATACTTAGAATAGTCAACAAAAAGAGGACATATGTATTAAATTTTGAGTTTAAAGATAAGATTTGCTGAAAAAAGGGCCAATAATAGCACATATTTTGCTCACAACTATTGGAACAAAAGTAAAAATAAGACATAAGAATTTAATTCTAAGATATACAAAATAACACGTATTTGGATAACGGTTCATGAATGAACCAACAATGAAATTATATTAAGAAAAGAGAATACCATGGCAACTCCTTTCGAAGTCGTGTACTCCCATAGCATTTGCAATGTCGACTTCTCAAGTACAGGTATACCAAACCAAAAGGCCCACTGACAAAACAGAATGGCAGACACTCAAAGAGGTTACTAAACCTACTAAATCTGCATTAAGAGCCGAGCAGCAACCAAAACTTCTAAATAGATTGTAATGGTAGACCAACGTTGAAGCTAACTAATCAAGTAAAGAACTAACTAAGCTAACACTAGCTAAGAAAGAAGACAATTAGGGTTTCAAAGCAATAAAGGGTTGTGTGGGATATTTGGGGGATGCATATTAATTAGGTTAGGGGGTGATATGTGAACATTATGATTTCATTTAGATTACCAAACCAAACAACAAGCTAGAGTCTAATGAATTGCCTTAGACTATTAACTGGCCCAAGATAGGATAGGTTGTGCATAGGGAAACTAGGCCCAAAACCTCTTATTACCCTTGTGAGACTCAATTAGGTTTGGGTTTAGGTGCAATTCAATTAGAGACTAAACAAGCCTAGGCTTCTTGTTTAGAGGATCTTAGGGTGATTAGGGGTTGAGGTTAGTAATGCGAGTGGGAGTGAAGTTTTAGGCCTCTCATCACCCACATTCTAGTCTTGAGAAAGCTCCATGTTAAGAATGCTAAATTAATCTAAACTGAATACTTAAATATCTCAACTAGGGTTAGGAGAATTGATTAGAATGTTGGATGATGGGTATCTAGCTAGGGATCCATGAATTGGACCTAGGAGCAAATCCCAAAATTCACACATATAAATGATTTCCCTAAATTCATAGGTGATTTCAAGAACAAAACAACAAGTAATTCATGAAGAGTGAGATAGAAATAGAACATAATCATTAGCAAACGAAATTACAATGTTTACATATCATTTCCGCCCAACATGGTATCAAAGTAATATTTTTGGCCCCAAACAGCCCACCTAAGGGGCCTAGCTACTTATGGAAATGCAAAATATAAAAGGAAAGGAGAAGGAGGTAGAAGAAGCCATAGAGCTCGGTGTAGATGGAGCAATCCTCCTCTTTAGCTGCTACAAGACATTCTCCTCCTTCTTCCAAGGTGCATGGGCATTGGATGATGGTGGAATAGGGTCAAAACACTAGGAAACTAGGGTTTAAGTGGTGGAAAATTTGAAATGAAGTGGAATTGAGGTGGAAATGGAGTGGAATGTAAAAATAGGGTGATAGAAGATATCTAGGGGTGGCCAAGGGTGGTCTACTTTGAGCTCCATCCTCCCCTAAGTTTTATATAGGGGTATATGGTTAAATGGGGGCAATATGGGTAGAGCAGTACAAAAATAGGCTAGGGTTGTGAGTAGCACGACTGTTGCGGGGTACCATGGCCATGGTGGGTAGGGATGACCTGGACCGTAGTAGGATGGAAAGGCCGAGGTGAAAAATGGTGTAAAATGATATTAACAATGTGGATTTGTGCATGAAGTGGCATGACCGAGGTGGTCACCATGGGCATGGTGGGGCAAGGGTAGCATGGCCGTGGTGGTCACCATGGCCATGGTGGCTTGAAATACTCTTCATGTTCTCTACTCCACGACCATTCTAGATCAACTGTAACATGACCATGCAAGGTGGCATGACCATTCTGGGTCCATGTACCATGACCATTCTGAGTGGATCGGCCGTTGTGATCTCTGCATTTTCTTGACTTGAGTTTATTGTCTTTGGATGAGCCAGCATGACCATTCTAATGTACCATGACCATGGTGGTCTCTCTTGTAGAACTTTGACTTGATTCCTAGGATTTTGTTGGACATCTTTGCTTCAACAGAGCTTTAGCCACTAGGGTAGGTTGAGGGAACCTCAAACTTTACTTTAGGACTCTCTTAGAGTAGAGAAATCCTAGGATCATTCCTTCTCTCTCTCTTCCATCCAAGCATGGTCCAAATGCCTAAAAAACATACAAATAATGTCCATAAGTGCATTTTACACAAATATGCATATTAGGGGAAATAACATGTAATCTAACAGGTATAGATGTGATTCATATGCAATATGATACAAGACGAAGCCCTAAAATAAGGCTACATCACCACCCCAAACTTGAAACACACTTGTTCTCAAGTATGATCCAACTCAATCTCTCTACAATTTTTCGACTATCAAGAAATGACAAATGCAATGCAATAGATGAATATTGACTAAATGGGCTCAAAGATGACTAGGTTTATGCATTCCACCTTTCTTCTCTCCTCTTTCACAAACCAATCATGATTAGAGCATTGAGAAAACTTCTAGTATAGAGCATAGAAAATATAATCAATCCATATTGCTGTCATATCACTTCGGGTAAACCGTTTCATGGCAAGAAAGGTAAAAATTGACTAATTTTGTTGTTTTACGTTCATTCATTCATTCAATCTCATATGTCCATCCCCATGAAGTAACCCACATAGCTACAAAAAAGGGAAAAATGATCTAGGTTTGACATTTCCTACCTCCATGGGCATGCAAAAGGAAGAAAGGGTTGCGGTAAGAGTTTGGAGTGCTTTAACACACTCATCTTTTCTTTATTTAGATGCTCTTAAACAAGAGCATTTTATATTTTCTTTTGTATTTTTTTCTTTTTCTTTTCTTTGCCCTTGATGTGTATAGGGCACATGATGATGAGAGTGAAGTGGGGGGTATGTATATTTCCACATAGGTGTGATAAATGTGTATTCATCCTTTTTATTTATATCTTTTAGATGTCTTTTTAGGATTGTTTTGTTATTTATCTTCTTAGTTTTGTAATTAATTGTATTTAGATTTTTATATTTATTTGGATTTTTAATTATATTTTTTATTTTTTTGTAAGAAAATAGCTCAATGTATAATTTCTCTTGGAAGATATTTTGCAAAAATTTCCCACAGTGCCTGAATTGAATATATACCTCTCACCAAAATTGGCATAACTCTCACATCCCAAGAAGGAATTTAATGGGCAATCATGTGTTAGAAAGGGAATGGAATTATCTACAGAAGAAACACATTTTTGGACCGCTTCCAAACTTATAAATTGCCCAAAAATATGCTCAAAATCACTGTTGCGGGAGTCTACAGAAAAAAGAATATGAACGGTCAAAATAATTAAAAGCAATCAACTATTTCCTCTATTGACCAGATCCAGAAAGTTTTTAGCCGATGGCAAGGAGTTTTCTAGAGAGTCTTTTATGTAGGGTTTTTACCCCTCCTTCCCCTATAAAAGGACGGGGGACTCCACTAAGAAAGAGGTCCCAGATTTTATACAAAATCAATAGAGGAATTATGTCATTTCATTTTAGTGTAATATTCCATTCAAGAGCAATAAAGTTAGTTTTTTTATTTCAATTTTGGATCTCTCTTCTCTGATTCTTCTTCTTGTGTTTTCTTCTTGGATCAGGAGAAAAAGCAAATGAGTCATTTAATCGTCATCACCTTGGACTCTATAGAGATCCGGAATTGCAGTCTATGACTCTTTAACTTTCTTTCCTTGTTTCTCCCATCCTTACCATGAGTAGTGAGTAGTTTCCTTATTGAGACAAGGGGAATATCCCCTTATCCATGTGTTAATCGGATCAAGTTTTTACATGGCTATTTAGAAAGATGGTTTTCGATTTAGCAATCGCAAATCTAAATGACATAATTAATCATTTTTATCACTTGTTAATCCTGGCGGATGCGACCATAAAAATTGGGATTTAGAATTCCTAAACCGAACTCATGGGGATTTCGATGTGATCGTGCAAAAAACCCCTTTATGATGAAGAACAAGGATATATGAATGCTAGGACCAATGGGTTGACGTAGAGTTCCTCATTTGTATTTTATATAAGAATAAAGCACATACATGCTTCCTTCTTATTGTTGTGTATCGTTCGATTTTATTTTCACAAGAGATAAGCTGGTAAAAACCCTAATCCTTGATGCCTTCCTCTTTGATTTCAAATTGCTTTTTAATGTTACTTTCAAATTCGCCCTTTAATTTTTTGCATTTTACTTTTGTTTAGATATTCTTTTATGTTAACCACTTCTTCTATTACTTTCTCTTATTTAGAATAATCTTTTATTTTCCTTACATTAGTGTAATCTCTTATTCTTCTTGCAATTTCCTTTCTCACATTAGATAAATCAACCCCCCTCAAATATGACTTTACTTTATACAATTCCTTCAAAAGTACCAAAAATAAATAAGTTCAAAAATAAATTGGGTTTAGAAGAAATAGATCTTAAAAATTTTGTCATGTTGGATTGATCCTTCTATACTAGCCTTAATCAGAAAGTAAAAAAGGATTAAACTCTAGGATAATTTTTCTAGTGAATTGGTGTGCAAACGACGCGCATCAATTTTGGCACCGTTGCCAGGGACAATGGATCGTTTTTTCGAACCCCACAAATTTTTGAAAAGTTTTTTTTATTTTTTTATTCCTTTTGAGTAACATTTTGGAAGTTCTATGTCCTCTTTCTGGATGAGTTTGTATTCCAATAGCTGATTTTTTCTACACTCGAATATATTTGTATAACTGTGCATGTGCCGCCCATCGACCGATCTTACGTCGTTAGTTTTTTATCCCGATCTAGGAAGGACTTAGGATGGATGAAGAGGAGGCTGCCTGTAGGATTGAGCAAGCACTTGCCGCTCAAAGAGAGTTGATGATGGCTGAATGCGTGGCTCAAGAAGTCAACTTATACACATCCTATATTATTCAGTAAGAGGCTATAGAGGTCGCTCAGAGGGAGGTTGAGAGACAAAAACAACTAAAAGATTTTTCACTCCTAAAATAAAATATGCACAACACCCAGTTGTGCCACCCGCAATCACCACCCCTCAATTTGAGATCTGCACTCAATGGATCACCATGCTTCAGGTTAATCCCTTTTCCAGGAACAAAGGTGAAAGTTGTCAAGAAAACCACCAACTTTTCATAGATCTTAGTTCCTTGACCAAGACCCAGGCATTTCTAAAGATGCCATTCGATTTAGAGTTTTCAAATACTCTCTTTTAGGGGAAGCCAACAGTTGGTATAATGCCATAGAGAGTGAAACCCCTGTCACCACTTGGGAAGCAATTCAAACAATTTTTTTGGATAAATACTTCCCCCCTTCCTTTACTTATGAGATTCGAGGATAAATCTTGTTATTTTCTATGGTCCCTAGAGAAACCTTAGGAAAATCTTGGGAGAGATTTAGGGAACTCCTCCGACGTTGCCCCCATCATGATATATTAAAATCTTAACTCATTGAGATATTTTATCATGATGTTGATATAGACACCAAGAAATTTCGTGATTCCTCATCTGGAGAAAATTTCATGTTCCAAAACCTAAGCAGTACATGGGAGGTAGTTAAAACAGCTTATGAAACTAAGGCTAGATGAGGAACTAGTGGGATCTTAAAAGTGGCTAAGGCTGATGTAAACACAGACATTCATACTATTGTTGAAGCTCTTAAATTGATCTCTTTGAAATAGGACCGCATGGAATCCTTATTTAATGCCTATGAAAGACAACCTCAACAAGTGAGGGTTATAGAATCTTTATGTCGGATATGCCAAGGGTATGTTCATGCCACCCTCAAATGTTAATATCTCTACAACACCCTGGTGCAGTCTAATGTTGGTCAACAAGTGGAGGACCTCAACTCTATCCATAATATCCCAGATCAAGCTTACTACAATCCAAACCAAGCCATAAATCATCCCGGATTTCAATTTAGAAACCCCTCAGGAGCTCAAAACTCATCTCAACTTCCCCCTTCACAAAGACCCCGACAACCCCAAGCCAACTATCGTCCACCACTAGGGATTCCATATAATAACAACCAAAGGAATGTTGGGAACTAAGGAAATTTTAGGGGAAATTTTCAAAATTGTGGTCATTACCAGGGACAACAATATCAATACTTTCATCAACCTCCACCTCAACCACAATATAATGTCCCCACTCCTTCAACTGACGATAAGGTAGCTTCCTTGGGGAAAATAATAATAGAACATTATAAGTCTACTGATGCTCAATTTTCCCATCTTTTTTATCAATAAAAACCCCTTGCCAATGCATTTTCTGGCCAACCTGAACCCAACCCCAGGTATATATAACAACTTAAGGTTGTTACTACCAGATTCATCCTTACCATAGAAGGAGGAAGTCCCCCCCTGATAGATTTTGACCAATGGGCCGATGAAGAGGTTGTTGTTGTCCCTTACGCACTGAGATCACCTCCACATAAGAGGAGAGTCATGTATATAAGCCGCATGTACCTTTAGTTGGTCGGATGATGAATGCCCAATTAGACTCTAGTTTCAAAAAATTCAACAAAATTATGAAAAAGTTATGCGTCAACATCCCACTTTTGGACGCTATGACTGATCTACTCGAATGGAAAAAATTCTTCAAAGCCCTTCTAAACTGTAAGTGCACTACTGAAGAATATGAAACAACAAAATTGGCTAGAACTACATTATACATCATCCAAAGTAAAATGCCAAAGAAATGCAAAGACCCAGGATCTTTCAGGATCACTTGTTTTATCTGTGACTCTACCAGCCATTCGGACCTTTCTGATCTTGGAGCTAGTGTATCTATCATCCCTTTGAGCATGTGCAAAAGGTTCACTCTAATTTGATGCTAGACCCATTCCGAAGCGTATTCAACTAGTAGATTCTTTTGATACCAAGCCTCTTGGTATTATTGATGATGTGTCGGTCAAGGTCAAAAATTTCTATATCCCTTGTGACTTTGTGGTACTTGATACAAAAGAAGACACTCACTAACCCCTCATCTTTGGCTGACCATTCCTCACTACGGCCAGGGCCCACATCAACGTTGAGGCAAGACTTCTCACACTATGAGTGGGAATTGAGTTCATAAATTTTGAAGCCTCTGGGGTAGCATGAAGTACACCCAGGAGGAAGAAGTCTATTTCCTTGAATGCATGGTCCAGTTTAATAAGATGCAACAACATTTCCTTAATTTTGAACCACCACATGTAATCGAAACCCGAATTTCTCTAGTGGTCAATCAAGTTGCTATTCAAACTGCCCCAGTCATCCCTATCAAGATGGACATTTACCCTCCCACTATTCTTGTTGTAGGCAAAACCAACATCACCAATCAAGAAATTCCCCTCTCAAAACCCCTCTCCCATCTACGAACATACCCATTTCCTCTCCTCGCTCTCCCTTTGAGGCACCATTCTATGATAATAGCCAAATGCCTTATGAGCCACTACTACATATCACTACCCAAGAAATGCAAACAAATATCATGGATGGATACTCTGACAATCATCCCTTCATCCCAACCCCCATTAACATTAGTGGACAACATACGACCAAACAACTGCAATTCATTCAAAAGAATGCTCCCTATAATAATTGTCCTTATACAAATGATTGATGTGACTACTCTCCACCACATGTCAATCCATGGGGACCTAACCATCTTGATTTCAATTTTTGTCCTTGGTATACCAATGTACTCCAAGCCATCCTTGATATACATTTCAATACACACAGGAAAAGATGATGGAGTGGTTCCATGGAAATCAATCAAATCACTACCACAACCATGCCTCCTCCTCCGCTCCTCCATCACCTTACTATCTGCCACCGCCGTGCTCTTCATCCCTCCATCTTGGGTTTGGATTTTGCTTGGGATGAGAAAAAATCTAAGTCTAGGGTGGAGGTGGGTGATATGATTCTATCCCACCCTCCTATCTTTTCCTTATTTTCTTCATTTTCCCTTTTTATTATTCTGCATGTATATGATGTAGTTTATGGCCTTTATCTAGTCGGCCATTCTTTTTTTGTTTTCTATAGTTGTAAAAAGGCCATTATCAAGTCGTCCCATTGAGTAGACATATAGCATTGTACCCCAAACTGAATTTAGTAATTTTTTTGCAAAATCTATTACAAATTTCCATGTCTGAAATCACTGTGTCACCTAGGACCATTAATAACATCACTCCTTAGAATAGTTGGCAAGTCATATGGAATCAATCGTAACCAAGCATAATTTTCCCTATTCTCAAATAATGGATTATCTTTTTATTAAACCTGTATGATGTGAATTATCAAAATATTCTAACTAGAGCAATGACACTCTCTTAAAAAAAATGTTGAAGGTTATAACCACAAGAACATCTCTTCATTCCCTCTATTTTTCTTCTAGAAAAAGAAAAGCAAAGAATCACCACCGGAAAAAAATAAAGTATGGGGTGGCACACTTCCAAAAAATAAATTCCATACCCCAAAAAGGGACGTACCATCAAAAGATGCCAAAACACATCAAAAAAAAATTCTGACCAATGTAGGCACAACTCCAAAAATCAAAGTCCAGAGTCGAATAGAGGATGGACCCAAAAAAATCTTTTGTTATTTCTTCTTCACTTGTTCACACCCCCTCCTTCTTCCCATTCTTGTGCAAATAACTAAGAAAAAAAATATCCAGAAATTAAGAGTGTCAAAGAAACAGAAAAAGAAGGCTATTTTTCTACAAAATCTCATTTTTGAAGCAAAATGTGATAATTATTTTGATAGTAAATATAGAACTTTATGTTACATGGTTCTAGGATATTTGGTCACTCGGCCAAAAATTGGAGGTAAAGATTATAGTGATGTTATAAAGGTGAGGAATGACATATTGGGAGTATAAATTGGATTTTATTTGTGATTTTATTTGCTTGAGGACAAACAAAGATTTAAGTTCGGGATATTTTGATAAATATATATTTATCCTTTTTATTTACATCTTTTAGATATGTTTTTAGGATGTTTTGTTATTTATCTTATTAGTTTTGTAATTAATTTTATTAGTTTAGATTTTTTATTTATTTGGAGTTTTAATTATATTTTATTGATTTTTTTGTAGAAAATAGCTCAATGACTAATTTTCCTTGGAAGATATTTTACACAAATTCCCGCAGTGCCTGAATTGAATATATACCTATCACTAAAATTGGCATAATTGTCACATCCCAAAGCAGAATTTAATGGGCAAGTATGAATTAGAAAGGTAATTGAATTATCTACAGGAAAAAATATATTTTTAGACCGCTTCCAAATTTATGACTGGCCCAAAAATACACTCGAAATTTCTATTCTGGGAATCTACAGAAAAAAAGAATGTGAACAATCAACATAATTAAAGCTATCAATCATTTCCTCTATTGACCAGATCCAAAAAGTTTTCATCCGATGACTAGGAGTCTTCTAGTGAATATTTTATGTATAGTTTCTACCCATGCTTCCCCTATAAAAGAAGGGGGGACTCCACAAAGAAAGAGGTTCCAAGTTTTTGTACAAATCAATAGAGGAATTCTATCATTTCATTTTAGTGTAATCTTCCATTCAAGAGAAATAAAGTTAGTTCTTTTATAAAGTTAGTTCTTTTATTTCAATTCTAGATCTCTCTTCTCTGGTTCTTATTCTTACATTTTCTTCTTAGAGCTAGAGAAAAAGCAAATGAGACATTTAATCGTCATTTCCTTGGACTCTACGGAGATCCGGAATTGCGGTCTATGACACTTTTACTTTCTTTCCTTGTTTCTCCCATCCTTTCCATGAGTAGTGAGTATTTTTCTTATCGAGGCAAGGGGAATACCTATTAGCCATGCGTTAATTGGATCAAGTTTTTATACGACTATTTAGACGGATGGTTTTCTATTTAGAAATCACAGATTTAAACGATGTAATTAATTATTTTATCGCTTTTAATCTCAGCGGATGCGACTGTGAAAACTGGGATTTGGAATGCCTAAACCAAACTCATTGGGATTTTGATGTGACCGTGGAAAAACCCCCTTTAGAATGAAGAATAAGGATACGTGAACACCAGGACCAATGGGTTCACTTAGATTTCCTCTTTTGTATTTTATTTATGAATAAAGCACATACCCGCTTCCTTCTTATTGGCATGTATCGCTCAATTTTATTTTCGCAAGAGCTAAGGTGCTAAACCCCTAAGCCTTGAAGTCTTCCCCTTTGATTTTAGACCGCTTTCGAACATTGCTTTTGAATTCACCCTTTAATTTTCTGCGTTTTACTTGTGTTTAGAGAATCTTTTATTCTCACCACTTCTTCTTTTACTTTCTCTTATTTAGAATAATCTTTTATTTTTCTTGCATTAGTGTAATCTTTTATTCTTCTTGTAATTTCCTTTCTCGCATTAGATAAATAAACCCCCCTCAAATTTGACTTTACTTTATGCAATTCTTTCAAAAATACCAAAAAGATATAAGTTCAAAAATAAATCGGGTTTAGAAGAAACTGATATTGAAAATGTTCTCCAATGGGATTGACCCTTCTATACTAGCATTAATCGGAAAGTAAAAAAGGATTAAACTCTAGGATAATTTTTCTAGTGAATTGGTGTGCAAACGATGTGTATCAATGTGGCCAAGGCTGATTGTGTGCACTTTGGCATCCTTTCATGAGGAGTTGAGGTAAGAAGATGGTAGAAGGAAAGTGAGTCAAAGAGGGGATACTAATATGGATTTTAACATGAGATCTCCTACATGAAACTCTAACAATTTCATCAAGCAATGACGTACCACATGAACGAGCAATATTAAAACCACATTTCCATCACGAGATTCTACAAAACTCTAAGCATTTGTGACTTGCTTCAATCACAATTCAACCAAATAGTTCACAAACATAAGAGAGAAGTGGTGCACATGTAAAAAGTCATGATTGAGGCCATTTAGAAATAGACCATGAACTTGCATTTGTCAATGATCATCATTTTCAATTTAAAAAGTAGAGAGTGGGTCAAAACACAGTTTTAGGCAAGAAATTCTAAATTTGGGAAAAATTGGCCAAAATGGTGCCAAGTTGCCTTCAATCACATCTAAGCCTGCATTATGGAAAAATAAAACAAGAAACAAGAAAATCCTAGTTAAAACATGCCAAAAATTACAAAAAACTACATCATTATGAAATGCATGAAAAAATAGCATTTTTTATAAAAAACACGCAAAATGGACACAAAGTAAACTAAATGATGTGCAAGCATGCAAAGAAGGTAAAATATAATCTAGATAGCAAGTGAAACAAAACAAAACAAAACAAAAACTAAATGGTAGGTGAAATGCAAAATGAGTGAAATGAGAAAAGGGCATACCGCCCTACCACCCAAAACTTTTGAACCATGATGTCCTCATCCTGACCCTAAAGTCTAGGAGTGATAGAGTAGATGATCACCATGGTGGATCTAGTGGAGGATGCATGTAGTAGGTTCCCTAGAAGTCTGATTGTGGAGGCGGGTAGGAATCTTGAAATGTAGACAGTGCACCCCACCAATCTTCCCCCCACTGGGGGTTCCTCTAAGCATGGGCATGCTGAAACCGATACATGTGGTTGATCTAATAATGCATCTACTGATGATCCAACCACAATGCATCTTGTGTCACTGAGATCCCTCATGTGCCCTCAGTATCATATCATGATTGCTTTGAATGCCCTCCAGCTGCGCATGTATAGTCGATATATCGTATGCATTGAATGAAGGTTGTTGTGGCTGTTGTGATGTCTCTGGCTCCCATCTCCTAAACCGACGTGCATCTATAGCCTCTACTACTCTCCTCTTCTCTGTCGCCCATGAGGGCTCTCCTAGTCCCTCAACCAATAACACCTCTGGTACTCCTTCCTCTCTAGGATGCTTGTCCTCATATCTCCTCATGGTCTGCAAAAAGTTTAGAGTGTTCCCATGCACCTCTAGGAGAGGTGGAGTGTGCTAGGGTAACTCCAATGAGACACTTGCATAGTGGGGTTGAACTGATATATGATAGTCTGATCCGCTACAAAAATCATGGAAGATCAGACTAGGTAATGCAGGTCCACTAACTCCCCCCCCTTCTTTGGTATATACAGAAATATTGTGACCTATAGCAACAACAATAGACATCACAATCTCACACATAATGAATGGATTCTTGATCTTGGAGGGATTGTCCTCAGATGATATATGAATAAAAACCCAAATTTACATATTTCCCTTTAACCAACCAACCCAATACAAAAGGTCCTTCTTTGTTAGTAGTGATGGTTCTCATACCTACTGAAGATTGTGTTTGCAAGAACTTTCTACACATACCAGATGAATGGACTGTGAATTAAAACTTATTTTGGATTTACCCACTACAAAGTTGCTATGGCCGATGAAGTACTTCCACATGGTTATGTAAGTGGTACTCGTATCATTTTTTGTCCTTCCCCCTTCTAGTAGGTCTTCCATCTCATCATTGGGGGTGAAAAGTTTGTTTAGAATTTTTGAAGTGAGAACCCAGTGCCTATATACAATCATCACTCTAATGGCATCCTCACCATCATTAGAGATTTCTCCAAGGTGGTGAAGAACTGGTGTGTCAGCTCCCCATAAGTATCTTGTGGTGTCAGTAAGATGTCACATTCCATTTTGCCCTAAAAATAGGCATAAAAACCCCCCATGCTCTACGTTGTCTCCTGACACGCATAACAGGTGGCAATCACCTCACGTGTTAAGCACTATGGGTTCTTTAGCTTCTTCACCTAACTTCTAGTAACCTCAAGCTCTCTCTCTAGCTGTTGTTGGGGTTCCTCAGGTTATGGTGCATCTGGAATCACCTCATCCTCATCATCAAGAATTAACGGTCTCCATGCTCTAGGTTGAGGATGAGGTTGCGGCTGTGGACCTAAGGATGTCGAAGGATGTGTCGTTGAAACTAATGTCTGAGCTTTTAAAATTGAGGATCGAGCTAGCGAGGGTGGTAGTGGTGCACACTCTGGTTGCAGAGATGCTTCCTCCGCAATTGGATCTATCAAAGCATCCAATTCAACTTCCGTCACATGAGCAGTTCCACCGAAGCAGAGGCGGACGGTGCAGTGGCAGATGTCGGAGTTGAAGATGATGCATTCTTGGGATGGAGCCCATAGGAAATGACCTCCTTGGTCTTATCCATATCTTTCTTAGCTATTTGCTTCATCTTGAACTAATTTTGGTGGAATTGTTTTTAGATTTTAGGTTTTCTCTGAAAAATGGGGCTGTTGGGGAGGATAAAAAAGAAATGGGGGAATTCGTTGATGAAAATGGATGGAATGTAGGGGTTAGAGTAGTAGAAATGGTAGGGGATTGATTAGAGATGGTTTGGGGGTGATTTGGGGATGAATCGATGGTGGAATTATGGTTGGGAGTCGTTGCACAGTTGCTAGGTCGCACACACAACTGTTTTGTTCTTGGATAAATGAAATAGAGAAGTTAGAAAAGTTACTAATTTCTGAGATAAGTTGCTGAAGTCGGGCTGCAACACGACTATGTTGACTTCATGCAGCACATCCGTGCTGCATGGCACAGTCGTGATGGCTCATTTTGTTGATTTTTCTGTATTCTCTTTGGAACCAAGGACATTGTTTAATTTGTATGTATTTCATCATGGTCATTCCATGGTACCACGATTGTGGTGTGTACTATAGTAGGTTATTTCAACTTGAAATTCATCAAAACTTTAAATCTTTGAGCCAAAGTGATTTCTTATGAATTCTTTGTCTAAATTTCATCTAATTTTCCTCATTTCAACCTATTTTGACCTACACATCTTAAAACTAAACAAAAACTATTAAAAACAAGTGTGTGTGTGTGTGTTTTCTTGGAAAAGTGTAAAACTAACCAAAAGTATAAAAATGGAAGGTTGGATGAAAAATTCCCAAACCTATGTGGGTTGCCTCCCACAAGCATTGAGTTTCATGCCTTCAAATGGGCTTCTTGGAGTTTTTTGTATCACTTATCCATTAGGAGTTATCATGTGACCATTCATGCAATAAATGCATCTCGCATCTGCACTCAACCTATGATCTTCATCCCTTTGATCACCAAAGTTGTCATCAAATCTTTCATCCAAATCTTCTCCTCATAAACGACCAATCGGACTCTTCAAGTGACCATGTCCAATATCCTCATCGCAAACTTGTCGGGTTGCGAACTTGTATATGTTGATCTTTATCTTCATGTCCATGAAAGAGACTGTCATTATGCCACTGTGAACATGTATATCGTCATCAGATGCAGATAAGAATAGTCTTCCCAAGATGATGGGAATCTTCCTATCATCCAATTCCATGTCAAGTACAATAAAACTTGCTAGAAACACTACTCCTCTTTCCTTGTCTATCATCACCAAAACATCATCCACTCTTCCTCTTGGCACTTTGATGGAGCGGTCTTCCAATTGGAGAGTGCAATGCTCCGGTTTTAACTTGCCTAAGCCCAGCTCAACATACACACTATATGGCATCAAATTCACACAACATCCCAAATCAAGTACGTATTTATCTATGTGATATCCCCTAATGTAGCTAGGTATGAGTGGGGCTCCTGGGTCTTTCCTCTTCACTGGAAGCGAGTGTTGGAGGATTCAGCTCACTTGTTCGATCAAATTGACTCTCCGTGGTATTCTCCCTGTTGACCTTCTCTTCACAATGCATAAGTTATTAAGAAGCTTGACATATGATGGAATGTTCTTGATAGAAACCAACAATGGAATGTTGACTTTCACTTGGCGAAACAACTCAACAATGTCAACATTGTGCTTTTGTCTCCTCCTTACTTCTGGTGGCTCATCTAATACTTTAATGAATGGTGGATCACTTACTTTAGCCTTACCTATTTCAACATGATTCTCTTGTGGCATGTTATGAAGTGGAACACTAAGGATGGTAGGACCTGCAAATGGAGTGTGAGGTGGAGCACATGGTATCACAAACTCAATAGGAGGTATCACATGATTATCTTCAGCAATCTCAATCATAGTATCACCACTTGGCAACCTTTTCTTTGATTTATCAACCCTTCTTTGACTTGCGGGATGCTAACTCCTTAGAACTATCACAACACTTCCTTGCTCATGGTGGAGAGGGGGAGTTAGTTGTGGTTGTGGAGGAGGTGGAGGTGGCACTTGGTATTGAAATTGAGGTGGAGTTGAGAATTGAGGTTGGAAGGTGAATTGATTGGAATGTTGGGGCGATGGAGGGGGAGGAGGAGTGTAAGGCTATGTATGGTCTTAGAGGTGGTATATGGGTTGCACTTTCAAGGGAGGTGGACTTAAGAAAACTTGTGAGGAAGGCATTGGTCCACTTGCTTCATTGAAAATTAAAATGGGTTTTGACGACAATTTTTCTTCTTGTAGAGCAAGTATGGAAGATAGTTGCTCTATCCTTTCCTTAATCCTTATAGCATTGTTTTGGACATCATCAAAGCTTTTCAACCTAGACATAACCTCTTCCTCAAATGTTGAGTTGTATCTTGGACTTTGTGGTTCCAAGTAGTTATAGGGGTGAGGTGTCTTCTTTTCTTTGCTGTAGAACTCAATAGAATTCATCGAGTGACAAGGAACATTTGTTGCTTGGTTCTTCATGAATCTAACCATGTCACCAAGAATCTTCATCACTTGTGGGCTTGAGTCATTATGAGTCGGAGATGACACATCAAAGGGGTGATCATTGTCATTCATCATGATAGAAGCGTGAATTCTTGAACCTTCTGCCAGCTGCTCATACAATGGTCAAATCTCTTCAGGTGGCCTAGCCATGAAAATTCCTCCAAAAGAAGAATCTACTAAAGCTTGACTCTTTGGAGATAGACCGGAGTAAAAGGACTGAACCATCTTCCACAAGGGAATCTTATGGTGTGGGTACTCTATCAACATCTTCTTAAATCACTCCCAAGCATTCTAAAACTTTTCATTGCCCATTTGTGTCAACCTTGTAATGGAGTAGAATTGTTTTAGGAAGGCATTCTTCCCCTCTTCCCAGCTTCGATGTCCCTCCTTGAATCATACCAATCTTTGGATTTGTCTTTGAGGGAGATAGAGAACAAGGTCAATCAGATTGTGTCATCACTTGCTGTCAGCGTCCTGAAGGTGGAGCATACTTCAAGAAATAAGTTCAAGTGCTTGTAGTGTTTCTCAGTCTCTAAGATGTAGAAGGCGGGTAGGAGCCCAAGAAAACTTGGAGGGATGGAGAATTGCTCCCTGGACATTTGATCAACTATGTTAGCAATTGGCGACTTGTAGTTGCTAGGCATGAAGTAATCTTGTAGTGGCTTGTGAGGTGCATGTTTGCCTTCCATCTTGTCTTCCCTGAGTGGATTGTCACATGCACAAGGGACAACCAAACAAAATAAAGCAAGTTAGAAAATCAATATGCACAAAGAATACAAAGCATAAATAATTAATAATAGCAATGGTGGGGGTAGTAGGAAAAGATCAAAGAAAAACTAACTAGCTAGGTCGAGCATCGTTCTCCCCGAAAATGGTGCCAGAAAGCTTCGTGCGTCCAGCCAGAGGTGGACACACAAATCAATTGGGATTTGACTAGATGTGCCCCACAAGATACAACACACAATGGGATCACTTTCAAAATTTATAAGGACCTATACCTACACACCTACTTCTACTAAAAACACTACACCCACAAGTGCACTAGGTCGTGTCATAGTATAGGAGGGCATCAAGAATAGGGTCGATCCACAAAGAGAAAAGGGGGCCTAGATTCCTACTGTAGAGTCTAGGTTTTAAGGGTTTGAAGTTGATTTTGATTGATTACACTAAGTTGATCAAGCATACAAGAAAAGGAAAGTGAACAAGATCAAAACCTTAGTTAACGCTAGACAGTTAATTCTAATGAATAAGAAAAGACAAGGTAAGAAGGAAGGGAGTAGGAAAAGAGCAATCTATACTAAGGCAAGCAAGAAGGATTCTATTCTGCTCTAAGCTATCAAATAGGGAAAAAGAGAAATTAATGATCTAAACTAGAACAAACAAGGCAAGAAGCTAACTAAGCAAGTAAAAGACTAACTAAGCTAACACTAGCTAAGCAAGAAGACAATTAGGGTTTCAAAGCAATAAAGGGTTTGTGAGATGTTTGGGGGATGCACTTATCAATTAAGTTAGATGCACTTATCAATTAAATTAGGGGGTGACATGTGAACATTATGATTTCATTTAGATTACCAAACCAAACAACAAGCTAGAGTCTAATGAATTTCCCTAGGCTACTAACTGGCCCTGAATAGGATAGGTTGTGTAAAGGGGAACTAGTCCCTAACACCTCCTATTACCCTTGTGAGGCTCAATTGTTAGGGTTTAGGTGCAATTCAATTATCGTCTAAACAAGCCATGTTTCTAGTTCAGAGGATCTTAGGGTGATTGGGGACTGAGGTTAGTAATGGGAGTAGGAGTGAGGATTTAGGCTTCCCATCACCCACATTATAGCCTTGAGAAAGCTCCTTGCTAAGCACACCAAATTCATTTAAATTAGATACTTAGATCTCTCAACTAGGGTTAGGAGAATTTATATGAATGTAGGAGGATGAGCATCTAGCTATGGATCCATGAATTGGACCTAGGAGCAAATTTAAAATTCACACATATAAGCAATTTCCCTAAATTCCTAGGTGATTTCAAGAACTAGCTAACAAGCAATTCATGAAGAGTGAGATAGAAATAGAACATAATCATTAGCAAATGAAATTACAATGTTTACATATCATTTTCCCCCAACATGGTATCAAAGTAACATTTTTAGCCCCAAACAGCCCACCTAAGGGGCCTAGCTACTCATGGAAATGCAAAATATAAAAAGAAAGGAGAAGGAGGTAGAAGAACCTATGGAGCTTAGTATAGATGGAGCAATCCTCTTCTTCATATGCTACAAGATGTTCTCTTCCTTCTTCCAAGGTGAAATGGCATGGGATGATGGTGGAATAGGGTCAAAACACTAGGAAACTAGAGTTTTAGTGGTGGAAATGGTGAAATGGAGTGGGATGGAGGTGGAAATGGAGTGGAATGGGTGGAATGCAAAAATGAGGTGATAGAATGCAGATAGGGGTTTCCAAGGGTCGACTACATTGAGCTCCAGGTACCTCAAGGTTTATATAGGGGTCTAGGGTTAAGTGGGGGAGATATGGGTAGCAGTGCAAAACTAGGCTAGGGTTGTGAGTAGCATGAGCATGGTGGGGTACCACGACCATGGTGGGTAGGGCTGACTACGAGCGTGATGGGATGGAATGACCACATTGATGGATTTTTACATGAAGTCACACGGTCGTGGTGGTTACCACAGGCGTGGTGGGGAAAGAATAGCTCGACCATGGTGGTCACCACGGGTATGGTGGGGCAAGTGTAGAATGACTGTGGTGGTCACCATGACCATGGTGTCTTGAAATACTTTGATCGATCTCTTCTCTATGATCGTTCTGGATAAAGTGCAACACATTCATGCATTGTGGTAGGGACGTTCTGGGTCCATGTACCACGACCATTATGAGTGGCACAACCGTGGTGATCTCTACACTTTCTTAACTTGCCTTTATTGTCTTTGGATGATCCAGCACGGCCATTCTGATGTACCACGGCCATGGTGGTCTTTATTGCAACACTTTGACTTGATTCCTAGGATTTTCTTGTACATCTTTTCTTCCATGGATCTTTGGCCACTAGGGTTATGTTGAGGGAGTCTCGGAATTTACTTTAGGCCTCTCCAAGAGTAGAGAAACCCTAGGATCACTCATTCTCTCTCTCTCTTCCATCCGAGCATGGTCCAAATGCCTGAAAAACATGAAAATAATGTCCATAAGTTCATTTTACACATATATGTATATTAGGGTAAATACAATGTAATCTAATAGGTATATATGTGATTGAAATGCAATATGACACAAGATGAATCCCCAAAATAGGGCTGCATCAAATATCGATCTCCATATTCGCAGATACTATTCATATATGAAAGAAGTCTTGGACAATGAGAAACTAATTAACCGACTATTTCTCATTCCCTAGAAGGAGCAGCCCTATCCCAACACTACCAGTAGCAACCTGAGACACTCAGGTCATGGGTAAAACTCACTATTTGTTGTAATAAATAGTATGCATGGAATATTGATTAGATTTATTCGAGATGATTTAGAGGCTGATGTGTCTGCTAGGGGTGATACACACTAGCTGATTTGACTCGACTAGATGCACCACATGAGATCGGAACACATGGATGGGAACTTTCAAATTTTGTATTATCCCTAACCAAGTCGATCATAAAACTAAACAGGTCACCCGCAAGCGCACGGGTACTGTTGTAGTATAGGTAATTGGCAAGAAAAGGTGTCGGTCCTCAAGGAGAGAGGGGGAACTAGAGTTAGGGTAGTGTTTTCTATGTTCCTAGTATGGAGATTAGGGTTTAAGGGTTTTAAAAGGGGTTTGGTTGTGATTAAACTAAGCAAATAAGCAAGACGAGTGAAATTAAACCTAAGTTATCTTGAACAAGCAAATATAGCAAACTAGGTTAACAAACTTGCTAAGCAAGAGCAAGAGGAGCTACACTGCTCTAGTGAAGCAAGTAGCAATTAAGAACTAAACTAACCACTAGAAAGAACAAGAACCTAAGTTAACACTAAAGAGCAAAACTAAGCAATTAACTAGATTAAGCAAAAGCGACTAAACTAGACTAGCATGAACAAGCAAGCAGAGCAAGATGGGTTTTCAGAAAGATAATTAGGGTAGGTGGGCCGTTTTGGGATGTGGTTTGATATTAGTTGGGGAATCTCAACATAACAAGCAACCATTACAATTCTATCTAGATTACCAAACCAAACAACAAGAAAACTGCTAGTAGAATATACCCTATACTACTAGTTGGGTAACTAGGGTCAGGTGTAATTCTAGTAGGACTTGTCAAGTCTAAGTTTCTAGGGTAAGTGGTATTAGGTCAATTGAGAGCCAAAGGTAGAGATGGGAGTAGAGATGAGGATATTTGACCAAATGCCACTAGCCATTCTAGCCTTTAAAAATCCCTAGGAAATTGCACTAATCACACTTACACTAGCTACATAGATCTCACACTCACTTATAGGAGGAGGGATGTGTATGTAGGAATAAATGGGGCTAGCTAGGGATCCACTAATTGGACCTAGGAGCCATTCCTAAGATTTCCACATACACTCTAATTCCTCCTAGAAGCAAAGTGTCATCAAATATCTCAAAGCAAGCAATTCATATTATAAGCACAAACCACATGCAATAAAATAGGAAATGAGATGGAAGCATGAGGCAATCATCATAGATAGAAATTATGTTCATTATAAGATATTTTTCCCCAACATGGTATCAAAGTCACATTTTAACCCCAAACAACCCACCACTAGGGGCTTAGCTATACATAGTCAAAGAAATACCAAAAGAAATGGGAAGAAGGGGAAGAAACGCCATGGAGCTTGGGAAAGTGGCCTTCTTCTTCACCTCCTTACTGATGTGGATGACCTCTCTCCTCCAAGGGTGTAGGTGAGAATGATGATATGGGATGTTATGGATGAAAACCTAGAAAACTAGGTTTCCAAGGTGGGATGGAGGTGGAAATGGTTGATGGAGGGCACAAATGCAAAGGAAATGCACTAGATGCTCAAGGAGGAGTGATGGAGCCTAGGAGAAGTTGTAGGAGAAGATAACCTTCGTGCCCCAGCCACCACCTATGTATATATATGTGGTGGGGAAGCACTAGGGTAAGCAGGGGTAGGATAGGAAAATCAGTGTAAAAATATAGTAGGGTTGGTTAATCACCACGGCCGTGTTGATGTGCCACGGCCGTGGGGAGGGTGGTATGGGATGATCGTGGAATAGAACACAGGAGTGGTATGGAGAGGGCGGTGAAGAGTCAAAGTAGAAGGTGGCCACGGCCGTGGCAGAGTGCCACAGTCATGGTGGGTGAGCAGCACCACGGCCGTGTTGGGTAACACAGCCGTTTTAGAGGAGGATGTGGTCGTGGGGCAGTAGCATGAGTGAGTTGATCTTCAAAGGCCATGGTCATGGAAGTCGGCCACGGTTGTGGCAGCTTGGGGGTAACTCCCTGTTGATTCTTATCAATAAATGGTACGACCATGGGCATGTCCCACGGTCGTGGTATCTTCAATGGGCCACGGTCGTGCTGATGGCCACGACCGTGCTGATGGCCAATTGGGTGCAAAATCTCTTTTGACTCTTTTGGTTTTTCATAATAAACATTACGACCGTTGAGGTATGTCCACGGCCGTCTTCAACTCTCCTGGCCACGGCCGTGGCCATTTGGGTGCAAGATCCCTGTTCACTTTGTTAATTCTTCACAATAAACATTACGACCGTTGGGTTATTCCCACGGTCGTGTTGGGGTTTGCAGTAGGCAATTTGTCTTCAAACTTCATCATTCAAGGATTTCTTTGCTTGATGTCAATCCTTGGCCATTGAAGGTAGCTTTAGGGAACTTTGGGGGCCTTCATTGGACCCATCCATGATTGGGTCATTCACCTTAATCATGGTCCAAGTATCTGAAAATGATGCAAAGAACATCCATAAGCGCATTTGTCAATCATAAACATATTAGGAGAAATATCTTGTGATCTAACATGTTTAGATGTGATTGAAGTACAAAATGGCACCAGATGGAGCCCTAGAATAGGGCTACATCACCACCCCAAACTTAAAACATACTTGTCCTCAAGTATGATCCAACTCAATCTCTCTTCAAATTTTCCACAAACAAGAAATGACGAATGCAATGTAAAAGCTAATTATCGCTAAATGCGATCAAAGATGATTGAGTACATGTATTTCACCTCTCTCCCCTCCTACTTTCACAATCCAATCATGAAAAGAGCACAAAGAATATGAACTTCAAATATAGTGCAGAGAATACACAAGTTAACCATATTTCTTCCATAAAGTTCTAGGTAAACCGTTTCATGGTGGCGTTAATCTAGGATGACTAGTAGTGTTCTTTCACCTTCATGTAGTCAATCTTATATTTCAAATAACACCAAATGACCCATGTGGTTATGGCAAAGGGAAAAAAGAGCTAGGTTTGATGTTTCCTAACTCAATGGGTATGAAAGTGGAATAAAGGGTTGTGGTAATATTTTTGAGTGTTTTTATGCACTCATCTTTTCTTTATTTGAATTCTCTTAAATAGGAGCATCCTTTTATTTTGTTTTTTCTTTTCTTTTTTTCTTCTTGCCCTTGGTGTAGATAGGGCAGATGGTGGATAAAGTGAAGCGAGGAGATAAAGATATGGCCACCCCAAACTCTTTTGAGGTGGCCAAGGCTAATTATGTGCACTAGGGCATCTTTTTATGAGGCGGAGGGGTATGAAGATGGTGGAAGAATAGTCGGGTCAAAGAGGGGTCATTGGTATGATTCTCCACATAAGACAACCTACATGAAAATTAATCCAATACTTCATCCTAGATATCACACCACATGACTGAACAAGATGAAATTGATATATCAATCAAGTGATTCCACAAATGCTAAGCGTTCAAAGCTAGCTCCACTTCACAATTCAACCAAAACAATCATAATCATAAGAGAGGTGATGTAGATGTAAAAAGTCAAACATTGATACCACTAGGCAATAAATCATGACATTTCACTTTCATTTGTCAAAGGTCATCATTTTTACTCAAAATAGTAGAGATTGGGTCAAAACATACTTTCTAGGCAATAAATCTCAAATTTGGGTGAAATTGGCCAAAATGGTGCCAATTTGCATTAAATCACATCTAAACCTACTTTAGGGAAATTTAAAACATAAAGTAGCAAATCCTAGTTAAGATGCATAAGAAATTACAAAAATGACATGATAATGCAATGCATGAAATGGAAGAGAACAAAGAGCAACAATTTTGAAAAAAAAAACAAAAAATGTATGAAATTAACTACATGCTATGCAAAAATGCAATAAAAAAATAGTAACAAGAAGACTGAACTGGATGGAAAATGTGGAACAAAATGACTAAAAAAAGAGATAGGGTGGTTCATACCACCCTACCCACCCCAAAATTTAGAATCATGTTGTCCTCAACATGAAACTATAGCTTAGGGTAGATAGGGGAAGTGTCACGTCTATTTGCCATTTGGCTACAAAACTACTTTAATGACCATGACTCAACTTTTATCCCTTCTCTCTCTAGTGTCGAGCACTTTCCATGTCATCAAAACTTAAGGAAAACTATTAGACACAAGTGTGTGTGTGTGTGTGTTTGTGGAAAATAAAACAAAAGTATCAAAAATTAAGGTTTGAGAATCTCAAACCACGTGGGTTGCCTCTCACTGGTGCTAAATTTTACACCTTCAGTCGGGCTTATTGTTCCTTGACTTCTCTCACTTCTTTGGGATCCTCAAGGCATCCTTGTAGAATATTGCTTTCTCATCCGCTTCTGAGCACATTTCTTCATCGGATTGTTCTTCTACAAGCATAACAATATCAAAACTTTGATTGGCCTTCTTTGGGCCTACTTCAACAACTGGTTTCAATCTTTGTCCATTGACGACAAACTCTTTCGCACCTTGTTTCTCACATATCACAATAGCCTCAGATGGGTATACTTTCTTAATAAGATAAGGGCCTTCCCATCTAGACCGAAGTTTTCTAGGAAAGAACTTTATTCTTGAATTGTACAACCACACCCATTTGTCGGGCTCAAACTCCTTCTTTTTAATCATCTTATCATGAAGGAACTTAGTTCTCTCCTTATAGATCTTGAACATGTCATATGCCTCATGGTGCATTTCCTCCACCTCATTGAGTTGAAACTTCCTCTTCATTCCGGCGTGTTCTCCATCAAGATCCATAGTCTTCAAAGACCATAACGCCTTATGTTGCATTTCCACCGGTAGGTGGCAGCTTTTCCCGTAGATGAGCTTGAATGGTGTAGTGTCAGTCAGGGCTTTGAATGGAGTCTGGTATTCCCATAAAGCTTCATTGAGATGGAGTGACCAATCCTTATGGTCTGGTCTTACCGTTTTCTCTAAGATGAGCTTTATTTCCCGATTGGCCAATTCAACTTAGCCACAAGTTTGAGGATGATATGGAGTGGCTACTCAATGGTTTACTCCATGCTTCTTAAGCAACCCTTCAAAAGTGCGGTGAATGAAGTGACTTCCCTCAGCACTAATCATGGCCCTTGGGATGCCAAAATGGCTAAAAATGTTTGATTTCACAAAGTCGCACCCCACCTTGTGGTCGTTCGTTCAGGTTGTAATAGCTTCTATCCACTTTGACATGTAGTCCACGGAGAACAAAATGTAGACATACCCAAAGGAAGGTGGTAAAGGACCCATGAAGTCAATCCCCCATACATCAAACACCTCCACCACAAGAACGGATGATAGAGGCATCATGTCCCTTTTTGAGATAGTGCCCACTTTTTGGCACTTCAAGTAGCTTTTGCAAAACTCATGTGAATCTTTGAACAAGGATGGCCAATAAAACCCACATTGAAGAACCTTTGAAGCCGTGTGTTTCCCTCCAAAATGGCCTCCACATACTCCGAAATGGCACATGGATAGGATTTATTTTGTTCTATTTTCGGAACACATCTCCTTATGAGCTGATTGGGGAAATATTTGAAGAGGTTAGGGTCATCCCAAGCATAATTCTTGACCATGGGAAAAAGCCTTTTGCTTTCCTCCCTTGTCCATGTGCTAGGTATCCTCCCACTAGCCAAGAAATTGGTTATGTGTTAATACCACAACCTTTGAGTGGATGAAAGAAGGAAGATTTGTTCATGTGGCATTGTTTCCTTGATTTGATTTATATCATCAAAGGGGTAATAAATTCGAGAGAGATGGTCGGCAACACCATTTTCCACTCCCTTCTTGTCTACAGTCTCCACATCAAACTCTTGAAGCAATAGAATCCATCTGATCAACCTTGGCTTTCAATCTTTCTTTGACATGAGGTACTTTAGTGCGGCATGGTCCATGTATATCACTACTTTATTCTACGAAAGATATGATCAGAATTTGTCAAGAGCAAAGATGACAACAAGCAACTCTTTCTCGGCCGTCGTGTAGTTCCTTTGTGCTTCGTCTAAAGTCTTGCTTGCGTAATAGATAGCATGAGGAATCCGGCCAACTCGTTGGCCCAGCACAACCCCTACTACCATGCCGGATGCATAAGTCATAATCTCAAATGGCAAAGAGAAATATGGGGGCTGCATGATCGGAGTAGAAATGAGTCTTTCCTTCAAGTGATTGAAAGCTTCAATACACTTGTCATCAAAATGAAATTTGACATCCTTTTCAAGTAAGTGACATAGAGGTCTTGAGATTTTACTAAAATCCTTGATGAAGCGGTGATAGAAACTTGCATGTCCCAAGAAAGACCGGACATGTCTTACGGTGGAAGGAATGGTGAGTGTAGAAATGAGGCCCACTTTGGCCTTGTCAACATCAATCCCGTCCTTTGAAACCAGGTGACCCAAAACTATGCCTTTGGGTACCATGAAGTGACTCTTTTCCCAAGATAGAACTAGGTGGACCTTCATACATCTCTCTAGAACATCAGCCAAATGTAGCAAGCACTCATCAAATGTCTTACCAAAAACTGAGAAATCATCCATGTACACTTCCAAAGACGAATCAAGCATATTTGCAAAGATCGAGGTCACACATCTCTGAAATGTAGAAGGAGCATTACACAACCCAAATGGCATTCTCTAGTAGGAAAAGGTGCCACTCGGGCAAGTGAATGTTGTCTTCTCTTGATCTACAAGATGCACAACAATTTGGAAATATCCAGAATATCCATCAAGGAAACAATAGAAGCTTTGTCCCGCTAGCCTCTCCAGAATCTGGTCAAGAAATGGGAGAGGATTGTGGTCCTTCTTTGTATTTTCATTAAGCTTCCAATAATCAAGACACATCCTCCACTTGGATTGTTCTCTTACCGACATTAGTTCACCATCTGCATTCTCAATAATAGTGATCCCACCCTTCTTGGGTATAACTGGGATGGGGCTCACCCATGTACTATCAGAAATAGGATAGATGATTCCAGCATCAAGCAGTTTCATAACTTCTTGGGTCACCACCTCTTTCAATTTCGAATTCAACCACCTTTGCATTTGATGGGTTGGCCTTACATCATTATCTAGATAGATCTTGTGTACACAGATGGAGGGATCAATACTCCTCAAGTCAGCTATAGACCATCCAATGGCTTGGATGTTCTTCTTCAAGACTTTCATTAATGCTTCCTCTTGTTTTGGTGAGAGAATGGATGAAATGATCACCGATAGGGTGTCATTTGCCCCTAGAAAAGCATACTTCAAACCTTCTGGAAGTGATTTCAGATCAAGAGTGGAAGGTTCTTTAATGGTTCAGAGATACAAGGGAGGTCCTCACTTGTAGCCACCAAGGCTAGCTCATTCTCTTCATCATCTTCGTCATCATCATCGGGGAACTCAACTATCGACTATAGACCTCTACCTTGAGTGGCAGTTTGAATCCACATATGTAGGCATTCCTCTATAATCTCATCTAGGCACTCAATGAGATAGAAATCTTCTTCAGTCTCTCCTATCACCTTGGTTGTGGCTGACAATTTAAAGATGTTCAACCGGATCTTTATGTGCATGAATGTCACATACATCGTACCGGTCCTCACATGAATAACCGCATTCGTTGTGGCTAGGAAAGGTCTCCCCAAGATGATAGGAACCCTCCTTGCATCTTTTTCCATGTCCAAGACAATGAAATTTGTGGGGAAGAAGGCGAACATCTCATCATCAAGTTTCAGAAGCATGTCATCCACACGCCCTCTAGGCATCTTTACCAATCTATCACCCAACTGTAAAGTACAATGTGCCACGTTCAACTGTCCCATTTGTAACTCTACAAACACATCATACGACATGAGGTTCACACTAGAGCGCAAGTCTAGGAGAGCTTGGTCTATGCGATGTGCCCCAATGTAGCATGAGATGATAGGAGCATCGAGATCTTTTCTTTTCCTTGGCATGGTGTGTTGTAAGATCGAGCTCACTTGTTCGGTGAGCTTCACTTTCTTTAGGGTTCTTCCCATAGTCCTTCTCTTGAAGGTGCAGAGATCTTTCAAGAACTTAGCCTAAGAAGGGATTTGCTTGACTGCATCAAGGAAAGGGATGTTGATTTTCACCTGTATGAAGGTTTCAAGAATGTCTTCAGTGTGCTTCTTTTTTCTTCTCTCAACTGAAGGCTCCTTAAGAGCCTCAAGAACGGGGTAATTTGGGACCCCATGTGGTGCAAATCAACAGTATCATCAACAGGTATCACAGGAATCACAATATCATCACCCAATATCACAGTATCAACCCTGGCTCTCATCATAGTATCCTCAGGCTGCATCTCAATATCAACCTGCCCAGTCTCATTATCACCTCTATCAACAACAATAGTATGAGGGGGGTGCTCCAACGTCCATCCACTCCTCAGAACAGTCACAGCCTTCACATGCTCATGTGTAGTGGAAGAAGAGGCTTGTGGAGGTGGTCGTGGCTGTTGGGGTGTTGGTGCCCTTTGGTGAGGTGAGTTTGGGTTTTGGAGGATGAATTGCGGTTGTGGTTTTTGTTGTTGTGTATGGGGGTGGTATTGCAAGGGTGGTTGCTGGTATGAATGAGGTGGAGGTGGAGCATATTGGTAGTTGAGAGGTGTCTGCAGAGGTGGTGGAGCATAGGGGTTCGGCATTGCTTGGTATGATGGCAGAGCATATGAACTTGGAGTGTTCCCTAGGAAAGTACCATCATTATTTGGGTTGGACATCGGCTGAGATGAGAGTCTTCCTTCTTCCCTCCTTGCAAGAGAGAGAGAAATCTGATCCAATCTTTGCTCATGGCGGTTGATGGACTGACCATGTTATGTCATGTCCTTCTTCACATCATCCTAACTTCTTAACCTGCCAAGCACCTCCTCTTCAAACTTTGAACTGTAACTTGGCCACTGATGCCCTTGCCCTTGTCCATCCTCATTCTGTTGTTTCCAAGAGAATTTGGATGATTCCTCCACTCAGGAGTGTAGGTGTTGGACATGGGGCCTTGATTGTTTCGGCTTCCAATGGAGTGAAAAGCATTCCCTTCCTCATCCACAGAGTCGACTTCCATTGTGGGTTGGCTAGGAGAGCCACCAGCTTGATTCTTCATCATTTTCATCATGTCCACCATCATTTTCATCATATCGGGGTCAGTAGCATTGCAGGTTGGAGACACGGAGGAAGTTGGAGGGATGTAGCTTCGACTGCAATGCCCCCCTTTTGTAGAAACATGATGGCGTGAGTTTTCAGCGAGATGTTCGAACAAGGGCCACAATTATTCATGCGGCTTCACCATGAAACTACCTCCATAGGAGGAGTCGACGTTGTTTTGGCTTTGCTCCTCAGGACCGGTGTAGAAGGCTTGAACGAGTTGCCACAAAGGCACTTCATGGTGAGGGCAGTTGCGGAGCAATTTTTGGAACCTCTCCCACGCCTCGTGGAAAGGTTCATTCTCCTCCTGAGCAAAAGACATGACACACTTCCTCATGTAGGACATCTTTGCAATAGGCAAGAACTTCTTAAGGAATTCATTTTTAACTTCATTCCATGTAACCAGATCTGGCTTTGACACATACCACTCCTTAGCTTTCTCTTTTAGGGAGAAAGGAAAGAGGGTTCTACGAATGGAGTCATCATTGGCGGTGGGAGTGTGGAAAGTGGTGCACGCCTCCAAGAAAGCATCAATGTGGTGATAGGGATTCTCATTCTCCATCCCATAGTAAGTAGGGAGGAGTCCTAGGAGTGCAGGCGGGATGGAGAACTATTAACCCATCATCTGGTCAACTAAGGTGGTGATAGGGGAGTTGTAGTTCCCCAGGTTGAAGTATTCGTGGAGAGGGTGGTGTTGCGGTGGTTGAGCATCTAAGGGTGGGTTGTTTTCAGCTATCTTAGCCTCTCGGTACTGGTTGCGGAGAGCTTGGCGCCTCCTTCTACCAATCTCGGGGTCGTATAACACTAAGTCAGTAGAAGTAGAAGGTGTGTTGTGCATGTGCATATGTCACCTACACAATACACAAACAAACCACAACGAACCAAGTAAGCCAACCAAGATCAAGAGTAACACAAAGAATAAATAATAGAAATGGTGAGGGCAAAAGGAAAGGCTAAGCTACACTATCTAACTAGGCTGAGCGCCTCTCTCCCCGACAATGGTGCTAGAAAGCTTGATGTGTCTGCTAGGGGTGCTACACACTAGCCGATTTGACTCGACTAGATGCGCCCCATGAGATCGGAACACACGGGTGGGAAATTTCAAATTTATATTAGCCCTAACCAAGTCGATCACAAAAATGAATAGGTCACCCATAAGTGCACGGGGTACTGTAGTAGTATAGGTGATTGGTAAGAAAAGGGGTCGGTCCTTAGGGAGAGAGGGGGCACTAGAGTTAGGGTAGTGTTTTCTATGTTCCTAGTGCAGAGATTAGGGCTTAAGGGTTTTAAAAGGGGTTTGGTTGTGATTAAACTAAGCAAATAAGAAAGACAAGTGAAATGAAACCTAAGTTATCTTGAACAAGCAAATCTAGCAAAGTAGGTTAACAAACTAGCTAAGTAAGAGAAAGAGGAGGTACACTACTCTAGTGAGGCAAGAAGCAATTAAGAACTAAACTAACCACTAGTAAGAACAAGAACCTAAGTTAACACTAAAGAGCAAAACTAAGCAATTAACTAGATTAAGCAAAAGTGACTCAACTAGACTAGCATGAACAAGAAAGCAGAGCAAGATGGGTTTTAAGCAAGTTGATTAGGGTAGGTGGGTCATTTGGGGATGTGGTTTGATATTAGTTGGGGAATCTCAACATAGCAAGCAACCATCACAATTCTATCTAGATTACCAAACCAAACAACAAGGCAAGTGCTAGTAGAATATACCCTATACTACTAGTTGGGTAATTAGGGTTAGGTGTAATTCTAGTAGGACTTGTCAAGTCTAGGTTTCTAGGGTAAGTGGTAGTAGGTCAATTGAGAGCCAAAGGTAGACATGGGAGTAGAGATGAGGATATTTGACCTCATGCCATTAGTCATTCTAGCCTTTAAAAAGCCCTAGGCAATTGCACTAATCACACTTACACTAGCTACTTAGATCTCACACTCACTTGTAGGAGGATGGATGTGTATGCAGGAACAAAGGGGACTAGCAAGGGATCCACTAATTGGACCTAGGAGCCATTCCTAAGATTTCCAAATACACTCCAATTCCTCCTAGTAGCTAAGTGTCATCAATCATCTCAAAGCAAGCAATTCAGGTTATAAGCACAAACCACATGCAATAAAATAGTAAATGAGATAGAAGTAAGAGGTAATCATCATAGATAGAAATTATGTTCATTACAAGCTATTTTTACTCAACATGGTATCAAAGTCACATTTTAACCCCAAAATCCCACAACTAGGGGCTTAGCTATACATAGTCAAAGAAATAGAAAAAGAAAGGGGAAGAAGGGGAAGAAACACCATGTAGCTCAAGGAAGTGGCCTTCTTCTTCACCTCCTTGCTGCTATAGATGACCTCTCTCCTCTAAGGGTGCAGGTGAGCATGAATATATGGGGGATTATGGATGAAAACCTAGAAAACTAGGTTTCCAAGGTGGGATGGAGGTGGAAATGGTTGATGGAGGACACAAATGCAAAGGAAATGCACTAGATGATCACGGAGGAGTGATGGAGTCTAGGAGAAGCTGTAGGAGAAGCTAACCTTTGTGCCCCAGCTGCCACCTATGTATATATAGGTGGTGGGGAAGCACTAGGGTAAATAGGGGTAGGATAGGAAAATCAATGTAAAAATATAGTAGGGTTGGTTGGTCACCATGACTGTGTTGATGTGCCACGTCCATGGTGAGGGTGGAATGGGACAGTCATGGAGTAGAACATGGGTGTGGTGTGGAGAGGTTGGTGAAGAGTTTAAGTATAAGGTGATCACGGCCGTGGAGGAGTACCACGGTCATGGTGTGTGAGTAGCACCACGGCCGTGTTGGGTAACATGGCCATTATGGAGGAGGAGGACGTGGTCGTGGGGCAGCAGCACAGGTGAGTTGATCTTCAGAGGTCACAGTCGTGGCGGTCAACCACAGTCATGGCGGCTTGGGGGGTAACTCCCTATTGATTCTTCTCAATAAATGGTATGACCGTAGGCATGTCCCACGGTCATGGTATCATCAATGGGCTACGGCCGTGCTGATGGCCACGGTTGTGTCCATTTGGGTGCAAAACCTTTGTTGACTTTGTTGGTTTTTCATAATAAACATTACAACCATGGAGGTATGGGCACATCCGTCTTCAACTCTCCTGGCCACAACCATGTTGGCTGGCTACGACCTTGGCCATTTGGGTGCAAGATCCATGTTGACTCTGTTAATTCTTCACAATAAACATTACGACCATGGGGTTATTCCCACGACCGTGTTGGGGTTTTTAGTAGGCAATTTGTCTTCAAACTTCATCATTCAAGGATTTCTTTGCTTGATGTCAATCCTTGGCCATTGAATGTACCTTTAGGGAACTTTGGGGGCCTTCTTTGGACCCCTCCATGTGTGGGGGAGCCCTAGGACTCCTTCCTTCTCTCTCATTCACCTTAGTCATGGTCCAAGTACCTGAAAATGATGCAAAGAACATCCATAAGAGCAATTGGTAATGAAAAACATATTAGGGGAAATAGCTTGTAATATAACATGTTTAGATGTGATTTTAAGTAAAAAATGGCACAAGATGGAGCCCTAGAACAGGGCTACATAAGAGGCCCTCACATAAAAGGCACAACAAACATTCACATGATTTAATGGAAGATGAAAATAGCTAGTAGCACAAATACAAAACAAACCTACTAATATTAAATGAATTCACATGGTCATCTAAGTAGTGTTCTCTACACTATCTACTATGTTCAATTTTCAATCATATAATACCTTTAAAGAATTCATTCAAGCTGGAATAAACATGGAGTTAGCAATTAAAAAGGGAGTACAGGAGAACATCAGCTTCAAACACAACTCAATAGTAGAGCCAAGTATGAATTAGGGGCCAAAGATTCATCAATAGATATAAATGTGATCTCTCTAGCGGGTGAAACCAGAAGATCGAATCAGAATAAAATTCAACAACCAACTAAAACTAAATATGGGCAAAATATACTTCCTCCTACTATACAACAATCAACATTAGCTCCACATATGACACAATCAAAAGGATACTATGCTCTACCAAACTATCATCATTATTCAAGATATGCACCCTATGATCCATCTCCTAGACACCTTCAACCTTTTTAGAAAATGACCCAACAACATACAATGAATCAACCTTCAATCCATCAATAAGCTTGGCCTTTATAATCATCCATGCCAATTCAAACTCAAAGTAAAAATATATTTTTTCCTAAAAGCCCCATGAAATTTACTACATTATGTGGCCCCTCTGCTTCCATATTCCCAAGGGTAAAGTCGTTCAAAATTCCTTTAACAGTAACCTCCTCGAAAACCCCTTCTGAAAAACTATGCTGTAACAAGTTATTGTCAGCTCCGTCAGTCACATGGTCACCTTATTAATACATCTAAGGCATTCATGCATGGAGTAAAAGATCTGAGAGGAAATGTCACTCATGATGTTACTAATGAAAAAGACTAGGTAACAACCCTAGTAATCATATTGGAAGAAATTATAGAACCAAAGTGAAGCATCAACACGATGACACCATTTTACAATTGGAATACAAAAGAAACACACATAAGTGGGAAGATGATGTTTATTTCATATCATCAAATAAATCGGCCTCTCTAGCTTCAAAGTCTTTTGAGATTGATCCAATCTGATGCATTGTCTAATAATGGCGTCCATGTTAGAGAAATTGAAGAAACATAAACTTACTCTCCTCATGGAACAAATAAAATAGAATTTGGAATTTTTGCACATAGGGAGACATGTAAAAGAGACTCATGTTGAAGATTCACAAGAACCATTATTACCAAGCTGTCTAAACGTACTTCCAATAAACAACTAGAAATGCCACACAATCAACCTTGTCAAATATAGTGGATTCAAAAGTAAAAGAAGTTAAATATATAGTTGGTGGGAACATTTAAGTTACCAAATATATAGACAACATAAACTACACGTTCTAAGAATCATAATCCACATAAGTTTTGTTGCTCTCATTATTTTTCCAGACCCAACACCAATTGTTGTAAAGCATAGCAAAAGGATATCCTTCACTTTTGTAAGAATAATCCTTATGCTTTCAACTTGTATAAAAAAATTATCCTATCTTGTCATCTCACCTTTGTTAGTTTGTTCAAAGTTTTGGGCATGAAAATCACATCACCAATGCCCCCAATAAAACAAACCATTAAGTTCCCTGGATTGAAAAAGTCATCTAGTGTAGTGAATTTGGCCACGTCATGCATTTTTGTGTTCACAATGCAACTGCATCCATTTACACCATGTCATTTTTTTATAGGATCCATGCCTAACTCATCTCACATTATACCTCAAATTCACATAGCTTGATTGAATAGTGTGCATTAGAATATGGATGCACCTTCCCCTTCATCTACATAGGTTAATGAAGATATTCAAATTGTAGAATATGTCACACTTACTCCTGAAAATGCTAATAATTTCCTTCACAATTACACTTCATATGTGACAAAAAAAAGGAAAAGATGAAGTTACTATATATATGGGAAAAGACTTACTTTATATGATAGAACAATAGATGATACGAATCCTACAATAATGCATGTGTTCCCTATAAAATCAACCAAGTAACAATGTCTATTCAAGTTAAGTAAATTATCACCCACACCAGAATTCCTCTACTCACATATTACTAAACAACATCATATTCTAGTCCTTAAATAAATAACAAGACAAGAAGGTCTAGATTCACTTTTGATTTACTAGAACAAATGAATAAGTCACATGTTGATATATGTTTGTGGGACTTCTTTGAGAGTTCATCTGCTCTTAGATAAACAATATTGAAGGTTCTAGAGGGGGAATTTGTTCCAAAGTATGTTGATCCAGATAAATTTGGCTAATACAGTAGTTTTTATCATCAAATCAACATTGATAACATTCTTAGATACAGAAATCATAAGTGGCTTTGACTCTAATCCCTCTATATACATCCCTATAAGGCATGAGGATATGAATATTCCATTAGTATTCATTAATTATGGGGCGAAACTCAATGCTTTCCCCCTTAATACATTTGTTACATTGGAAATCGAAGCTAGTAAATACAGTCAACACTAGAAAATGATGACTCAATGGGTCTCCTAAAGAATTCATAGGTTAGATTACGTTGAATTTTCAAGTGGTCCCAAAAATGTGCAAGGAATATGTCATCATAGTTAAATTGAGACCATCCTTCACTCTACTCCTAGGAGGGCCCTACATCCACAAGAATGAAGTCGTACCATCAATGTTGCATCAATGTCTCAAATTTTGACATGGTCAAAAACATAGTTATTGTTCAAGACGATCCCAACCCAAAAACATAGCATCTGTGGACTAGAAATAAGTGGACCAGAGGTTTCATACATGCCCTATAGAAACGTCAACTACATTTTAGAAAATTTTGAGTCTTCCCTTGAATACTTCATGACCACCACGTGTATCTGAAGTGACTAGACCGAATGGAACTCTACCTATGGATGGCGACTTGGGCATAATAGACTAGGATTCTAAACTTACATTGATTTACTTGCAATCATGGTCAAAGGGACTCAACTAGCATGGTCCCAGCGGCCTAAAGGGTAATCATACGACATACCAGATCCCTTATTAGAAACCTACTAGTTTGTGATTAATTAAAAGTATTTATATACTACTACAGAAAATGTTTTTTATAATGGGAGAAACACAACAGTTCAATTGGTTGTGTTGTAGTTAGCATACTTATCACAACAAGTCTATTTGTGTGTTGTATATTTTATGTTTTATACAACACAAGTTATTTACAACATGCCAAACCCGTTGTACAATATGTGACACTACAACACGTGTTAAATTGTTGTAATAGACTGTAGTATCACAACATACTCAAACATGTAGTAAAAGACCTTAATTATACAACATACTGTGACCCTTTGTAATAGGCATACATGATAACATGTTGTAATAGACCATCATTACACAACATAGACTAATCTGTTGTAATATATCATAATTACACAACATGCGTTCACCCATTGTAATAGTTACATGTTGTAATAGACCGCAATAACACAAGATGTTGAAACCTATTATTATATACCAAGATCGCACAACATGCTTCGACGTGTTGTTATATACTATAACTACACAACATATTGTGACCCGTTGTAATAGCCACACATAAAAAACTATTGTAATAGACCATCATTACACAACCTAGACTAACCCATTATAATATACCATAATCACGCAACATGAGTTTACCTATATATAATAGCTACATGTTATAATAGATCACAATCACACATGTTGTAACCAGTTGTTATATATCAAGATAATAAAACAGACTCAGACTTGTTGTTATATACCATAGTTACACAACATACTCCAACCTATTGTAATCCATGTGTTTATAGAAATCTTTCGGCCAACTTGACTTCCTCTTTTTAATCTGTTAAATTGATGTGATGAAAACAAAAAAAAAAAAATTTAGTGAAAGACATTTGTGAGGGATGAGAAGTCTTCAAAACAAATATTTATTATTCAAGAATTCATTCTAGCCAATAAAGATTTGTCCCTCAACCGCGTCCTTAATATAGTGTCAAATTTCTTTTGACCCACTTTATCTCACAAATATAGTCCAAATTAATTATAATAGTCCCTCACAATAAGACTAGCAAATTTCCCTCCTTTATTTCCCTCTAAATCCCACTTAATACATTAGTCGATTACACTTTAATATAAATACACATGCTCCCGCGGCCATGTAGTGCATTGCAAAAACCCTACTTCGGCTTCCACAGTTCGTGTTATATTTCCTGTCACCATTCATTGTTACTTTTCCTGGGCACCGCGATTCCCTCTAGCTCGCAAGTGCGGTCGCAAGTATTGTCCCCCACCGAGTCTTCTCTGCCATGAGTCTTTTGCGTGACTGACCGGTGTGTGACTCGCTGGAATGCCAGGACTCTGAGGATGCACAAAGCCAATAAAATGTGACTCCCTAGGACGGAAGGAGGCACAAAGCCAATGAGACATTGAATCTGTCATGTCATCCTCACAGAGTGCATGGTGGAATCAACATCACGGAGTGCTTTGCTGTTGTGCTGATAACGCAGGCTGACACTTTGATAGATATTGTGGTGGCCATGGAAACCCAACTCAAATTTGGGTATGTGCTGAATACGTTTTCTCTAGGACAACTCCAGAACAATAGAAGCCAGTCAGTTGAATCCACCTAAAGTCTTGACTCTCCGCTGGCCTAGACTCTCCTTCGGCCTTGACTCAACAAATAGAATAGATGCTGCTACATTTTTGGTGCCTTGCCTTTCCGAGATAGAATCCAGACTAGTAGTTCTTTATGCTATCTCTTTCGTGATCAATCAGTGACCAAGAAGTAGAGGCCAACAAAAGTGGACAATTATAATTGGAGTCATAAAGGTTAGTTCTACACCTCAATTAAGGATTGTTAATCTCACCCCATCTATGTTTCATATTTCCATGCCACGTTTGGTACATGATAAATAAAAGTATACAAAGCATAGCCAACCACATAATTTATTGCATGTTATGTACCCCTACAAGTGATATATGCTTACAAGCTCTATATTTCCATGTTATTTTCGTTTACAATCTCTACGTTTATTAAAGTAGGTGTTTTCATTCCAAAGGCACATAGTTCATTTTGTTTATCAAGTAGAACATAAGATTACCTGATTTGGTTGTATATAACATTCATCATGACGCGTGTAGTCTATTTCTCTTCTTTGTCCATTGGACATAATTGATTAAAATATGCTTGTATAGAGCATTATCCTTGTACTTAATTAAGCTAAATTATTTTCAGAAGTAGATGGTTGATGATGTTGACTTTGAGGAAAGTCAACAACTAAGTGTAATGAATCTTTTCTTTGAATTTATCTAGAATACTCAGAGTTTTGATCTAGAATATGGTGTGGTTAGTCTACCTCGTGGCAGTATGAAGTAGGCAGGTCTGAGACTGTAGGTACATTTGAGTCATATGATTTATCTGTTGTCTAGATTAGTCTCACTCCCACTCAATATGTATCAAATATTAATCTCATTCTAAAAATGATTGTTTTAATGATATCGGTCATCAACACAAGACTACCATCTTCCTCTTGCACTAAAAACCATGATGGGACCTATGTTTCCCCTATCTTCATCTTCTGGGGTATCTTGCTGCTTGGTGTCAACCCAATGTTCATTTGACTGGGTGGTGATTCTAGTGAAAATAAAGCAATAAATAGAGTTCTTAGTCTTCATAGCAAAAACCTTCTCTGTTATTGTTTGAATCCATCTTATATACCTCTCCTATTTTATGGACCTCCTTGTAATAACTTGAGGTTAGTGGAAATCAAACCCTAAATGTTATTCTATGCAGCCAATTGGCGTGCAGTAATGGATCGAAAGTGGATGTCATCAAATCGTTTGTCTAGAGAATATGAAAAAGGAGTGGATGAATTTATAAGATGTGCAATTGAGCATGCGGTAAACGATACTAGACTACTGTGTCCTTGCACAAAGTGTGACTTTGGGAAGTGACTTGACAAAGATGCATTGAGCCATCACTAATTTCGAGACAGTATTGATATGACTTACACTCGATGGATACATCATGGTAAGAATGAAGTTTTTCATACTATAGATCATTGCGAACAATCTGAGGCACATGAAGAAGACACATTGTAGGACATGGCTTACAGTGTAGAAGAAAAGATTTGAGATCATCCCAAAATGTTTGAAAGGTTAATGGTTGACTTAGAAACCTCATTAAACAATGGATGTGTCAAGTTCACCGAATTATCTATTGTTTTAAAGTTGTATCACCTTAAGGAGAGCAATGGTTAGTCTGATAAAAGCTTTATGACCATAATACAACTCTTGAAAGATATGCTTCCTGAGGATAATGTACTTTCTTGTTGCACATACGAGGCTAAACAAGTACTTTCATCTATGGGTCTTGATTATGAAAAGATACATGCATGCTCCAATGATTGTATTTTGTATTGACATGGTCATGTTTTTCTTGATAGTTGTCCAGTTTGTAAAGAACCACGATACAAGAAAGATGGTAGCTCGGGTAAGGTTTTATGGTATTTATCAATAATACATAGATTTAGGCGCTTGTTCAATAATGCTGATGATACAAACAAATTGGTTTGGCATGGTGAGGACAGAAAAAGAGATGGCTTTCTTAGACACCCTACAAATTCTCCATAATGGATGACAATTGATAATATATTTCCTAAATTTGGTGGTGATCCTAGGAACTTCAGACTGACACTTTCTACAGATGGAGTGAATCCACATAATTTTGGCAGTCATAGTACCTGGCCTGTGATTTTGGTTATATATAATCTTGATCCAGATATATGCACGAAAAGAAAGTACATGCTTTTGACATTGCTGATTTCCGGACCAAAGCAGCCTGGAAATGATATTGGCGTTTATTTGGCTCCACTGGTTGAAGATTTAAAATTTTAATGGGATAAGGGTGTAGTCTTGTATGATTCATATTTTAAAGATAATTTTAATCTGAGGGCATTGATATTTTGTATGATAAATGATTATCTGGCATATGGAAACCTATCTGGGTACAATATCAAAGGACATTTTGGTTGTCCTATTTGTGAAGAGGAGACTTCTTTCTGCCAACTAAAACATGAGAAGAAAACTATTTATCTCGGTCATCGTGGGTTCTTTCCTAAGGTGTTGGCTTTTAGTTGAGGGAGAAGGTAGAGGAAACAAAAAACATTCTCTCACCACAAAACCATAACCACTGATAGCATCACCGACTATGAAATAGGAAGGATGGTTTTAGCGAGGTGTACCTGGTCCTGAGTCTTGCTCAACGACAATACCTCATAGCTAGTGCAGTCTTCAACCACCTAGTCTTCGATGACGTCTATGTAGCTCCTGGTCCTTACCTGGACTACAATTGACAGTCGTCCACCTGAACAGCAAAAACCTCCCGTCTCTATAGATAGTCCACATAGACCACCGGGAACTCTAACCATCATGTCCCACATGATACTAGAAGGAGTCGCCCGCTTTTATCAGTATACTAGTCACCACCACACTCTCCCACAACCAGTTGATATCCTGAAGTTGTCTTTCCCTCATTGTTCCTCCATGGATGTATAGAGCTTGCTTGGGCTCTCTCAGATACCACAACCAGAGAGGACAACTTTATAGAGCAACTGATGTTATGAGATAGAGCAATTGATGTTCTAAGTTGTGCTTTCTGAGAATTCCCCAGTACCCCTCTATATATAGGAAGGGTCAAGGTCAGGGTTCTCAACCCCGAGAAATGCATGAATAAAGTGGGAGTACAAGGGTCTGGAATTTCCATGAACTAATTGCACTACGGCAGCCGAACCAGTCATTTCACAAATGAACCAGTCAGTTGGGAGTGTGAGCTGATTGGTTCACCAGTTGAACTGATCATTTCACATTCCTGACTCACCTCCCTATTGTTATAGTATATGAAGGCTTCATGTACTCTTATTCAACTATAGAGGAAACACATGTTGGATTCATTGTCTAATCCTATCAATGTTTCTTTTTGCTTCACCAAAACAAACAAAAGAATGTTCTAGTTTGTGTAGTGAAGACCTCAGTCTTGCTTATGCTTTTGAAATTTTGAAGTCCTTTCTATCAAGTCATCTGCAAATTAGTATTGTGCAGTGATTTAATAAGTGCCTGAAGTGGCCGCTTCAGCGGAAAACCCACTTGGTCGCATCAAAATTGTCCGGTGCGGGTAAAATGCATTTTGACCTAAAGCGGGTGATCTGCGCCGCTTTTGCGGGCGTTGGGCCGCTTCAGTGGGACGTGATATAGCGGCTGTAGCGGGCGCTTCAGTCTGATATTTCCCCACAAACATACTCAAACCCCCGATACACAGACCAGGTGGCTCTTCTTTTACCGTTCCCAATTGGGATGTTGCCGATACACAATCCCGACGAGAGGAATCCTACCGAGGCTAGAACTCCTCGACTCCTACTCCGATTTTGTCCCCTGTGCTCTTATAAAAGCATGTCTCCCGCAGTATCTCCTCACCCCCTCTACATTGTGTTTTCTACTCATCCCCTCCACATCGCTCGGGCAAGACGAGTGCACGGTAGAGGCCTCAAGAGGCAAGGTGCAGCGGCAGCTCTCAGTGGTCGTTCAAGAACAAGGGGGAAGGCGCGTGTAAGGCATGGGGCAACGACCGAAGGCTTCTCGGTGATAGTTTATGATACAAGGGGGAAGGTGCCTCAACGGATTCTTATCTACGCACAATTATGACAAGAGTAACAAGTATGTTCTTCATTGCTCTGTCTTCTGCTAGTTCCTCTCAATTTTTTTCCCTCAAGCTTCTCTACGCACGCAAGTTCCTCCTTGTCCAAACCTTTCTTCTGTTCTCTTTCTTCTTGTCCAAACCTTTCACCATTTGAATGTTGTAATCAACATCTTCAACCTTGATTTTCTACAGTACGTGAAATCCCTTGTATATATTATCTTCAACTTGGGCTTTCAACGTTTAAAGTTGGCCATAATACTGTAATCAAATGCATTGCAAAAGTAATGTTATCAATGGTGTGGTTTGTCACGAACACATACTAGTAAGAGGAATTACTGTTGTAGGCACTACCGACTATAGTCATCTGCATTGCACTGCAAATAAACGACTCTTAATTCCCCCCTTTCTTCCATATGAACGAAAACCAGAACAATAATCCGTTTATTATCAGTTATCAGTGTTATCAGTTATCATTTATAATGTCATCACAATGCAAATAAACAATCTATACATTTTTTCTGATTTGTTAAACATTAGTATTTCAGTAATACAATGCTTTATCTGTACTGATTCAATAGTATATCACGTATAATTTCATTAGTGTATCATGTCTACTTAGTATATCTTTTCTACTGCATTGTATTGATTAATTAACAATGTAGGCATAGCAATAGCATTGTCATACTAAGTTGCGTGATTACATGAGTAACATGACTATTCTAATTAATTACTAGTTAGGAATCTACTGAATATTGAAGAAGAAATCTATGACCTAGTATACGACGATGCTTTTATCACGTAGTAGTACTTAAGTAGTATATCACTACTTTTTGTTCCTACAATGTATTCAATAATTAACAACCTAGGTAATAAGCAGAAATAAATTATACATAATAAGCTGATTGCAGATTACATGACTATTCTAATTAATTACCAATTAGAAATGAACATTAAGACTCATTTTGATATGTGAAAGTCATTTGAAGCAGTGAAATATTTTTCAAAACACACGACTGTTGAGTAATGTTTCTTCTTGTTGGTAGTACGACAGTCACAAAATTCTACAGATTTATTTAAAACGATGTAAACCGCTTTTTCAAAAAGTTCCCACTTTGTTCCGCTTCAAAACCCGCTTCCCGCTTCAAGGTGGGCAATCCGCACGCTACGCGCTTCACACTTTTCAAAACACAGGTATTGTGAGTATGGAATTTCTATATTTTAGACTTGGCTTTATATAATTGTTTTTCTATTATTTGGCTTCTAATGAGGCTCTCTAGAAAGATCTTCTCTTGCATTGAAATCGTTTGCATGTAAATCTTGGCAGGTTGTTATGCTTCTCACTAGTTCTTGGATACAAAAATCCTTCCTGCTCAGTTGGATATTTACAAGAAGCTACTTGTTTATGAAGTTCACTATTCATGTACATGAAATGGTATACAAGCACTATCTTCAAGACATGGTTATGTTCCATCTTGAGCATGAGCGAGCTGAAGTGCAATTAGCCATATTATCAGGTTAGTTGTCAACATACATTGTACAAACCATGGGAGTTTGAAGAAATCTTCCGCACAGACCCTCCTCAAGGTTTTGAGGAAATCTTCCACACAGATATGAAACTAAGTAATATCCATAACACTATCAAACATTTAGTTGAAATCAGGTACCCTATTAATATGCAAATGGAACACCAGGAGAATTTGTTTTTCTACCAACTAGTTTGAAGATTCACAGATATTGGGCTGCCAACACAATGTTGCAAAGACCCCACTTATATATATATGTCAATTGTATGGAATGTTCTGGTGCTGAGGTGAGTTTGAATTGGGTGTTTGAACTAAATTCTGCTCAGACCACAAGTCAGGTTCTTGGTCACTGTTGTGATGCTATATTAGCATCTAAGTTTAAATGTGTTGATTTAGTTTATATGAAGTGTAAACTTTTGAAGATTAAAGATTATATTTCCAGATTGTTTTGGTATTTTCAGATGTAGGAGTTTGGATCTTAGTTTCCATAGGTCTGCAATGTTGGGATTCGAACTTATCAAAACTGGTAAGGTAGTGAATGCAATTCCAAACCGGTAATTATTTTCAAATTCAGTTGGTTTTATCTCAAATAAGCAATTGGTCGTGTGTTATTTGAAGAAAAATGTGAATAGTATAATAAGGATTACCATCAATTCTTTCATGAAAATCCCTCTAAACAGATTAAATACTTTATCATTAGGTGCTCTCTGTAGAGTTCATAGTACTTATGGTATTTACAAAACATAACTTAGTAGAATATGACATTTATAATCTGGAAAGACAAGTCGTAGTACTCCAATACTGGCTTACAGTCCTATATCCGTAATGACTGGTGGCTTAATAAATACAATTTGCAGTTTTGTTTGGCCTCGTCATGATTGTTGGGTAAGCTACAATAGATCACAATTGTAGAAAAGACAAAATGTCAGGTATTAGAAGAAGAGCTCATTGGAAATAATCTTTTAAAAGCTACAGCCTTGGCCGCTCCTTTCCCTTCCTACAGGTAAGCTAAATTCTGTTATTCAAGAATTCTAGTAATAAATATGATACTTGTCCCCTAAGATCTAAAATTTGCGATATGAATTGAATTATGTCTATCCAATTCATTTGCACATACACACATTGGAAGTTAGAAACATGTCATGTTTTTTTATTAGAAGCGAAGGAAAAAAAAACTATTTAAAACTTTCATACAACAGGGGAACAAAGCTCTTCGTCTGCAATATTAAGTATTTCGTCTCAACAAACTTTCTAAAAAAAATCATTTTGCCATATGTTTGTTTTCTTTTTTGGTTTTATTTTTTCTTCTTCAATTATTAACTAATTTTTTTTAGCCATATGGATGTTTGCAGCAATTATGTCTGGTTTTCTACTTACTAGAATGTCAGTAATCTTTGAATCCATTTTACGAGCACCCCCCTTCTTCCAGTAGTAAGAATAATTATCTTTATGAGTACTTAGGTTGTCCCTACTTGCTATAGAAGTACTACATTATAAGTTGTATTATTTCTTTCTAGAGAAATGAGATGATTTATAATAATGAGGAGAAAGAAAATATTATGTTATGAAATCATATTCTTATATCCTACATAGATTTTAGCTCTTATATATGGATCTCTTTATCTTTTTTCTTTCCTTTAGGCTATCAGCTGGCTTCCTAGAGGTTTAGAGTATTATGGTTCACATGTTCTCCTTTCTTTAGAGTTTCTTGGGCTTTGTATAGATTGCACATACTTGAAGCTCTTCGTATAGATAATATGTAATTCTCACATTATTATGAATTTTTTTTCTCAATCTCATCTACATATTTTCCTATTTTACAATTATGCAGTGAATTGTTTTTGAGGTGCTTGCATCTGCTAACGTCCTGGGACTTTATACTACCTTTGTATGTGAGGAGCTTGTTACCTAGACAGACTTGGAAAGGTTTGGTTAGTGGCCTAAAAATTAGATGTCTCTGATGATATCTCTAGTTGAAGATGAGTTTCTAACCTGATGAGTGAGTTCTAATTCTGATTTATCATGTGTTGGTATGCATATTTGAAGAGTTTTCTTACGATTTAGAGTTTTCTTTTTATACACAAAATTTGGATCCATGCAGGCTTCTTTATATTTACAAAGATTGGTTTTTGGTATTACGAACTGCATCATCATCTGCTTTGAAAATTGCCTTTAATGGCTTCTAACAAACAATTCTAGGAACAACAACTTTGAATATTGTAGAAGCTTCCCTTATGCACTATTACATAACTTTTATTGAAGTCCATGCTGAAGTATACTTATTTTCTTCTTACTTATGCTATTTTATTTGTAGAGTGGGAATGTTCCCATTCATCTACTTCAAGACTAGTATCTATTGGCCCCCAAGGTTCTGGAGTGATGTAGACATAATTGCTCTTACAGAGCAACATGCTCCTGCATTTTTATAGCCTCCTGGTGTACACCTCTTATTTCCGAAGATGTTTCACATGTTATGTAATCTGTATGGATTTGATTCTTTCCTAAAAAAGTTCAATCTCTATTTCAAGAAGAATAATAAGTGAAAAAGAGAAAGAAGGTAGGTTATTAACTGAAACATTTTCAGAGTTTTCCCCATTTTAATTCAGTTGGCATGACTTTTGATGTACCATTATGTTGAACTACAATGTAGTTTTAGCTAAAGTATATGGTCTATCTTGAAAATGCTCTTCTTTTGCATGAATAAAGTACTATATTGTTGTGTGCCATAATTACATTATAGAAGCAGGTTCCAGATAGTGATCCTCCTTTACATCGGGGTATCCTTTATATGACGTGTTCAGATTTGCAAACATTCAAAAAAATAAAAGAAATATTGAATACAATATTGTGAATAGTAATTTAGTGCACAAAAACTAATGAAATGTCATTATCTACTCTGTTACAGTGCAGTACATGCTACTTCTCCAAAATCATATTATTATGGAATCAGGGGTATAATTTTTGACTACATACTATCGAAGGTGGAAGCAGCACATGTAAATATTTAGTTTGAAAATTTCAAATTACAACCGTTATAGGTTATGATATATTTCCCTAGACACTCATAAAATTCCTTGTATTTTTAATGAGTACGTGCTTTACTATTGAACTAAGGTTCTTCAGAAATTAAAGCTACATGCCTTAACGTTAAGATTGGATACCATTCAATACTTATATGAGTATTACATGATTTTCTATATTCTATTGGGACTGAAAATGTGCAGATTCATGACTCTATTTACTGAAACCCATTGTATGCAGTTCTCTGGTTAGTTTTTTTTAATAATCTTCTGGGCAAACAAACTAAACTAGCATCTACATTAGAAATATTGCTTGAAATAAAGATCAATCTGATTGTGGCTTATATTGGTGCAGCTTTTCCAGGCAGTCTGCATCTGGGTTGTGCTCTATCTTATGTGAGTGATCTTCACTTGTCCATCCCTAAAAATCAACATTTGAATCTGGGCTCTCCATCCTTATAGAGTATGAGTAAAACTCTAAATGTATGCAATTTCTTGCACTTCATTACTACAGTATGATTCCAAATCCCTTTACCTGCATGACAGTACCCAAATACCTTTATCTGACCCCTTTTCCATACATTCCTTTTCTTATGATTGGAGTATCATAAACTGGTGTCCATGTACATGTGAAAGGTAAACTATGGAATAATTTTATTGGTTTGTTCCAGTACATGTCATTTTCTCAAAATTAGTGTCATACTCTCTTACTTTCACCCGCATAACACAAATTATGTACTATAGGGTAATTTATAGATGGCTTCCATATCTCTTGTTCGAGAACAACTGCCACAGCAAAAGGAAGAGAGGACAAAGGAATCATCCAATATATAGTCTCAAATTCACAAAATATGTGCTGAGATATATGGAAAACTCAAACTTGGAGACATAGTGGAACTTCTGGTTGATGATGAGAATGATTTGTCTTTCAAGAATCTCCATGAATATCAATTTCAACTACAAGAGCTTCCTATGGCCAATCAGAAGAAGAGCATGCACAGAGAATTTCTCTATTTTCAATCAAGAAGAGCAATACCTTAGCAATATTTCTCTTCTTATGAGTTTATCAATGTTATCATATTCATTGATGATACAAGTGGCGGAATTAATACAAAAGAAAATCAAGATAGAAGAAGATGCACATGTTCATGTGGCATATTTAGTTTGCATTATGGATAGAGGTAGTCAGAAGAAGATATTGTATACATGTATTTTTTTCATGCATATTGTAAAATAGGGGCCAGGTTAATGTCCTCCCCATGTGTAATCATTGTTCAAATATAAATAAAAGTACCATTGTTGACATTGTAAGAACAACTCAATCTTTATTAACATTCACCTTTTATATTTTTGAAAACCCCTCTATATTGGCAAGTGACTGACTGGATACATAATGTCTCTTACTACATATGTGTGTGTAGTACATGGTGTCTTTCACTACACATTAGCTATAATTATATGTGTAGCAAGTGTTAATTGTTTCTATACATGAACTACAAATATAAATTGTAACCAATGTCATCTCTCCCTACATATTATAGGTACAAATTGAATTGTAGTCATACATTTGGCTACAATTGAAACTACATGTTTATGTGTAAGGACATTTTTACCTACAATTAGGGTTACATATGAATTTGTAGCCAGAGGCATAACTAACTACAAGTTTTATAATTGTAGCCTAAACAATTGGCTACACGGGTATTAGCTATATATTATAAATGTAAGGATAATTGTAGCCAAAGCTTTTGGCTACAAATTTTGGGGTTTTCACTACAATTTTTTTTTTGTAGTTAAAGACCATATTTTTCGTAGTGATGATTGTAGGATAGTTTTGATAGAGTAGTTAAATAAGTCTCCAATTGTAGTCTAATTCATGAAAAAGTGATTTCCTTATACAATCAAATAAAGTATAGAAATACAATATTTAGTAAAATGTCCTAGATATTGTCTTCATTCCAAGGAAAATGGAACTATTTGTAGAGAAGAAATAAAATATTTTTTTATCATGATCCATGAGGATTCCTATAATATATTTTTTGTCTCAATTTATGACTCTGGATCATTTGTATCAATCAGCAAAGTCATATTCTTTTTTTGTGGACTCTCATTAGCTACTGAAGGATTATTACAAAACTTTATAGTGTCCTCCATTTAAATATGATGTGGTCGAGGTGATGTTTACATTGGTTTCTCGTTAGACATAATACTTTGTGAAATTACCTCCTAGTGCATTAGTTGTTAGATATATGTGGGTCAACACTTACAAGTACCTTTTAGATGGCATGATTGATCTTTATGAAGCCATACTTGTAGCTAAGGGCTACACTGGTACATATGTCATCGAGTATTTTGAAAAATTCTCGCATGTTTCTCACCTAAATTTTATTTATATTCTTCTATCTCTTATTAATCATTTTAGTTAGACTACTCATCTGTTGGATAAATGAGTAATTTTTATATGGTGATTTAATAAAAGAGGTCTATGTGAATCAACATCTTAGGTATGTGTCTCTGGAGGATTGATCCAAAGTCTTCATGATAAATAAACCTATTTATGGTCTCAAGCAAAGTTCAAGGTCTCAGTTTGAAAAATATAGTGAAGCTATTCAATAGCATGGTTTCTATGACTCTTTTTCAGATCCTTTTTTGTTCACTTTGCATTCATTTTTAACATACTTTAATTCTGATAGTTTGTGTTGATGATATGATTAATTATGGGAGTGACTCTACTCACATCCACTGACCAAATATTTCTTACAATCACAGTTTGTCACCAAAGATCTTGATCCTATTAATTATGTTTTTGGTATTGAAGTGACAAGTATTAAATTTGGTCTTGTTCTCTCTTAAAGAAAGTATGTTTTGACCTTCTTAAAGAAATTAGCATCATAACTTGTAAACAACCAAGTATGCTAGTGGATCTTTAACTTAGATGATGTACAAACTACAAAGTTGTTGTTGGTGGAATTTTATATATAATAGTGATTAGTCCAGATATATCCTATTTTGTTGGACATCTAAGTCAATTTATGTACTAGCCTCATGAGATCTGTTGGATATGTATTAGTTATGTTCTTATAATGTAAAATCCTCTCATGGGAAAGGGTTACAATATAAATATCATGGGAATCTCACTCTTTGGGGACATTCTAGTTATTTTTATGCCAATTCTCATGAAGATATGTGCTCTAATGTAGGTTTTTGCAGATAGGTAGGTGACAATAATGTCACTCAGATAAGCAAGATGTAGAATGTTATATAACTCTTTAGTTCTAGATCACAATACAGATCCATGTCTCGCACTATATGTGATATGTTCTGGGTGGTATCCTTACTCCATGATGTTAGTGTATCTATTTCTACTCAAGTTTCCATATATTGTGATGATAAAGCTGCTACTTTCATTACCAATGATCCCATCTTCTACAGAAGAACTAGACATTTTTAGATTGACTGTATCAAAGGTGCAATTCTTAGTGGACGGATTTCAACTCCTTGTTTTTTTACAAATGATGAGTTGGTAGATATAATCACAATTTTCTTTAGAAACATCTTCAATCGATATGTGCCAGGTTGAGCTTACATATACATACCCTCCAACTTGAGGGAATGTTGAAATATTTATTCTTAGTACTTTCTGTGTTTAATCCTAAATTGGTGCAAACACGGTTATGCTCTCTCATGTTGCATGGAGATAGATTTGTATGTTTCAATACACACAAAAGACAGTTCTTTGCATCTGATAGAACAAAATTAGGATTTTTTTGACAATACATATCATTATATAGCTTAATTTTCTTATTTCCCCTCTATATGCATCCTCTCATCTTCAAAGTTCTAAGAACAAAAGTGTTGCTAGATATGTGGCTCATGACATCGTTAAAGATCCCTATTTTGACAAAGAGCTTGATTGATGACTTTTATTCATCTATCATTTTCCTCTACCCCTTAGACTGATCCTCTCTGTATATGATTAAAGTTATTGAATCTCACTTGTGAAGCTTATTTGTTGTGTATTGAAACTTGCCTTCCCCTACCACCGTTTTCTTTTTCATGTGTCTTAAATTTCGGTTATATAGTATCATTTGTATCATTTCTTTTGTTGTTTTCTCATATTCTCACTTTGCATGTTGGATGATGTTTGATAAGATGGGGTTTCAGTTCTCTCAGATTGATGATTGTTGTCTACTTATCTTTCTTCCTTACTAAGCCCTTGGTGAATGCCTTCTTTGTAAAATGAAATCTTCCTCAATATTTCTTTGATTTGTTTCATATAGTTTTCATTCTATACCGTTCTTAGTGCTTCTGCTTTAATTAGGCCTTGTTGTTTTCCCCTTTACCTTCTTCAAGTATAATCATTTTAGAGAAAAAATAGATTGAGTGAGCTTATTAGGACCCAATAAATAATAGTAGTAGTGATACACATACCTTATCCTTCATCCTATTCGTACACATTCTCCACTCTCTACATGTAAATAAAAAGGCTTGAAAGAGAAAAAAGAAGAGAGAAAATTGTTTTCCATATAATTTTCATTTCATAATGAACTTTTGATGAAATAAAAATTATTGGATTTCTTAAAAAAAATTCTAGAAGACTAAGTTGGTATCTTTTTTAAAAAAATAGTACAGAATTTAAAAACCAGTGCTGCATATTGAGAATAATACTCATTTGATGAATAATGCTATAACTCAAAATGAATATTGCATGTCGATCTTTTAGTATATAATACTCATTTTTGTGTCATTGGTTTAAGATAAATATTAAAATGTGTACTGTATTATATAAAGAATGTAGTTATTTTCTAACTAACATACTAACTGAAAGATTATTATTGTATATTTTATATATGTATTCATTTTTAATTTCATATAGTATCAGAATCCAACAACTCCAATGTGCACAAAATTTTGAGAAAACTAATAAGTACTATAAAAATTATACAAAAATGAATCTTGTTATATATATATTTATTTATATATTTGTCTGTGTGTGTAGAAAATAAGTATTATCCACAAAAAATATATTCAATACTTATTTTAGAATAACTAATATTGAAAAATTGGTACAATCTCATACGGAGTATTGTACACAATATAAAATGAGTACTTATCGGGACATATATCATAATATTTTGTCAAATACAATACTAGTATAAAATGGGCGATGTTATCGTTATATGAAAGAAAACTCATTTTAGAGAGAAATAAAATTGAAAAATATGAGTATTAACATCCAACAAATATAAAATACTCATTTTTTATATCAACAATACTCATTTTTCATATTATTCTCATGTTATGTATTAGTTTTCTCAAGAGTATGTCAACTTGTCTTATTGTAATCTACTTTTCATAAGCAATATAATAACTTTTATTTCTTAAAAAAATTATTAAGGTTTGAAAGTTATTAACAAAATAAGTTTCTCTATCTTGTCGCTTCTCTTTCAAGTATGTTTTCACTCATTTTCTTGTTTCCTCACTCTTTTGGTGTCAAGATAGACCATCACTACAACAGAGTTTTGCCATTGGCTCGGAATTATTTGAAAGTTGTGTTGTTGTGTAAAATACAACTTGTACAATAATAATGTGATGTATTGTATATTAGTATTGTACATTCAGAAATTACATGCTATATATATTATGTGTGTTTGTAATGTGCGTTGTTGTGTAAAATAGAATGGGAGAAAATATGGGTATTGTATTGTTTGTCATTATTATACGACATGAAACTTACGTACTGTATGTATGATATAAGTTTGAAAGTTGTGTTGTTGTGTAAAATATAACTTGTGCAAAATTTAGGTACTTATTGTGTGTCAGTATTGTATGTCAGTAATGTTACATACTATTTTGAATTTTAAAATATTTGCTTTGTTAATAGAATATGTCATATTGATGGGTGACTAGACTAACTTAATTACTAGTGTTCGAGAACTAGGGTTGTCAATGGGGAGGGTATTATCCGTTTACCCTTACCCATACCCTGGAGGGTAAGGATAAGGGTAGAGATTTTTATTACCCTTTACCCATTTACCCATTCCCCGTTTCCCCGCTATACTATAAGGGGAGGGTAAGGTATAGACATTATCCATACCCTTTTACCCTTTTATCTGCACATGATATTAAGGTTACACAAAAATATATTCTAAAGGGGTTTGTATGTAAATGTTTAACCCTAATACTTTATTCTATCATTGGAAAATGACATGGTGTTGTGTTTGTAATACTTTATTGTTGAGGGAAAAACATATATATCTTGCGGAAAATGAGATGTTGGTGAAACACTTATTTGTTATGCATACTTATGCAAAGGAAAAAAATGATTTATACATAAAAAATTGTTATTGTGTGAATCGACTTAACTTTACACGGAGAAACATATGATTTTGAATTGGATATAATGTTTTATATATTGTTATCAATAAATTAGTTATAAAATTATTAAAAATCAACACACAATGTGTATAAAACTCTTTTTTGTCAAAATTACCCGCTTACCCTTTACCCTCCCCGTTTACCATGTGGAGAAGAGGGTAAGGGTAAGGGGAGGGTAAGGAAATTGTTGAGAAGGATAATTACCCTTATCCTTACCCGCTACCCAAAGAGGGTAAGGATAAGGGTAAGACCTTACCCTCCCCATACCCTCCCCATTGACAGCCCTATCGAGAACTATAAAAAGAGGAAATTGAAAAAGACTACATTTGGAGGGTTTATGAAAATGAAGTGTACAAATAATTTGAACATGACTTTGTGTATTAGTATTGCATGCCCCATGGTTACATACTATATATATGATGAGAGTTTGTAGGTTGTGTTGTTGTGTAAAATATAACATGTACAATATTTGAGTATTGTGTTGTTTGTTAGTATTGTACGTAATGTATATATGATGAAAATTTGAAAGTTGTGTTTTTGTATAAAATACAACTAGTGCAATATCAGAGTATTGTATTCTGTTATATTGTACGTCAACAAGTTACATATTGTATATATGATGACAATTTGTAGATGTGTTGTTGTGTGAAATACAACATATGCAATAAGAGGATAATGTATTGTTTGATAGTACTAACAGAAAGTTACATACTATACATTCAATGAAAGTTTGGAAACGGAACATTGTTGTGTAACATACAACTTGCGCAATATTTGGGTACCTTATTATGTGTAGTAATGTACGGCAACAAAGTTACATATTGTATTGAACTAGAAGAATTACTTTGTTAATGAAATATAACATAGTGATTGGTGACCGGTAACTTACTAGTGTTTTAGAACTACAATATTAATACACAGATAATTTTAACCTAATAAGGTTTCGAATGAGTTGTAGGGATTGCATTATTTAATATTAGTAGTAATCAACGCTATTAAGATGGAAAAAGCATGATGTTTTAGTAAACATATGTTGAGTACAGAAAATAATTTGATTAATGTCTCTGCAATAATAAATACAAACAATATAATCAAACAGTAGAGATAAGAAAATTCAATACAAAGGAGAACAATAAAGTACTCGGGGATTTGAAAAGGAGTATGGAGTGTGTTTAAAAGTGGAAGAGAACAAAGTTTTAATATAATTCTTTTAAAAATAATAGAGGAAACTAGCACAACAAGTAAAATTTTAAACAACAACACTTTTTTAATTATGTGGGAAAGCAGGTTATTACTGCAACACTTTTGCATGCGCTTACATGCTATATATTGGCTGCTAGTGGGCTGCAAGCGTGTTTTTCGTGAGCGTCGAATGGGAGCACGTGTTGCAGACCGGTTATGACAAAAGAATTACGTCTAAAACCAGGTATACATGAAGTAGTGTTAATCATTTTCCAAATAACAGGGACCAGCCAAAGCACCCGTCATTAATGCCAAGTCCGGCCGCTTACGACTCGCACTAGGGAGGGATGATATCACGGGCCGCCGGCAGGCTGGCGCCTTGCAATCTTGCTTGTTGGTTTCTGTATGGCGGGCGGGCGGGCGGGAAACGTCTCCCAGGTCTCCTGTTTCCCGCCATATGTGGATGAAGTGACTGTGACAGGAGGCATGTGTACCGCGTACACTGTACAAGACACCAGTCTACTTATTAGAAGAAACAAAGCACAACGCAGAGAACATGGTGGGTCCTTTATAATGAAATTAGTGTCGTTCGCTAGGTTCGTTAGACATGCGGCTGGGTAACAACCCAGATGAAGAGCAACATGCTCGAATTGAAAGCCAGTTTCCATGGAGTTAAAGCTAAACTACAACAATAGAGGGCCTATGCGCCTTAGGAAGGGTGCTCTTATCCAAACCACTCTAGTGCCGTGACGAACAACAGTTCCCATCGAAAAAACCAGAAGATCCATTTTAGAGGCGCCAGCGGCAGGGGCGGGGGCGGCTGATGGAAAGACAAAGCTCTACTAATTTATTATCAAGTTGCTTAGCAGTTGAGTTGAGTGGTGTAGCCCATTAGGGAGTTGTGGCCGAGGCAAATAACATAATTGTGGAGCCATAGGGAAGCTAATGAGGAATTCGTTTTGTTTTTCTAATCAGGAGTTATATGTATACTATTATAAAAAGAGCGAGTTCATTCTGTCGTTCTCTTTGATTTTTTCTTTTCTCACAATTTTCTCAACTTTTTTATATTTGTTTAATTTTATATTTTCTTTTTCATCAGTTGTCACGTTCCTTCAAACGTGTGTTGAGCAGTAAACAACGCGTTTTTAAATTTTTTTACAAAACATTTACGAAGATTATTATTATCATTTTAGACAGATATGAAGATTATCATTATCTTTTTAAAAAGTTTTATTTTTCAAATATTTAGGGTAAGATAAACATGTTCAATGGGGTACGATTACCATTATCCTTTTGGAAAGTTTTATTTTTTAAATATTTAAAATAAATATGTTCAATGGACACGTGTGTTTCTAGTGATATATCAAGTGTGTACCAAGACGGTATTGTTCTTTCCACCTGTTTGTGTCACCACAAGAGATTTTGTTCCAAATAGGACACAATGTCATCGCTGAATTGGCGTGCATCAAGGTGGCCAGCGCATCCACCGACAGTTGAGATCTGGCAATTAAGAAAACTAGATGTCTTTCCTGTGATGATTCAGGGATAGAGGAAGACTCCTCTTTGAAGGCCAACCTATCTCTACTGATAGATCGCCCCTCGACTACAAACCGGTGAATGGAGATATCTCTCGCGCTGTCAGTGATACCTCTAGCCTGACTACACTTCGGACTAATGGCAACCAGCTACACACATCTGCTCCTAATAACCTAGGAGTGAGAGACTTCTTATTTGCAAAACATTTTACTTCATACTATCAATGACTTGCCTTGGATTTTAGTCACTAGAAAAAAAGATTTACAGTAAACCGACCGCATTTATATGCCATAGATGTAATTGTTTAGGTCATAAGCACTGCAGCTGTCAGCAGCTTAAAATTTTCTACACACGTAAGGGATCTGGTCACTACTCTAAGCAATGACCTAGCACTCGATCTTCTCTTAGGTTTACACACAATGAAAAGATAATTGATGTTACAAGACCACTCACTCATATCGCATATTTCCAACTTTTCAAAAGATAAAATCTGATCATGCAAAAGGTCATTACCAGAGACATGCAGAAGCTTATACTCCTCTACCTCGTAACAGAGATACAAGCTTTATTCCTTTTCAACCCCCATGACACCAAGCACTCCTCCGCCTTTTACGCAAAATCCTTTCTCCATTTGAAACCAAAGTCATACAGAAGCTTTGCCACCTTCCCATCAAGCATCCATGAATATTTCTCCAAACCGCTCTATACCCCCTACCCGAGTGGATCCAAGATAGTACTCCACTCCAGTCCACCACTATAAACTAAACCTACTGGACCAGCCTTTCTACCTTCCATCTATCCATCACGTGGATCTAGGAGTGAGCATCCGTCGAGAATCAAACCCAAATTGGACCGGAGCCGATCGATGATTGGATTTCAACAAATTTATGGACCGTAGACCGGACCATTTTGAACTTTGACCGGACCGGCACCGGACTGTTGCAATGTTAGACCTGACCAGGACTGGACCGTTTGGACTACAATCAGAGTTTTTATGAATTTGACAACTTATTTAATAGTAAAAAAACAATCTTAATTATTTTTAACAATTATATAATATAAATGTCAAACATTTACTCTAATAGTGTTTATGTGTGTGACATGTTTGTACTCGTGACATAATATATATATATATATATATATATTCAAATATCAATGTATTTTATATATAAACCGGTTTACGGTCTGGACAACGGTCTGATCGAACCAGACCGCAGACCTAACTTTTAAAATTTCCAGACCGTTGATCGGACTGAACTCAGACCGGTCCAGGACCGGACCGAACTAAACAGTCTGGGCCGATTTTATGGTTTGGACCATCATTTGCTCATGCACCCTACATGGATCCACCTACATCTCCCTCATCCTCCACCACCTCTATTATGAATAGGAAACAAAACCAATTTAGCACACTTCTAAAAAAATATTTACCAACATAGCACACTTTAGTCTAAAAATGCCACTTCATGTATGCAGCTTTCAGTATCCACAATAAAAAAATGCCAAAAATATTAGTGTGTTCATTTTAAATAAAAAATTGAAAAAAAAGTCAAACACGCGACATTGAGTGGCGCTTGCAGTTGACAAGCAACGCCAATCAAAGTAGCATTTTTGGCCTTTTTTAATTTTTATTTAAAAATAAACACACCAATATTTGTGGCACGTTTCTTTCTCGGATACAGAAAATGGAACTTTGAGTGGCGGGTTCCACACAAAATGTGCTATTTTGGAAAATATTTTGTAAAATGTGCTATGTTGGTAAATATTTTTATGAAAGTGTGCTAAATTATATTTTTTCCTTATGAAAAACCATTCTAGCAAATAAGGGCAGGAGACCATAGTTGACCTCCCTATCAACTTGATGTCATTTATAAAGGTTCTTACATGCAACGTCTTCCTTACCATCAAAAATAATCTTGACAACAACCAAATTGACATCTCTTTCCCTTCTCATTCTTGGATGCACCATCCATATACCTAAAATGTTAACTTCTTTACGACTACTCTACACTCTGCATGAAAGCCCCAAACTCGACCATCATGTTGGCCTTACTATAACCATCCCTTGTGGAGAAAATTTGTTCAAGCTCACATTTCCCAGCGGACCCTTTATCTTAGTGTTGAGCTCCCCTCTAAAGGAGGATATGGATGAACTCCATCTCTAACCTACCTCCTTATATTCGGGACATTAATGTCTTTCATTGTACAATGGTTTTTGTTGGTGCCTCTCTACAATTCATCAACCTTGACATTTATATGCAACCAGCTACATCATAGCATTCTGCTTATTTTACGTCACACATGAAATATTTCTACCTGGACCCATCAAGATTAGGACTGGGGAGATCATTTAGAATAGCATGCTTGAGGGGGAAGACCCACATGAGATTCCCAGTCTCTTCTCATAACTATCTATCCACCCTAATACTTGATACTACCCTAAGGAGATGAACAACAGTCTAACCGTGATGCCACCTTTACTGCTAACGCAACCAACAGATATATATGGGTTAAGAAGGACAAATCTTCCCTTCTCCTAATACACTCTAAACCTTCAACATGGCCTATCCATCCGAACAAAATATTCACACCACCAACAAGTGATCGTGTCCCCACCCCACCCAAAGATAAAATCCAACCTTATCTCTACACTGCCCAATCTCTCTCAACAACGAGGTATTGTCTTTGGTCCCTTCAACATATAAAACACACTTTCTAACAACATCCTCACTTCTCCAAATAAAGAGGTACATGATATGTTTGATCTTCTCAAAATCAAGATTATGGTCAAACTTAGGAAACCAACATTGTTTCTGTCAACTCTACACCACCCAACCCCAATCTCAATATGGCCTCCAAAAATTTGGTACAACAGATGCAAGCTTCCATCCACAACCTTAAATTTCAAAAGAAATAAAATTTATTTACATATGAAAAAATAGGTAACACTCTCACAAATATGATACCACTAGTTGATAAAGATTATAATGTGCTTTATTGTATCTCTAAAATTGCATCATGAGGTTTTACCTCTAAATTCTCCTACTTTTCTTTGTCTAGGGATAACATTGAAAAACATAGTGGAGCAAACATTGCACTCACAAGATTTGCACTAAAATTAGGTGGGAATAGTTGGTTCCTGATGCACTGAATATTATCCACTTTTCACAGGCTATTTTATTATGTCTTTTGTGAATATTTTCTTATTTTGATACTACTTGTGCATGGTTTATCATTATTAGCTTAACACACATATTTACATCAAATATTATCTATTTCTACTATTTTATGTTGATTTATCATAATTTATGGGACTTATGTTCTATATTTCTGAATTTTAGGTAATTTGGGAAGTCCTGATTCAGCTTGGTACTAGTGACTGCTTTGTTGGTGGTACCAACATTGTAAGAAAAAGAATAAGCATGAGTTGAAGACGCTCGATGGTACCGACTAAAAATTCGGTACTATCAACTTTTGGGATAGTAACACACCTAAAACAATTCAGTGCCACTGACCACCTAAATGTGGTATCGACTCCTATATGAGGAATTTAACATGGAAGATAGAAATCAATTCGGTGCTATCGCCGCCATCTTGGGTAGTACCAACACTTACATGGAGTCGCCACCCAACAGAGGACTTAGTGCCACTGAATTCATGTCGGTGGTACCGACTTGGCACGATTAGACGAGATTAAAGATTGTGATTAATCTAATAGCTAAGACTTAACGACACCCTAAGTTTCTCTTATGACTAGGGAGGTTTCAACCAGACCTAATTATCATGCCTTAGTTCACTACATGTAAGAGGAGAGAAAGGAGTGGAGAAAGCTACATTCCGGATGATTCAAGCACCTCTGATGGAAGAATTTGTAGCCAGAAGACAACAAATAGTCACGTTCATCAAAGGGAGTCATATTGATCATCTTCTGCAGGGGTTTCCATTAATTTTTTATGTTTTCCTCTTCTTCTCTTGTTCCCTTTATGTGTATGGCAACTTAAATCATGCAGGTCGAATCCCCTAATTCCTTAGAACCCAGGAATCTGATTATGCATTGTATTAGACATTATGAGTTAATGTATATGTTTCCTCCTAATTTCTGGACATAATATTGTGATTGCATAATGAATTAACTATGCCTAATCAACATAGATGATTTCTCAGATCCTTAATTGGTTCGAGAGAGGGATTTTGGTTTAGAAAAGGCATAGTTTTACACAGTTTATACCATGCCTCCAGAGATGGCTTAAGATTGTGAAGGGAATAACTCAGAAAATTTGTAATGCACCTAACTAATAGTTAAATCGCTACGAGAGTGAGATTTATATTAGATTGGGTAGTGAATTACACTACAAGAGAGGATAATTCTTGCTATAGGTCCCTTGGTTTAGGGTTAGGAGAAATAGATATTAATAAATGATTTTAATTTTAGTGTAAACCATGGTAAAATTGTATTCCTAAGAAATCCATTCCATTTATGACGACAACCTCATTAATTTAGCAATTAGTTAATTAATAAATAAATAACCTTTTTATTAGGTCTATTTGATTGAGTCATAGTTAGTAGTAGTCTCTAGAAATGTTTCTCTGACTTGGGAACCTCTATACATAGCTTGTGTTCTTTTTCTTATTCAATCTCTCTCATCCTTGCTATATATGTTTAGTTGCACTCAAATTTCATGTATGCAACCCTACCTCTTGAAGTAATTTGAAGGTCTAAAAAATTTGGTTTAAGTATCTTTTAGCTCTATTCAAGCCCCCACCTTCCAGAGCCCATCACCCATAGATCCAACAAGTGGTATCAGGGCATATCATCTCCAAGCAATACTTCCGGAAGTAGGAGAAGATGGATGATTATCAAAGTGGGAGGTACCTCATCTACATTCTAATATTTGATGGGAGTAACTTCCTCTATTGAAAGAGAAGATTTAAATTCTACATGCAAGGATCAAGTTTTGAGCTATGGAGAATGGTGGACCTTCCATACAAGCTACCGAAGATAAAGATTGTAACACCCCTGATCTCAAATTTGGGATAACCCTAGAAGTTTTGCTTAAGTAAGTTGCTTAGAACCTTGTCTTAATCTTTTGAAAAGTAATTAAGACTTCAGAAGAGTTTATTTCTCAATTTTGAACTAATTTGCAAATTGTTTGTGCCCTATATGATAACTTTGGTAAGAATTGGAATTCACCCAAATGAAGGGTTTATGTGAAATATATCACCTCTAGAATGTTACTTATCTCCCTTAGTATCAACTAGAGGAAAGAGAAAGAAGGGGGTGCCTTGTTTGAGTCTTGGTTACATGATAACACTCTTTGAGGTGAAAGAACCAAAGAAGTGTTGAGTATCTTGAACCCTAGATGAGGTTGTATCGAGTTCTGAAGTGTATATCGGAGTGCTATCAGCTTGGAAGCTATAGAGGAGGTCCCGTATCGGTTTATTAATCTTTGAATGTGTTCATGACAGGATAAGAACCTCAAGTAGGTGAAGCCTAATGGTTTGCATGTTCCTTACAAAAGTGGTATCAGTTTGAACATAAAGCAAGGTTGGGTGATGATATCTTGTCAATAAAGATAGCCAAATGGCCGATATCATGCCTGTGGATTATCCTCAAGATTTTTTCATGGAAAGATAATTATGGTTGCATGAAGTTACCATGCATGGACACGTGTCACTTCAGTGCGCATAGTGATGACTCCTTATGCACACTCTCTTTCATGAACCTCAACTATATATATATATATATATATATATATATCTTTTCACCTCCTAGTAAACCTTTCGAATCCTTTACTACTTCTTGTTTAGAGGACGACTCTACGAGCTCAAGGAAAAAAGAGAAGGTTGAGCATCTTGCCTTAGGTGAATCCATGATCGTCTTCAACCTTGGAAAGACTATGATTCTTGGATCATGATTCTTTCCTTCTCTTCTTTCTTCACCAAATTCCTAACTATGGCATATTCTTTCATAGAGAAGTGTTATGATCGAGTCTTAGACTTTTGATAAGTCATCTTCAACCTTGGAACGTGGAGCTTTGCAGTTTGTAGTTCTTGAGTTGATCTTGAGGTAGTTTATATAACTTGAACCCAATTTTATTATTATTCACCTTCTATCATACAATACTTGGTGATTACTTTTCTACTTTGAATTTTCGTATTTGATTGATGGTTCTATGAGTTGTATTGGATATATGGGGTTGTTTCCCATGAACTAAAGTAATAATGGATGAACCATTTGGAGCTTTAAGATGATGAAACCGATATGCATAAATTGATTTTGATTGGTGAAAAACCCTAACCCGATACAAGGGTATAGGTATGAAAATTGATATACATGAACTCCTATCTTTTTGGTTTGATTTCATGAGTAGAACTACCAGCCTCTCTATTGTTTAACTTATCACCTAAATGCTAAGATTAAGGCATGTCGATATCTATGAGATATCTAAGTCGACACATACATATGTTTGCACCATGACATGGATGGCCGATATGGTCAAGTCCTAACCTTAACCCGATATCCTCCTAATACGATATCCCTATTTCCCAACCCATGTGTGATGAGCGACACCCTTAGCCCGGCATACTTTGTGGAAGTATGGTCAATACATTCTTTAATGCCATGGCTGATATACCATGTAATGGTGAAGTCAATAGTTGAAAGAAAGTAAGGTGTTGATGAGGGTTCACCTGATACAAATTAAACCCTAGAGGACGAAACCTCATGTTGAGCAATGACCAATACTCAAAGGGTTAGCTAGGCAGATACCCTAGCTGATGTTGAGTGGCCGATACACTATTTGATTGGGGTGCACTACTACAGAACATGTCTTTGGCGTCGGTTGTTTAACCCCTTTTAGCGACAGTTCTCAAGTGACGCCTATGTGGGTGCCGCTAAAGGTCGAACTCTTCGGAGTCGATTTTATAACCGACACCAAAAGGGTTTGCGCCACAAAAAGGGCGCCATCTAGTACACTTTCTGCGTTAGTTTGCAACTAAAAACCCGACACCATATTCCCAGACGCCACGGTCGTTCTTCCCTACACGACCATGTTTAGTACTATAGGCGTCGGTTTTGTACTAATACCCGATGCTTTTTCCACCACGGCCGTGCTTTCCTACACGGTCGGGTTGTTTGTCATATTAGGCAACAGTTTCATCCAATAACCGACGCTGTCAGCCTTTGATGACGGTGTTCTATAAATAACTGACGCCTATGTTTTTTTTCTTATCAGTTTGCAGGCCTACTGTGGCTGGTCAGCAGGATGAGAACCTGCAGTTCAGTTTTCTGAACTGTAGGTTTACAACATCCATTGATATCATCCTACAAACAGGCAACAAACCTGCAAAATCAACAAATATACTTTTCACACAAGTAGATACATTCATACATCAATTCAATTCTCACATTCACACATGTAGAAACATTCAAATATATGTAGAAACATTCAGATATGTATAAACATTTAGAAATATTAATTTATAAAATATCATTCAACATCGCTATCAGCATCCCAATTATATCTTACAATCGCCACTGTTTGTATGGCTCTTGCCCATTCTTCTCTTATTTTATTTAATACTTCCATCGTATATGGAGCATGTGCATCTTTTAAGCATTTACCTATAGTGTGGTCAATTTTAAACACCGGCAAAGAGAATGATGTATATATAAGTAATGATATAAGAATAAGATTGATATATTTCATACTAACTAATGAGACTATATATAATACCTCATGTATGGTATCGATGTCCAATGCGGCATATTGGATAATCATCTGCATAAGTCGCATCACATAGTATGTGCATGCCCAGCCGTTGTCTTGTGTAGCGCACTATAAATTGAAACATACAAAATATTAAAAAATACAACTAAGCACAGTTCACATAAATAATATATACATTAGAGTCAGGAACTTACTTTTACGTTCTCCCAAATTATTGGCTGGTTCTTTTTCCTTGGGACCTTTCCTCCAGCATTTTTGAATGCATCTAAACCCCTACATGTTAATGTAACATAGTAAATTGTATAATTAAATAGTAATGTAATAACAGATGTTAACGAATATAAAAATGAAATATTTCTCACCAGAATAATGGCAATCTCATTACATGTCCAATTTTAGTATTCAATGTACTCCCCGCAGGATCTAGATAATAAACAATGAACGTCCCGGGGAGAATAACTAGTAACTCCCAATGCCTACCTCTAGAGGTAAACAAGTTAAAAATTAATAACTCAAAATCCACAATAAAAATGTAATTTTCTTAAGTCCAAATTATAAGTAAAGTAAACTTACTTTACATTGGATGGAGCTATTATTATCGTCTTCTTTTACTGACTGAAAATTGTAAAAGCATCTATACAGTATTGTTGAACACTATCAGGGTCTTTAGCTACCATACTAATCAATGATGGAATCAAAAATCCCACATGATCAAATGCAAATTGTTTGCATTGATTTTCGACTAAGTAGCTGCAAAACATGTATTACGTATGCATTAATATATAAGAAACCAGATCACTGTATCTTACACAAGGTATATGGATGTATAAACAAGATCTCACCTTATCCATGTCTCTATCATTGATGTATTCATCCAATCATATATAAACAGCTCAATAATATCTTGTATAAATAAAGAGCTTTCGTATGATTGACCTGCATAATTCACTTCTAAAGAAACAATTATAGGGCAATGTATATTATGTTCCTGTAGCCAACATACCATTCCCCTACAAGCAGGACCTAACGGGTATTTTAGGTCAGTTGGAACCCAAGTTGGTAATGCAGGAAGTGGAGGTGGAGGCCTAGGTGCTCTGGGTGTCTTCTTTTTAACCTGTATATATAATTTCAGATCAATTGAACTCATATATACACATTAACAATCTAAAGTAATGTAAATTTATGTTACAATTTCAGTAGTGTAGACGACATCTGCTTTGGACCACAATATCACCCCACCTTCTGCCTCGGCAAGTGTATCAATATCCGGGTGGGCATATGGCAATGTAATATCCCTCCAATCGGTTAATACACGTATCGGGCTCACACGAACGTAGCCATGTGACATTGGAGTCTCGTGAAATGTTGCCCCAGGAAGGGACGGGTAAGCCTGCGCCTCTGCAACAACATAGTCTTGTATTCTTAAGCGGCATGGCTTCAACGCCTACAAATTTACGTAAAGAATATTATACATATATACATATCATCTTGAAAAGACTAGCCTAAATGTCATAAACAATACTTACAGCAGATGTGTTAGGCGGTGGGTCTACATGATTACTCTCAGTCTGTGCATCAGGAGAAGAGTGGGTCGCCATAGGCTGATTGGAAGCCTGAGATGCCTGCCACCGCACCATTTCTTCCTTGACTTTCTCAGCAACTGTATCATTGACCTTCTTAGCAACTATATCCTCAACTCTCTTATTCTCCTATACATGGATAAAAGAAACATTAGCTTCTTATTATTGAATTCCCTTTTGCAGTAACATTCTAAAAAAAGAATAGGTTACCTCTTCTTGTGAAAGTCTCGCTCTGGGTTTGCGCTGGGATGGCCCAAAGAATTCTTTGATGCCCACACCAGCACCTACACCCCTAATACGTCCAGGATGCTCTGGGTTACCCAGAGCAACTGTCAATTCATCCCTTGTTCCCTGAGGGATGAACGTGCCTTGTTTCATCTGCTCGTGCAGCTCCCGCTAATCACCATCAATATAAATTGGTAAGTTAACACCACAAATAATCAATATTCAAACGATTTCTCTAAGAGTTGTATTTTACCATTTTCGCAGCCGCCTCAACAGTTACGGGCTTCTTTATTTCACCCTTCTTGTTTTTCCTCCCAGCTATCCAGACATCATGGCGAGGCATGGGTGCGGCACATGTAGTAGAGGACTCGTGAGTAGCAGCAGACTCCGCCTGTAGTCTTTGGCGAATGCTTGCATAGCCCTTTGGACCCATAGTGTGGTCATGCACATTCAGTGCCCGCCTTGCTTTTTGCGCCTCACTGAGGGCCTAGTTAGTATGCACATTAATGATTTGGTTAGTAGCACTAAATGTTAATCTTGAATAGGTGAACACAACATATATTAATTAAATTGGGAGTGATGCCTAATACCTTGAATTCTTCAGATTTTCTTGAAGCAACAAACATGTCCCAATCTTCTTTGTCCAAGAAGTTCCACTGTTTAAGGGCTGACTTCTTCTTCTTATCACCATCTTTTATATATTCTCTGTTGAGATTTGTCCTATAGTTCCTTAGCATCTTTCCAGCGTGTTGCATCATGCATTTACGATGCAGCTTCTCATCCAATGCAAATAGATTCTGTAAAATAGAATTGTTATTAACTAGTATCCAAAAGTAGAATTGCAAATAATTGAATTTGTAATCTACAAAATAGAATTGCAAATAATAATAACTCACACATAAATCCTTCCATATCAAGTCTTTCTTTGCTTGAGGAACTTTATGCCAATTATCATACTTAACACCACAATGGCTTCGAGTGACAACCCCAAGATGGTTTACAAAATTATTGTGGTTCACTCCAATTGCATTTCCTCCATTATCAAACTCCACAACCAATCTGGATCCACTTCCACTTAGCGCTATTAACTTCTTCAATAGAGTGATGCCCCTTTTCTTGTTAAGTGTTTGGTGATGCGCATCAAGTTCCTCCAGTGCTTCAGTGGGTACATGTGCATCATCAACCTAAAATTTGACAAAAATAAACACACTGAATTAGCCCAATATAGAAATATGGGATATATAACATAACTAGAAGATAATGAATTTTATAGAAATAGAGGATATGTTTTTAGAACTTACATTGGTATCCTCGCCATGCTCATCATGGACAACATGCTCATCATGGACTTCATGCTCATCATGGACATCATGCTCATCATGGTCAGCCATCTAAAAATGTCATTAAAAAGGCAAACATTTAGCATTTGTGGTGGCGAGCAGGTGAAGACCAGAGCGACGAGAAGCACTGGCACCAGGAGAAGAGCACAGTAGACTGGCGAGTAGTAGTGGCGGAGGAAGCAAGAGAAAGAGGACACGACGGCGGCGGTGGTGAGCAGAGTCGCACCAGCAGTAGTGGCAGCGAGAAACAACGGGGGTCGTCGGGCGATCATCGGGCGATTTTAAGTGAGCGGCGATCACATCAAACTATTGCGATGAAACAGGAAGGAAGGGGAAGAGTTGGGTGATACATGTCTATTAAGTTTGTGAACAATGTCGGTTATCTATAAAAATGATGCCTTTTACCTTTAAGCGTCGGTTGATATTAAAAAATCGATGTCCAATTAGACAATCTTTGCCCTAAATTATTTGGCAGGAATGATTATCAGCGTCGGTTCTCAAAGGTTAACCGATGCCTAAATTGGAACTTTTCACGCAAATTTCCATCTTATGACGGCGTCGATTAGTAGTTAAAAAACCGACATTGTATGTTATACTTTGGGGCAAAAACAATTTCGCTCGAAAATTGGATTTCGCGGGCGATTTTAGGTGTCGGTTTGTTTTACCCATCTGACGCTGACTACAAAGCAGTACTCGTGTCTGGATGGTGTTCGAATATAGACGTTGGGGTTCCTAAATATCCAATGTTGAATAATATAGGCGTCAGTTTTTTAAATAACCGACGCCCAGAAAAGTGACACTGAATGTTGTTTCTGTAGTAGTGGAGGTTGATACCCTACTTGAAGGTGAGGTTGATACTCTTATTGAAGGTGAGGCCGATACCCTAGTTGATGATATGGCTGATACCCTAGTTCATGATCTGGTCGACACACTAGTGGATAGAGTTTCCAAAACATACATTGATGATGTGGCTGATACACAAAATGATAGTATGGCCGACACACACAAGTATATACTATGACCGATATACCTCAAGCACCATATAAACAATGCTACTCTAAGCATCTTTCAAATGATATCATTTGATATGCCTTGGCCTACATAAGTGTATGTGTCTAGGATGACACAAGTGAATGTGTCTAGGCTAATACAAAGATTGGAATGAAGGTTGATACACCTTAATTAGTGAAGGTTGATACACCTTGAAGAGGTAGACCGATACATCTTGAATATAATCAATGAATGCATCATGAAAGTAAAAAGATGCATAGACTTTAATAAGTGTAGGTTGATAACCCTAAAGAAGGTTAAATCAATGTTATAAGTATGTTGAAATTAATATCCTAGTAAGGATGAGAGAGAAACTTGTACTACTCACATAGAAGGGTAATATCTCATGTTGATAATCAGTTGATGATACTTGATGAAGTATGCTTGAAAACTTATGGAAGTAATACAACTCTTATAATGTGAATTAGGGTTGGTTGATGAATATGAATTCGAAAACCCTAAATCAGTTATAAGAGGTAACCTTAACCCTAATTCTGAGAGGGTTGCATTTTGAATGTTTCTCTTTATGACATGGTCATGATATTTGCTTGATATTACATTTGCTATTAAATCCTAACCATGCAGGTATTATGAGATGATGAGCATAGCCAGGTATGAGCTATGCCGATTTAGCATAATACAAATTATATAAGGCCTTGTGAGCAATGTGATATACTTTTACTACATGTATGACTTACATGTGGGTCTGATGACCTGGAGATGATTGGTACCTAGTAAAAGGTGACATTGTTCAATAATGATATGAGGGTTTGATACCCAAATCATATGATTATGATAATGATAATGTTGAAGGGATGAAATTCTTAATGAAGTGTTCAGGGGGCTGAGATCCCAGGATAAGTGAACAAGATATGTACAAATTGATATGAGATCTCTTTGAATTATGTTACACTTTTCTACATAGCATTTATCTACAATTCATGCTTGTAACTTTATTGATGCTAAAAGATGATGTAATGCACTTAATCTATCAAGTGAACTAAAAATGTAGTTTCCCTAGCCATAGAATCATTTAGTGTCAAGATTTGTTGAGTAATGAAACAAGTTTTACTTGGAAAGCATATTTTTTAATATGTGAGGGAGCAAGATGAGTATTTCCTTGCTTCCTTCAAACCCCAACATTTGGCCTTGAGCCATTTTCCTAAAAAGAGTGCGGTTGTGGGCCGTAGCTCTAAAGCAACATCAGGGTTGGTGATAAAACCATACCCTAAGAAGAGTATGGCTGCAGGCCATGACTCAATATATACGAGTACGATTGACTGTAGGTCATACCGTGAACAAAGAACATGCTACATGATGTATCTCTATAGCGAAGAGCCACTATATGCTAGGGTAGCTAAAATGTAGATTGACTCATAATGCCACTGCCACTCTCATTTTGACTGAGGAAGGAGAGGTGGATTCCAGCTCTTCCATAGACCTATATGATACTGATACTAACTTATCAGTGGTCAATTGGAGATTGAAGGTATATTACCATCTCCACATGGCATAATAAGATGGAATGTTTAAAGATATAATCAGTCGTGTAGCATATTTATTTATGGATCAAATACAGAAACATTAGTTGAAGCCTTGCTTTGGTTTTATATTGTTTAGTTTATAATAGTTATACATGTTCTTCATATTCCTTTTAAAAGTGATTAAGTTTCTATTGCTCAGTTGTAGATTCTTGAACTAATAAGATATTGAGACTGATTTTCTCTACACATCATCAGTAGTTATACTGTTTAATTCAATATAAGTTTCTTATGCTCTCATTCATAAAAGTTTAATTATGATAATAGTACTATTGGCGGAGAGTTATATCTCTCATTGGGACAAGTTGTCTCATCCTGTGGGTTCCACAACTTTTTAGGTGGACGTGCACGAGGGAATAGAGACCGTGTAGCAGAAGGCGAGAAGCAACAACAAGGACAGCAGTAACATCTCAGGTTGAATGCGATGCTATGTGTCTTATACATATAGTCCTATGTGTCGTCCCTATACTCTCAGGTCCTTTGGGAGATAGTTTGTAAAGAGTTATAATCGATCTGAGATTTTGGCTTGTACTCCTTGGCACATAATATTGCTTTTGTGTATGTTTTGGTAAAGCAACTGCTATCTCAAATTCTTGCAAGGTGATGGAACATTGTATGTACAAGTAAACCATTATGTATATATATGGTTTGGTTCTTTATGAAAAGAGTTTCCTGGTAGTGGATCACTTGGCAAAAAGGTTTTAATTTTTAGTGATTTTCGGTAATCCGCTGTTAATGATTAATTCTGCATAGTTTTGTGCGATTAAGATGTCTCTTTGATAGCGGTCATCACAATTTTGGTATTAGAGCCTTAGGTTCTGAGTCTACATGGACGATAGGATTAAGGTCATTAAGTCTATTCTAGTATCCTCCAATTTATCTTATAGTGACTTCTTTTTATATAGAAGAAGAAGTAAAGATCAAAGATCTCTGGAGAACACGAAGAACATGTTGCTGAGAGAAACATTGCTACACCAAGAAGATGTGTAAGGGAATAAGCAAGAGAAGAATAAGTGCTCGAGAATCCCCAAGTGGATCACACTATGTTGGAGAACCCTTCTTTCCATGCTCTGTTTGGGCAATTTATGATGACAGTAACACATATGGAAAATAGGATACCAGTACCACCCCCTTGGGCACCAGTTCCCAATAAACCTTCGAGATCTTGTAAGACTTTTAAATGGATAAGCTGTGTGGGAGCCTTAGAATATACTGGAACACCTGGACCTAGACGATGCAGATTTGTGGCTCATTGAGTTAGAGAAAGCTTTTAAGATCCTAAGTATCCCATAATCTGACAAAGTTAGGCATGTTGTGTACTTGTTGAAGGGAAGTGTTGGCCATTGAAAAGGATAAAAGGCCTAATGTTGAGGTCGGATTGGAGGAATTATGATGTGAGTTCACCAATAGATACTTTCCTCAAATGTACCTAGATGAAAAAATATCACAGTTTGAACGGATTAGGCAAGGGCCTATGAAGATTAATGAGTATGAAGCCAAGTTCATGGAGCTTTTGTGGTTTTGTCTACACATGGATACAATAGACCAAGAGAGGATTCAATATTTTAAAAAGGGTCTGAACACTGACTTGACTACACCTGCAGCTGCACTGGTGAATAGGGATAGATTTGCTACGTTTGTGGAATTGGTTAGAAGGATAGAAAGGTTAGTAACCGATAAACGTGAGGCAAATTTTAGGAAAGGACCTACCCAATTCCAGGGATAGAGGTCTAAAAGCAACAAGAAACCAAGGTTTTCTACGCTATCATCACCACAAAGGTTTAGTGCTCAGACACAGTGGACATCAAGTAAGGGTAGAGGTCATAATTTTCCACCTTCAAGAGCCCAAAGTACGATATCAATGTCAGTGACAGGGCCGTCTTGGCCATAGCAAGATACTAGAATCTACTACAAGTGTGGGCAGACAAGACATATGAAGATAGAGTGTCCAGTAAGAGATACTAAGGTAACTCAACAATCAAGGTAGAGCCAGCAAGGCTCTCAGAGTCCACAATTTAGTTGAGGTGCAGGAGGATAAGGACGTGGACATGAGTCTCGAGTAGGTTCATCTACACAAGGTAACAAAGGACGTGGTTGGCAACAAGCAACGATGAGATTCTATGCTATTAGTCAGCCAGAAGCAATAGTCTACCCAAGACTCATGACATGTTACATGGAATTATTTGATTCTGATATGTCTTCATCTTGCTTCATATCTATTTTGATTGACCCGAGTTCTACACACTCCTTTATCATTTGAGAAGTGATTCATAACAGTCTTTTTCCTATTAGTCGTAGAGAATACTTACTGTTAGAAACTCCGCTAGTTGGTTTCACAATATTACAAGAGGTATGTTCCCCCTGTATTCTTTATTTCTCAGAACATAGCATTCAAGTGGATCTTATACCACTTGAGATGCATGTATTTGATGTAATTCTTGGGATGGACACCTTGGAAAAGTATAAGGTAGTCTTGGATTGTGGTTCCAAGCAAGCTATGTTGACATATGGAGGTAAGACATGGACCTTTCAGGGTGATAGGAAGATTCTTCCAGCATGTCTAGTATCGGCAAAGGTAGCAGAGAGATTCTTAGGACATGGGTGTGAGGAATTCTTAGCACATGTGGTGGATACCAAGGTAGAAAGTCCTAGTATTCCAGAAGTGCCAGTTGTCATGGAGTTTAAGGATGTGTTTCTTGAGAAATTTCCCGATGTTCCTCCATCTTGAGAGATTGATTTTGAGATCAATCTAGTTCTCGGCACGCAACCAATAGCTCAAATACCTTATAGGATGGCACCAAATGAGATGGAAGAATTAAAGAAACAGTGTAACAGTTACTTGATAAAGGTTTTATCTGACCAAGTTTATCAACATGGGGTGCTCTAGTACTTTTTGTAAAGAAAAAGGATGGGTCTATGAGGCTATGTATAGACTATAGACAGTAAATAAGGTGATAATAAAGAACAAATATCCTCTAGCAAGGATAGATGATTTGTTTGACCAGTTGTGAGGTGCAACAATGTTCTCTAAGATAGACTTGAGGTCAGGATATCATCAGTTACAGATTAAGGAGCATGACATACCTAAGTCAGCCTTTTGGACAAGGTATGGCCATTATGAGTTTATAGTTATGTCATTTGTACTAACTAATGCACCAAAAACATTCATGGATATAATTAATAGAGTATTCTGACCATTTCTTGATCAGTTCATATTGGTCTTTATAGATGATATTCTAATATACAGTCAAGATACCCAAGAACATGAACAACATCTTCATCAAGCATTGACTTTGTTGAGACAACACAAGCTATATGATAAGTTTAGCAAGTGTGATTTTTGGTTGTCAGAAGTATATTTTCTAGGACATATCATATCTGCTCAAGGTATTTGTGTTGATCCTACAAAGGTAGAGTCTATTCTAGAATAGGAACATCCCAAGACACCAGTAATGATTCATAGTTTCCTATGTTTAGTAGGTTACTATAGAAGATTCATTAAAGAATTAAGTTTTGTAGCATTACTCCTAACTAGGTTAACCAGGAAGGATGCTCCTTTTGTTTGGAATGACAAGTGTCCACGCTCTTTCTAGATGTTGAAGGAAAAGTTGACCAGTGCACCAGTGTTAGTGTTACCTGAGCAAGGGAAAGGATACATGTCTTTTGTGATGCTTCAAAGTATGGTTTGCGATGTGTATTGATGCATGATAAATGAGTGATTTCTTTTGCCTCTCGACTGCTTAAGAAACATGAGGAGAATTATCGTACACACGGTTTGGAATTAGCTACAATGATTCATGCCTTGAAAATTTGGAGACATTACATGTATGGGGAGAAATGTCAGATTTTCACAGACCATAAGAATCTAAAGTACATAATTTCAAAACTAGAATTAAATATGAGACAACATCACAGGATGGAAATAATCAAAGATTATGATTGTACAATTGATTACCATCCAGGAAAGGCTAATGTGGTGTAGATGCGCTAAACAAAAAGTTGTCATCATCATTCACAGATAAAGCACAGTTGAACTCTTGGGTATGTCAGAAGAGGGACATGCTAGTTTCCTTAAGACAGATGAATGTACAGTTGGAAGTATCTTTGCTAGATGGATTGTTGGCATAAATGCAAGTTAAACCTACACTGAGACAACAGACTAAAGAATCACAACAGTTTGATATTGTGGTTCAACAGATCAGATTAGAATATGACTGTGAGAAGTGAGATGGCTTTCATGAATCAGAAGATGGAACAATTTGTTACCGTGGTAGAATCGTGGTACCTGATGTTAATGAAAGGAAGATAGTTATGGAAGAAGCTCACTCACCTATGTATGCTATGCATCCAGGAAGTCCAAGATGTATCACAATTTGAAGGATATGTATTGGTGGCCTAGTTTGAAGAAAGATGTAGTTGAGTTTGTTATGTGATTTCCAGTGTGTCAGCAAGTTAATGCTGAGCACTAGAATCCAGTAGGAACATTACAACCAAAAACCTATACGAAGTGGGATCACATGACAATGGATTTTGTAGTTGGTTTTCCTAGAACAACCAAGGGTTACGATTCCATTTGGGTGCTTGTTGATACGTTGACAAAATGGGCACATTTTCTTCCTGTTAAAACAACATACTCAACTAAGAAACTTGCACATGTTTATGTAGATGAGATAGTGTGGTTGTGTGGAGTTCCAGCAACAATTGTGTTAGACAGAGGTCTGCAGGTTACAAGTTGCTTTTGGGAGCGATTACATACAACTTTGGGTACGCAGTTAAAGTTTAGTACTTCTTTTCACCCTTAGACAGATGGACAATCTGAAAGGACTATCTAGACTTTGGAAGACTTGTTTAGAGCATGTGTTCTTCAGTTTGTAGGTAGTTGGGATATACTTTTGAGTTTGATAGAGTTTTCTTACAATAATAGTTATTAGAAAAACATTGATATGACACCATATGAAGCATTGTATGGTAGACATTGTAGATCTTCACTATGCTGGTATGAAATAGGAGAATACCAACTTCTTGGTCCTAAACGTGTGCAACAGACAACAAAAAAGATTAAAGTAATACAACAATAGTTAAAGGTTGCACATGACAGACAGATGTCATATGCTGATAATCGTTGCTCTTAGATTTGGGAAGAAGGGTAAGTTGGCTCCCAGATTTATGGAACCCTATCCAGTGATAGCACGTGTTGGAAAGGTAGCCTATAAGTTGGAACTTCCTCCTGAGTTGTGATGACCCGATTACAAATCAAGCCATCACCAGTATAATCGCAGAATTATTATAAACAATAGAATTAGCAAAAATCACTAAGAATTAAAACCATTTTGCACATAGATCCCTTTTCAATAAACTCTTACAAAAAAAAAAGAACCAACTCTTTATATTCATATAGTTCATATTTTACATTCAGTGTTCCATCTCCTCTCGAGGATAACAGGTATTAGTTGCTTTACTCTGATATATACAATAGCAACCTAAAAACCTCGAGAAAAGCAAACCAAAATCTCATGTCATTCATAAAAACCACCAAGAGTTATCCCCCAAGGACCTGAGAGTACATAGATGACACATAGACTTCTATCTATAAGACCCTGACAGATAGTGTACTCAACCTAAGCTACTATTGTTGTCCCTACTGATACAATCCTTCTTCTACAGTCTGGTTCTTAGTCCCTCGTCCACGTCTACCTAAAAATTGTCGATCCCACAGGGTGAACTATTATCCCAGTGAGAGATATAACTCTCTGGCAACAATATTACTATCACAGAAAATAGTATAGAGTGAATAGAAGATATTTGAACAACTGGCAGAATTATAAAACATTTGTTTGCTTGAAAAGGAATATGAAGAACATGTATAATATTTATCTACTAAGATGTATGAAAATAATAAGGTATCATCTAATGTTTTTTGTATTCGATCCTTAAGCAGATATGCTACACGGCTGATTACATGTTCACATTCATACTTATGCCCAGAGGAGATTAGATATACTTCTCATACTCCAACCGACCACTAGTAAATCGAAATCGGTACCATACAAGGTCAATGGCAGAGCTGGCTCTCAAGACCTCTCCTTGTCTTGGTCAATACGAGACCACATAGGTTTAGCATGACATCTTGTATCTGCCATAATTAGCTATGTCGGGGTATAGCGACATCTTCACTATAGAGTTACCGACGTAGCGTGTACTCTCTTCGAGAGAAGACCACTTAGCTTTCCCAGATTATCAGGATGACCACTGAGTGATCTTATTTTAATTTTATCAGGAAGTACACTGAGCAACCTGATGTATTTGGGGAGTCCACTGAGCACCCTTATTTAGTTTGGGAGTCTACTGAGCACCCTGATATTATCACATATTAAAAAATATGTGTTCTAAGTAAAACTCATTTCACCATTCAACAAATGTTGACACTGAATGGATCTATGGTATGGGAAACTACATGGTAATATTTGTCTTGCTTAATTAAATGTATTACTGTATCTTTTAGCAGTAATCAAGTTTCAGGAAAGAATTATATCAAATGCTACAAAGAAAATCATAATTGTAATTTATCAAATACTTTCATATTTACTGAAACACATAGACCACTTAGAATCTCAATCTCTTTTCATCATCATTATTTGGGTATTCAAACCCTTAATTCTTATCTGAGTACTATCACCACTTGGCAGATGATCATTACCTCTAGGTCATCAGACCCAAGTATTTATTCACACAGTCCACATAGCTCATTAAATTTGTATCATATAACAATATAGCTCTTACTTAGCCATTGCCTCAAGATACTTGTATGGTTATTATATCATGCTATCATCAATTTCAAACACATGTCTTAACCATGAAATGCTAAAGAACGCATCCTTCCTAATGAATTAGGGTTATATTCAACCAATTAGGGTTTCAAGATTTCATTCGCAAAGATTTAGTCTGACTCATACTCCACTCATCTCAGGAGTATTTTTATATGTTGATCACATAATTATCTTTCAAATCTAATTTTCTCCCACTAGGATGTAGATTACATAATTCACCTATTTAAGGTCTACTAGCTCATCATTATCAAATTGAATTAAATTTATTGTATCACAATATTGCATTAATCATATTCCTCACTTAGACAAGCTTAATAAATAAAAGTAGGTCTACCATATGGGGTAGCATGATTGACAATACTATTCTATTATATTTGAAGATGCATATATCATCTTAACAAGTATCCATTTTAATCATGTGGTGAAACCAAATCCTTATATCGGGTTTAAGTCATATCCCTTAACATCATATTGTGTAATCATGTTGGGTTGGGTATCACTTTAACTTTTCTCATCTTAAGTCAACCTCATATCTTGTATGGGTTAAACCACTACCCTCATATCAGGTATAGAGTATTTTGTTCTCATATCGTGTACTAGAGTACTCCATATTGGGCATACCATATGTCCTTACCATATCTCATACAAACCAATATTATATTGGTTCTTCACCTTAGTTGGTCATGTTAATTTTCAATTTAAACTTCCTTATTAGTCTTCCATCATATCGGTTTTCCTCTTGGATTTCTATATCAGATTTCATCTTGGGTTATCATATCGTGCCTCCATATTAGATTTTCCATATGTTGGATACCATATCGTGATCTTATATTGAGTATCATATTGGTTTATCTATCTTAGGTATCATATCGGATTACACCTTTGAACATCATATCAATTTTCCTCATGGGTTCACCCTATCGGGTACCCACATTAAGTGGTATCTTGTTACCATATTGTGTTCCCATGTTGACTATCATATCATGTTCCCATGATAGATGAGAACCTTGAACTCAAAACCTCTTTAAGGTTCAGTTCTTTTCTTATAAAAACACAACAAGGTGAATACTAATTTGTTCTCCTACCCAACACAAAGTAAGGGGGTATATTGAGTTTCAAAGGTCAATAACATATCAGGTTCCTATTCCTTTACTCTAGGGTTTTACTCATATCGTGCAAAGGTATTTTTTTACCTTTGTATCGTGTATAAGGTTATAGATAGGAATATTCCATATCGTTCATAAGACTTATCTTATAGTATATGACCTACCTTCATATCGAGCAAGTCTTTATATCGGATTGTCTATCAGTTTTCAAAAATTGTCAACCCATATCGGGTTGTTCAATGATGATGTCATCATAATCAACCTCAAGATCATTATCTTACTATTCTAAACCATGTACAACATTCCTAATTACTTATTGGAACTCATGAATATATCAATTGATCAAAGGAATTGCGAATTTTGACAATAATCAACAAATTGAACAATATTGAAGAAAAGATAATAATATTGATGGGTTCAAGTTATATAACCCACCTCTAAAATAGATTCCAAGCTTCAAGTTTCAACTCCACACATTCCAAGGTTGAAGATAAGCCTTCTCCAAGCTCCAAGACTTGAGCTCCAGGCTGTTGCACAATATCTTCAATCCAAATGGATGATATCACCTCATTTGGTTGCTAAGACCTACTTTGGCCGATATCCCTTATCCTTGGTCGATATCAAGATTCACCACTCAACTCTCTTCACTATGAATGACACTAGAGAGTATGCACAATACAAGAGGGAACTGTACTAACAAGATTCGAAAATCATACTAACATGTGAAGGTCAAGGTATTTATACTAGGGTTTTATGGAAAAGAGTGTAATAGGTGTCATTAGCTTAAGTTACTTCATGCCACGTAGCCATGAAAGGTAGAAACATACTCTTGCATGCATGCCACTATTATCTTTCCATGCAAAAATAAAAGTCCAAGAATAATATAGAAGATAAGGGTCGACTCTTGAGTTATCTTCTAGTGCAAGTCTTCTTCCACTTACTATATTATAATATTCAACTCCATCTTTTTCAAGACAAGTTGTAAATTGATGCTTTATTTCTTCTTTGAAGTGCCTTGCCCGTCATCGTCCAAACCTCAACAAAATGATAGGAGGCTCTCCTTATGGCTCTAAGGCTGATAGGGACTTCTACTCTAAGTCCTTAACTCGATATGACTCGTGTGTATAATTTTCAACTTATGTATTTTCTTGGTCTCTTCATTATTGAGAGTGCTAACACTTTTAAGATGATTCAAAAATATAGTCTTCTTCTTTTTCTTTCCCCTAGGTAATACTAGGTAAAAGTCAAAATAATCTAAAGGTGGTAATTTGCACATTAACCCTATATTTTGTATATATTGCAAATTGTACCACAATTGATACACCAAGCACATAACATTATTTACACAAGTTCTCACTTAGAATTGTAGGCTTTGCATAAGCCACCACTTAGCATCATATTCTCTTTCATGACATTAAAACACTTAGAATACATTCAACATGTGATATTTGCAGTATAACCCTTCTTCTTGGGTGAATTGCACTTCTCATTGGAAACCTTAAAGCTCATGAGCCAAGGTAGACAAGCAAGAAGAAGATGACAAACAAGAAGAAGATGACAAACAAGGTGAGAAGGAATCGAAGAAGTTGAAAGACAATACCTTCAAAGCTCAAGTGGAGGTAATGATTCTCCAACAACAGCTTGCTTGTTGGTCCTCTCCACCCTCCTCAAGTGAAGATGATGTTCATGATCATGAAGCAAACTACTCCAAGGGCAAATACTTCAAGGGAAAGTCTTCCTCATCCTCAACTCCTAGGTGATATCAATGTGGACAAAAGGGTAACTACAAGAATGAATGCCCAAAGGCCAAGAAGAGCCACCACAAGAGCAATGATAAGAAGAAGGATGGCTATAAGAAGAAAGGTTAGTATAAGAGGAAGGATAAGAAGGAGAAAAGGAGTAAGAATTCAGCTCATGCATGTTGGGAGGAATCCTCCTCTAGTGTCCCAATCTCTGATGAAGGAGAATGCCATCCTGCACTCATGGCCTCCATAAGTGAAGACATTGGTGAGGTAAGTCTATATAAGTTATCCAAAGAAACTATTATTGACATGCTTAATGCTACTCACTCTTCTTACTCTAAATGTAAATCTAAGAAGAAGAGGTTGGGTAAGATCATTATTGACTTATATGTTAAAATTGATTTTCTTGGTCAAAATAAAAAGTTGCATCTTGATAGCATTGATTCCTTGTAAGGGAAGTTTCTTGATCTTGAGATCCAATACAATGCAATTGAAGTTGAGAATGGTGTCTACCTTAAGAACATCACTAGTCTTAAGGAAGAAAACCAAGCCCTAGTAGATAAATTTTCTTTGATTGAATATGAAATTAATGATCTTAAGCTTACTTGTAATACTACTAAGGATGAAAATATAATTTATGTTGATGAGCTTGTTTTGCTTAGAACTAAAAATGCTAGGTTGCCTGCACAAATTAATGTTCTATCTTCTACACCTATTTTGCCTAACAATGAAGTTGCTTCTATTTCTTTGGAAATAGATTCTTATTTGACTAAAGCCCTCTGCTTCGAGGCCAACCTTCTGGATGCTAATAATGATATTGCTCCTTTGTCTTCTTCCTTTGTCACTCTTACTAATGATAATCACAAATTGAGAGACATTTTGAAAACTTTGCTCAAGGGGATGAAGTTCCTAAATGAAGTCTTGGATCACTCCACCAAACATAGTGGTACGAGTGCTTTAGGATATGTGGGTGCCTCAAAATGCAAAGGCAGAGGAAAAGGTAATAATAAGAGTAACGAACCTCCAATCTTCCATGGAGAGTCTTCCGGCTCCAAGAACCATATGGTTTGTGTTTATTGTAAGAGTGATGATCATTATTCTACTTATAGTCCTTATAGGGAGAAGGGGACCAACCCAAAGATGAAGTGGGTCCCCAACCTAACCGCATATCCAAAAGTTTTAATTGGACACCAATTATATTCCTTTCTTGTAGGTTAAGTACAAATGGATTGTTGATAGTGGCTGTTCAAAACACATGACGGGTGAAATCCGTCATTTAAATCAATTCACCAAGAAGAAAGGAGGATAGGTGGCATTTGAGGACAACAACAAGGGTAAGGTAATAGATGAGAGTGATTTAGGTGATTCAATATGCATCAAGAATGTACTTCTTGTGGATGGCCTACATCAGAATTCAATAAGTGTTAGTGAACTTTGTGATAATTGTTATCTTGTTCTTTTTACTTCTTTAGAATGCTTACTTCTAGATGCCCTATCCTACAATGTCATATATAAGGGAACTAAAAATGGTAATATTTACATTATTGTTCTTGACTCTATTAAGCATATTGTTGGTAGATGTCTTATTCCTAATTCAAATGATATTTCTTTATGGCATCGTAGGCTTCGCCATGCAAATATGCATCAAATGAAAAAGTTGAGCAAAAATGATATGGTGAAGGGACTTCTGAAATTGGATTTCGAACAGGATGAGGAATTCCAAACTTGTACCCAAGGAAAGAAAACCAAGTATTCCTTCAAATCCAAAGGAGGCCTTAGAACCAAAGGAGTTCTTGAGCTTCTTCACATTAATCTATTTGGGCCAATGTGTACATAATCTCTTCGTGGTAGCAAGTATTGTCATGTGATTGTTGATGATTTTTATAGATATACTTGGATCTTATTTATAGTTTCAAAAAGTTATACTCTCATTATTTTATCAACTTTTTGTAAATGAGTTGAAAATATAGCTTCTTCCGGATTGTTTCTATCAATAGTGATCATGGGGGAGAGTTTGAAAATGATTTGTTTGAGCAGTTTTGTGAGGAATCTTGGTATGCACATAGCTTTTCTTCACCTTGAATGCCTCAAGAAAATGGGGCTGTAGAGAGAAAGGATAGGTCACTATAGGAAATGACTAGGACCATGCTTTTAGAGTATGTCACTCCAATGAAGTTTTGGGCCAAAGCCGTTAGTACTTCATGTTTTGTGCAAAATCAGATTTTTACTCATCCATCTTTAAAGAAAACCCCATATGAGCTATGACGCAGTAGAAATCCTTCCATTGATTTCTTTCATGTTTTTGGTGGTCCTTGTTTTGTTTTAAACACCAATGATTCCCTCTAAAAGTTTGATCTAAAGTCCGACAAGGCTTTCTTTCTTGGCTATAGACTACTAGCAGCTTATAGAGGGTTTAACATTGAATTGTGTAAAGTAGAAGAATCTATCAATGTTATATTTGTTGAGATTAACCCCTCTATTTACAAGAATGTTGTTGATGATGATATTGCAGATCAGGTGAGCCCTCACTTGAGAGAACTCAACATTGGTGAAAAAGAAAATGAGATGCTAGTTGATGATGAAGAGAAAAATTAAGAAAAGAAGGATCCAACCCCCCATTTTGCAAGGAATTATCCTAAAGAACTCATCATAGGAAATCCATTTTAAAGGATGAAGACACAGATTGCCTACAACAAAGAACAAGTAGTCAACATCTTCATCTCTCAACTTGAGCTAAAAGATGTCAAAGAAGCCCTCAAGGAGGATGAATGGATCCTAGCCATGCAAGAAGAGTTGGAGCAGTTTGAGAAGAACCGAATATAGACTCTTGTGCTAAGACCAAGTGATAGAAAGATCATTGGAATTAAGTGTATCCACAACAAACTTGATGAATGTGGAAAACTGGTAATAAATAAAGCAAGGTTAGTTGACCAAGGCTACAATCAACAAGAAGGTATAGATTTTGATGAAACATATGCACCTGTAGCTAGAATTGAGTTAATTAGAATGTTACTTGCTTTTTCCAGTCACAAGAATTTTCTAATTTATCGAATGGATGTTAAAAGTGTGTTTTTGAAAGGTACAATTGAGGAGGAAGTATATGTTGCACAACCTCCAGGCTTTGAATGTGATAACTTGCCTAACCATGTTTATTTGTTGCAAAAAGCTCTTTATGGTCTCAAACAAGCACCTTGAGCTTGGTATGAGAAACGAAAGAACTTTTTGTTAGTTAACATCTATATCATGGGCAAAGTCGATTCTACCTTGATTCTAAAGCACACTTCTAACAATTTTCTAATCATTCAAATTTATGTTGATGATATTATTTTTTGCGGGACTGATCTTTATCTTTGCAAGGAGTTTAGTTTTCTTATGCAAAGTGAGTTTGAGATGAGCATGATGGGGGAGCTTACTTTCTTCCTTGGCTGTCAAATCAAGCAAATAAATATTGAGAACTTCATCAACCAAGGCAAGTACACGAATGAACTACTTAAGCGCTTTGGGATGGAGAACACCAAGCTAATGGACACCCCCATGTCAAACACCACCAAGCTTGATAGAGATGAAGAAGGAGAAAAGGTAGATGAGAAGATCGATAGAGGTATGATTGGAAGTTTACTTTATTTAACTCCCTCTAGACTTGATATAATGTTTAGTGTTGATTTGTGCGCCCCCTTTCAATCAAGTCCTAGGAAATCACATCTTATTGTGATTAAGAGGATTTTAAGGTATCTTGACAAAACCTAACATTTTTTACTATGGTATCCCAAGTCAAGGGACTTTAATCTTACTGCTTATAGTGATGCTAATTACGTAGGTTGTTTGATTGATAGAAAGTGAACAGGTGGTACTTGCTTCTTCCTAAGACCATGCCTAATCTCTTGGTTCTCCAAGAAACAAAGCATTGTGGCTCTTTCAACTACTGAGGCTGAATACATTACAGCTAGAAGTTGTGCCTAGTCTCTTGGTTCTCCAAGAAACAAAGAATTATGGCTCTTTCAACTACCGATGCTGAATACATTGTAGTTGGAAGATGTTGTGCCCAAGTCCTTTGGATGAAGCAAATGCCCCAAGACTTTAAAATTCATTTTTATGCTTCTCCTATCTATTGTGATAATACTAGTGAAATTAACCTACCTTACAATCATATATTTCATAGTAGAGCTAAGCATATAGAGTTCCATCATCACTTTCTTCATGACCACACTACCAAAAAGGATATTTATATCACACATGTAGATATAGAGAATCATCTTGCGAACATTTTCACTAAACATCTATCTAGAGAGAAATTTGTTTTTATTTAATAAAAACTACTTATAACAGCTCTTGATGATGTTGGCATGCCTTATAGATAGTTGTTATCTTGCCTATATGTTTCTTGCTTAAAATGGATCATCTATTGCTTGATATGTGCTATAGTTGTCTTGTTTGTTGCCTTGCTTCGTTTGTTTTGAGTTTTTTTTTGCAAATGATTATTTTATCACAAAATAGTACCCTATGATGAGCGAAATGTGTCTTAATATATCTAAAATGCATAATAGGCTAAAGAAATACATTTAGTGAGCACCCTAGAGGCTGGGAATCAAAATTTCTTTTTTTAGATAGGCTACCTGTCGGTCAAGTTTCCAACTCGACCGATCCCTTGGCTGAAGGTTATATGAAAATGTCAATCTTTTGAGTTTCCTAATCTTAGAATTCAAGTGATGGTCAAGCTGGACCAAAATTTTGACTGACATTTCTCCCTCTCAACTAGAGAACAATCGACCATTTTCCCACCTCTAGCTCCCTTAACCTTCAACCCTAGGTTCGCACACCCTCTCCATTGCCTAGCCTAGGCTTGCTTGCCTCTTTCCACACCCATCTAGGTGGTTAGATGATCTGTTGGTGAGGATCTCTCTCTTTTGGTTGCTTGTGCTTCTCAATCCGATCCCATGGCTTCTAATTGTAGAAAGAGAGTTGTTCCTTGTGGAGCTAACCCTTCCTCCTCTAATCCTCACCTCTTAACCTATGATGGCACCTCTTTTGTCTCCTCTGAATCCCTAAATTGGTATAAAGAGATCCTTCCTAGGAATCCTTTTCCATTTAGAGCTCTATTTAAGCCTCGTCTCACCATAACAAAGGTTATCTCAGAGATAGCAAAGTTGTTTTCTTCTCATCACCTAGGCGTATTGTGTGTAGAACGTTGGTTCTTTCACAATTCCAACACAAGCACTAAGATGGTCCATGAATTATATACCAATCTTCAATGAAACTATGACACAATTGTGCCACCACCCAATAGCCAAGTAATTTTTACTTCAATAATTGGCGGATGATGAATGTGTCTTTAGTCGTTATTATAGGCACATTTCTCCTTGATTTCATGGGTAGATTAGTCATTTATTTGATTTATCTTTCATGAAATGACATATATGACCTATTTCTATTGAATGCATCAAATTATATGATTTTAAATATTTTATGTAATATTTTATGCATCCCAAGTACTTAAGTTGTTTTTGTGCATTTTTAGGTACATGGGAGATCCACAGATTCGGTGCTACTGACCTAGTAAAAGTCGGTGGTACTGACTTGACGTTAGTGATGGACTCAAAAACTCACCCAGAGTCGGTGCTACCGACAATGAAATTTGGTGGTACTGAAATAACATCAGTAAACCCCAACATGAATCGAGAAAGCTCGATGCTACTGAGTTTCCAACTCGGTGCTACCGAGTTGATGTCAGGGAGGCAGTTTGAAAATCACAAAACTCAGTGCTATTGAGTCCAGTCGATAGTACCGACATGATCGGGATTACATGACTAGACCTAAGTGACTCGGTACTACCGACTCATCTAATCAGTACTATCGAGTCTGCCCAATCAGGCCATCCAAAGATCGATCTCACTCTAATCTAATGGTGGATGTTATTTCATACTACCGATTCTTCCCGATCAGGCCTTCTATGAATTAATAGGACAACGGTCAAAGAAGGGGAAGTAGCCATTTTCATTGCACGACAACCGGAGAGAGAGAAGAGAAGAAGTGAGGGCCAAAAGCTTCAATCGAGGAGACCCGAGAACCTCCAGAGGACGATGTTGTAGCCATAAGATAGCAAAACGCATGTATGACGGAGGGGATCTTTTGCAAGGGCAAAGATTCAGGGGTTACCTGAGTTTCCTAATGTTTCCCACATTTTTCTTCTTCCTTTCCATGTATTCCTTGATGAAAATTATGCAAGACTAAAAACTTATATTCCTTAGGATCCAGGAGTTTCCAGGATATACATTTTGATTGATTTCTATGCTTAATATCAATTTTATCTCTTTCTACTGGATATAAATCTATGAAAGCTTTGTGTTCTACTTGTTCTTGATCACCATGAGTGGATTGATAGACACTTAGTCATCTCGGGAGAGAGGTTGAGGGTCGGAAAACATAGATTTACCCGTCTACTATGCCCTTTGGGAAAAGTGGAGGGTAAACGAGAGGAGAAATCTTGAGAATAATCATAAAGCATCTAACTAATCAACCAATAACTGTGGAAGTGGGATTGGCATTAGATTAGGTAGTGAATTACACTGTTGGAGAAGGTAATTCTGGCAACAGGCTCTTTATCTAGGGATTGAGAAAATAGATGCTAGTGTGTGTGAGGTCAATTACTAGTGTTATCCATGGTGAAACCACTGTCCTAAGGAATGCATTCCATCTCTGATTAATTCAACCTTTAAATTAGTTTTGTTTCTACATTTGTTCTTTAACTCAAACCACTTCAACCTTTTACAACCGGCTTAGCTGATTTGACTACAGTTAGTAGTAGTCTACTGGAGAAATTCTTCTCGATGTTTGACTCAGGCTTCACAAGGCCTTATTACTTTGATACGTTCACTTGTGTATTTCGCACGGTAAACTCATGTCACTGGAAAAAATGTACCATCTCCAAAGATTCCTTGAATATCTATTTCAATAGAACTGAGATTACTGACACATGGAGGAAGGACAATCCTGACTATTTTGACTTGCTTGACTTTGAGGTTTTATACAAACACTTAGAACTTACTCTCCTTGTTATTCACATGTTTTTGAAGAAGCCTCAGGTGCCCTATAGGAAGAAGTCAACCTTCCCATCTTCTTCACTTGATCTCAAGAATTGTCTTCTAGCATTAGTTGTTAATTGTAATGTACATAAATGTAAGATGATGAAATATGAAAAGCCTAACACTGAGAAATTTTTATCTTATAACTTAATGATAGAGTCTGATCTTGCATATCAATAATAGTAAAATCTCATGATCATTTTATTATTAGAGTTACCTTTATTTATATTTTGAATTTCCCATGTTAAGGGCCAATAATATGGGAACTTATCATTTGGAAGTCTAACCCTAATCCAAACCTGAATTGAGACCTCTAGGACCCTGACAAAAACCTAATGCACATTATATGAATATGATTTCAAGAATTTATTATTATGTCATAATTATAGATTTATTTGGATTACATTTTTCCTGGACATAAACCTTGAGTGATTGGATTAATACTTATTGGGGCCATCATAGTCAAACGTAAGTGGGTTACACTACAAACCGATTATAGTCGCTCTCTATTGACTTTTGGAGATATTTTCTTAGTGTTCTATTGGTACATATAAACTTCTTGATTGTTTAACTTCCAGTACACTCTATGTGTATCACATATGAGTATAAAACTTTATGAAGACAAAATGTAGAAACTTAAGGGTAGTTTAAAGAAATAAATGCTCCCAAAAACTGACGAATGATCATAAAAAAGTGAATGTAAAGCAATTAAGATTTTATGAAAGAAATCCAAAATGCTACATATCTTTTTGAAATCCAATGTCGTATCAATACGTTAGAATTCATGGATATAAGAAGGATTTTTACACCTAAGGAGATAGAAAAATATGGGTTAGAGAATTAAACTAAAAATTTGTGTTTGATTATTGGCAATGTTTGAATGATATGCAATGTATTCTGTTAACCCTATATGCAATTAATTTTGATTACACCCACATACATAATGTAGAAATATGATGACCAAGTATTGTTCATTGACATTTTAGGTTAGATTCTTTTACTAAAGATAGGATAAATGGACTCCAAGAAGAATGCATTAAAAGAAAATAAGGATAAAAACACATTAAGGATTAGATAGTCAATTTTTTATTTACCTCATTGTAGCATCTATCGCCCTTGCAACAATTATGTAAGTTCTTGGAGGAGAATCTATCTTCATATTTCTATTTATGAGAAATGTTATGTTATTAATTATTGAATATCATTTGTAATTTATGCATTCTAGATCCTGGAAAGTAGCATATTAGTCATTTTACTCTTGGCATGCCCTCCCCGGGGATAATAGGATGAGGGGTTTGTCACTATTGGTATTAGAGACCATATTTAGTAAATAAATTCTAATAGATAATATTTTTAAATATGTGTTATATCCATAAGGAAATTATTGTGACATTCTCCAAAGTAAATGGTGTCTAGAAAGGATCACAACCTAGGGAATAGCAAATTTTCCTTTGTACCACTACCTAGTTTACAAGGACTCTAGGACCACTGTGATTCTGGAATGGTCAAAGGTTGAGGCCTTTTGGTTAAATATCATGCCTTTAAGTTTTCTCATCTAACGTATAATATTTTCTTGACCCCAATATTTCCCCTAGATCCTAAGTACCCAATAATGATTTTCTCTTGTAAATTAGGGTTCCTAAAAATTAGAGTTTATGATAATTAGGCTTATGGCATCCTCGAACAATTTCATAATAATATATGTTAAAATAGATTATATGTAAAAAAATTCCTTATATTTTGTTACATATATAAACCTAAAATTAGCGTTTGTATTTCCTATACACTATGGACAGTATGATGACAGACGTGATCATGGATGAGGTCCCCCTGGATGATAATGAGAGGATGACTCCTCACAAGAAGAAGTGTTCTCCATAAAAAAAAAAAAGTAGGGCCATGAATGTTGATTCCTCTAAGAAAAGTAATGTGCATGATAACTTTGATGATAGTGTCTCAAAACCCAATGAGGTCCCCGATTCACACAATGACCTAAACCCTAATGAGGACCCTGACCTCCATGATAACCAAATGAAGAAAGGGGATGAGCGTACTAGGACATTTGGGATGATCTATATGGAACAAAACAAGGTGATGACTCATGCCATTAGTTCACTATCCTTAAGAGACATGGTTTGAGATGGGAATAGTGTTTCCAACCTTGATTGCCCTCAAGTTGAAGCTATTATCTTAGACATCATCGAGACTAACATCAAGAAGATTAGGGGAGAAGACAATTCTAAAGTTGTAGACAAAGAGGAGGAATGGTTTTTGGACATAGAAAATGATTTTCATATCTGGAGGTGTAACCAAATAAGAAAATGATCTCTATCGCTCATCTCTTAAAAAAAGCAGCTAATCTCTGATAGGAGAACTAGATCACCATAACATCTTTGACCGAGGATTGATTATTTGGGAAGATTTTGCTCCATATTTACATCTAGGTCTATCCCAAGGATAAGGATAAATAGATCATGACTCTCTATCAAGGAGATATCTCTATTGCAGACTATGCTAGGAAGTTTAGACTCCTTTAGAACTTTCCACATATCTTTGATGAGGAATGATGAGCAGAGAAGTTTGTCAACCACTTAAACCTCTACTTCTACCTCATCCCTTGGTTGGCAATCCCCTAAACTTCACTAAAGCGTTAAACTTCACCCTGAAGATATAGAAGACTATCATAACCCCAAAGAACCAACCCTCAGGATACCTAGTCTTCATTAAAGGCATCTCTACTTCCACGATTGATTATTTAATGATTGATTTATATCTTTACCATCCATCATCCATGTATATTGTAATCCTAGACATGAATACCATAAAAATCTCAGATTAGAATACCATTCATCATAGTTAAACATATTATATGATCATATAAGGGCTTTTTTGGGATATTGGATTGGGTCGGGTGTTAAAATGGGTTTGTGTGTCCAAGGCATAAATCTAAAAAATAGTACACATGCCCGGGACATGTCCCTCTCTGACACATGGTGAGGTCGGCCATGAGAGGTCACATGAAGTTTTCACGATTCCTAAAATATATGCATAGAAATAATTATTATCTTTAAATTATATATAATATTTAGCTTTCTTTAATTATTTCAAAAAACTCTTCCTTTAAAATATGATTTTACATTAAAAAAAGCCCTCAAACTTATGGAAATGGTGCATGTAAAATATTTCATGTGGATAATAATTGCTTGTTTAATCATCTAAAAATAACTTAATCTGATTTATAAATAAAGTTGACTTTTAGTTTTTGATAAATATAGAATATAAATTTGTATCTAATAAAAATTACACATGCACAACCTGGCATGTGAGGGCTTATTAGTCTTTTAAAATAATAACAGAAATGTATCCTAATACCACTATGATGATAATAGAGGTATCTAATTATAAAAAAATCGCAAAATAATGTTAACTTTTCCCACTATGTAAAGTCAGCATGACTAAGTAGTAGGTGATTATAGTAATTTAAATTATGTGTTGTGAATTATTTTTAAAGTATAGATCATGTTCTTTGTATTTTATTACTAGAGGAAGACACCTACTAACTATGTGTTACACAATCAAATTAAGTGAGTAAAAAAAAAGAATAATTTAACTAACTTTTAAAAAATAACCTCTAATTTGCAATGTGTTATTATAAACATTAGTTGCGCTCTCCTTCTTAGATATGTACTTATTGTATTATAAAAAGGACTTATGCACATACAAATATATATATATATATATATATATATATATATATATATATATATATATATATATATATATATTATGATCATTTAAATACAACATGCTAAAAGAGAACAACTAAATTAATTGTCAAAACTGTCTCTCTAAAAATTATGTAACCAATACTTATGGTTATTTAATGAGAACTCACTAAAAGAGAATAACCCAATTAATTACAAGTTGACTCCCTCAAATATGTAGTTTTGTCAATATTAAAATCACTCATACTTCCCTTCTTAGGCATGTACCTATTGATAGTTAATATATAACAAATGATTTACATACAATCTACTGAAAGAGAGTAACTCGGTCCCCATTGACAGATATTGTATAACAAATAATTTACCTAAAATCTATTAAAAGAGAGGAACTTGTTCAACTTTTGTCTAGATCCTTCCAACCTACAAAGTCAAACTAATAAAATTATCCATGTTCTGAAAATTATAGGAAAGTAAGCACACAAACATGTTAGACTGTTAATCTCACATACATATTGATACACAAATTGATAAAGAACGTAAACTTAATGTTAAAATATACACACATAACTCATAGATACGTTAATGAAGCATGGAAACATGTTGATATGATGAGAAAGAACACAAAACCCTTGAACTTGGATAAACATGGATGAACATGGATGTTATGTGAATCAATTAAAAAATAGAAAAAAAATTAGGTGCTATGAGAAGGCATACATAGAGCTAAAACTCCCTATTATTATAGGTAAGGTTGATGACAAGCTATAATTGTTGGTATATATTCACTTATAGAAAAATACCATGTGATGTTTGTACAAGTTTCCTCTTCTTTATCCCAACTCATGTATTAGGGTGCCACTTAAGTGTACTGATTATTTAAAGACAAATTCTCATACTTCTTTTTCTTTGGAGGTAAGTCAAGAAGCCATATTATTCATCTTGCCTTCATCCTACAAACAAAATAAAATCATTGCTACATTCATTATTATTGTTTGCAAAATTAGACTAGGTAGTGTTATAGTTAGATATATGCCTACTATAGCCATGTATATAACATGGGTTAAACCCAGTGTAGTGCAACTAATACATGGAGGAAAAAGGTAGTCTGTTGTCATGTACAAATGGGAAGAATTTAGTCCCGCATTTCTCACTCCTAGAAATTTTGTGGTCCTTATATATAGGATCACATGTGACACTAGTGTCCAAAGGGTCCTAGGGGAGTATGCTCACCTCCTTGGTGGGTATGGTGACCACAACACACATGCACACGTGCCATGCCCCACCTCACCCCGCCTCGCCTAGCCCAGCCAGGCTGGGAACGGGCCCGTGCTTGTAGGTTGGGGGAATTTTCTTCCATATTCCATCTTATTTTACACAAGGATACAACTATGACATTAATTATATCTTCCCAAAATGGATTTATTATTCCTAACTAGAAAGTGTTTGCCTCACAAATTTTTCTGCAAAGTGTACATGAGCGATCAAGTGATTGCCTCTTAATGTGAATATGATTTGGTGTGTGAAAGGCTATAAATAAACTTCCACTCATTAGGGTTAAACACATCTCACAAACATCATCCATCAGCCATTCAGGTACGTGTTTTGCAAACCTTGAAATGGAGTCTTCAGTTGTCACTTTTGAGTTGATGCATCGAGTTCTTCTCCTGTGAGAAGGAAGTTCTTCCTTCATCACTTCCATGATGTGATATGTCAAGTGATGGCTCCTGAAGTCGCTAAGCTACACTGGTAGTGCATCTCATCATTCATCTACATCATTCATCAACAACGGGAGAGGGATGTTCTCTTCAATAGGTTCATGACCAGGGCATCTAGAAAAGTAGTGTCTATCCAGAATGATTACAGGCTGCTAAATTCTTTAAGTAACACGTTCATTTTTCAACAAAGAATTTGGTATGAGTTCCAAAATTTTGATGTTTTGTTCTCCTGCATTGGTTTATTCTACATTTTCTTATTTGGATCAACCTGAACTGCTAATTAATTAGCACCTGTCATTGTTACATGTAATGACGTAAATTTAAATTAACATTAGCCTTAAAGAATTTATAATATGACGTTAGTTAACTATGGTTGTCAAGGTTCTGGCATGAAAATTGATACATCTAGTATGCCTAAAAAAGTTTACCAGAACCAAATTTGCTGATTGGTAAAGTAGGATGCAGATCTAACTAAACAAGATAGGGTAAGATCAATATTTAGAAGAGGATGAACCGAAATCTGATGAAACTATACCTGATAAGGCTAAATTAATTGCAACCTGGAACAATGGTGATAAGATGTGTTGAGGGTTGATTCTATTTGTATTAAATAAAAAAATATATGATTCATACTCAAAATTCGTCTATCACCACATTCAAGGTTTTGTGGAGGTTCTAGAAAATAAATATAATACTGAAAATCAGGGAACTGATAAGTATTGTGTTTCAAAAAATTTAAAGTTTCGCATGGCTGAGGGTAAGTTTGTTTCTGATCAAACACACAATTTTCAACTCTTGGTGCAAGTGCTTGAAGATGAGGGCACGAAACTCACTGAGAAATTTGTTACAATGTCAATCATTGAGAAATTCCCAAAATCTTGGGAGTTGTTTGGCATGTCATCGCAAAGGAGATTTGCCAATAGATGATCTCATGATGGACATCAACATACAAGGAGAGAACATAAAAGAGAACTCTGTCATGTTACCCACTGATGTTAATTCTACTATCAATTTCACTATAGATAAGAACAAGGATAAGAAAATAAAGAATTCACATAAACCTAAGGCTAAGATCCAGAGGAAAGTGAAGAACAAACCTTGTTGGACTTGTGGACAGGTTGTCCACTGGAACAAGGATTGTCCTTTAAAGATGGCAAAGAAAGATGTCGCATCTGTAAATGAGGAGGTTATGGTCAACATGATGAATACATCCTTCAACCTCAATGACGGGTACGTGTCTATAAGACCTGGAGTTCTTTCTATTTTTGAACGACTATATAGGATAATTGACCATGGGGATAATGTACATGTTTGTACTGATAAGTCCATGTTTGTGTCTTACCAGGCCTCCATAGGTCAATATGTGACTTTGGGAGATTCCAATTCTATCGAAGTCAAAGTTAAAGGAAGGGTGGACTTGAAGTTTCCTTCAGGAAAGATTCTGATGCTTCATAGAGTCAGACATGTTCCATCAATTTGGTGCAACATTCTTAGTGGCACAATTTTAGTTAGAGATGGTTTTAGAATAGACTGCAAATTGTAATAAAGCTATTATTACTCACTTTCGTGATTCTTTATTTTTGATAAGGGGTATCTGATGGAGCTTCCACTTGCGTGGAGTTGTGTGCACCACTAAAAATCCTAAAGATAGTAAGTCTTTATGTTTAGCCTTGCTTATACTAGATTAAAACTCCACCCACGTATGCTAGGATACGTGGAAGTCTTATCATAGTATAGTTAAGGGTCGAATCCACAGGACAACAGTCTTGTTAAGATCAACAAGATAGAAAAAGTTAGAATTTCATTTAAATCCTTAACAGTTGGTATTTAGATCAAAGATGTGGTTTGGTTGTTTAGACTAAGTGCAAGTAAAGTAAAAGCAAGAAAGTAAATTTAAGGTTGTAAACAATTTTAAGAAACCACTAGGATGTGACCGGCTTTCTCCACCACTACACATGGAACAAAACATACATCATAATAACTTGGATTGCAAAGAAAACAGTCTAAAAAATTAGTATCTTTCTAGGCTTAGCCTCTTTTCGGATAACTAACTACGAGAAATGTGGAAGTATTGCAATGCTAGCCATCCCCAGGTGAATGGTCACTTAATTTGCATCACTCCCCTCACAAAGTGTGTTCCTCGACTGGTCAAGGTTGTACTTTCATACGTCAACTGATTCCATTTCATAGTATGAAAGTACAATGATGGAGGTGAGTTTACTCCACTTCTTGAGAAATGCTCCTAGATACCTGTTATGACCCACATTGAGGTTAGCCAGTAAATACCTCAATTATCATGAAAAACCTTGATTAGTGTTGAGTATATTATTAAATAGCATGGTTGATTAAGATAATCTAAGTCATGAATCAATAGTTGAGATTTACTCATATGAGGTAATTAATGATGATGGCAATGTTGATTGTTAAGTTCATTAAGTTGAATTCAGTAATCACAGATGCAATTTGAGCTTTGATCAAGTGAAATAGTCTAATCAGTATGCTTCCATGTCTTGAGTAGGTAGAGGAGTTTGTGATTGAAAGGATGCAAGATGAATCATTCAATTTGGACCATCAAGTCAAAAATTATGATGTTCTTAAGATCTTTGGACCAATAATGCAATTTTTCCAAAGATTTGGTTTAATACCCTTTTTCCCTTTCCTTTACTTCCTTTTTCTCACTTATCCATCTTCCTCTACCCGATAAGCACAGGGCCCGCAGGAGCGGCGCCCAAGCAGCCTCAGGAAGATTCTCAATCGGCCGCAGCCAAGGAGTGAAGGCAGGGCGATTTTTGGGCGATTTAAACGACGATTGACCTCCGCCCCTTCCCCCTCTACCTTTCCCACCTCTTTTTCACCTTGCCCGCGCTCTAGGGCGGTGCTCTGACCTATAGGTAATAGTAGCAGGTCGCTCGACCAGTAGAGGAGCAGCGGCCGTTTAGGGCTTGAGAAGGCCGGCTCAGCAGGCGCCCTGCTTCCCATCTACTTCCTCCATCACTTCAGCCGCTCAACTTAGTCAGCCACCTAGCAACTTCGACCAGTAGCTTGCCTAGCCATGGCGGCCGGCCAAGCAGCAGTTGCTGTTGCACGGTACGCCGACCAGAGGCCTGCTTGGGCATAGCTAGAAGCTCAAATCAACGCCCTTGAGTCGTCCTTAGGGTTGAAGCTCAGATCCGCAGTTGTAGCTGCGTCTAGCACCAGGTACAACCCTCTCCTTCAACCTGTTCGTGAGTGTAAAGTTGTATGCAGCTAGTCCGATCCAGGGCTGATTGGTGTGGGAAATAACAAGGGAATGATGTCCTCGATCTCGGCCTGAGGTCCTACATTCAAAATCGCAACCATAGCCATGAGCAATAACCTCAACTGAGATCGTTTCCAACCTGAAGGTGTGCGTGAATCAACTGGGCTGTAAATAGAGCAAAATCCAAGATTGATGATGACTTGCGTGTGCTCAGAATCTGGTCCCTGGATGCACTTCCGGATGGATCCGGACGTTTTGAACCACTGTGAGTAGCATTTCATTCATCTATCACAATTTAACTCGATAAAACGGGTGATTATAGTTTGATCTGGTTTGACGCAGTTTTCAGCGTATACCCGGGTGTCGGGCAGTGCCGGCACCGTTAAATTACCAAATCACGCGTTTTAATTATTAATGTTTGTACATCGTTAATTAGCAATTGTTGTGTGTGAATTAGAGTAGTAAAACCACACGATCAATCGAAACCAAATTACTCGATTAAATGGTGAAATAGTAGCGCACGACCACAATCTGGACAATTTGGATATAAACTCGGGCTATATGATTTTTAATAAATTAATTGAGCATGATTTCAAAGAAATGACGACGATGTGAAAAATATCAAAGAAAACCTAGATGCACGTTCTAGGTCGTAGTTAATTTAAATGATTTAATATTTTTCTCAAATTGACACGCTTCTCAAGGATATCAGTAGAAATTCCTAATTATTAATAATAATTTGTGTTATGATACGTAATTAACTCTTAATTGAGTTAAGTGATGCACAAATCAGGATTAGGATTAATGTGCACGTTTTTCAAGAATTTTAGATTATTGACAAATGTTAAGTATGATTCTCATATGTGAAGTAAGTTTCTTTAATTTGTGCAATAAGATGTTCAATTGCGTAAATTCGCTATGTATGTGCCAAATTGAAATAAGTTGGGGTATTTATGCATTTCTAATTTGTCCGAATGCATGGTATGAGAATTTCTCAAAAATTACAATGATTTGAAATATATTGCTCAGACAGTTTTAGAATGACAGTGTATTGTGATTTGATCTGAGGTCAGTAAATGTGATATTCCTGTTTAAGTGTTTATAAGTTAATCAGTTAATAGACTTAGGTGCCCCAACACCGTAGAACCCCATTGCGCGGTCTGTACCTTTGGGGTAAAACGGTCAGCCCTGGGGATACGCCCAGGCATCGAAGACTCATGTCCAACATAAACCGAATGTCTCGGTGACACGAAGTCTGAGAGGTAGGATTCCGGTCAGCCCTGGGGATACGCCCAGGCATCGGAGATCCGAGAGAATGTCCCGGTCAGCCCTGGGGATACGCCCAGGCATCGGAGACTTAGAGACCCTCCGACTGTGCACTACAGGTTGCGGGAGGAGTCCAGAGCACTCAGAGTTAGTGCAGTGAGGCCTTGTGAGCCTGAGAGTCCTGTGCAGACCAGGACGAGAAGTCAGACTTAGCATTTCCCGGGTGTGTCGCTAAGTCTTGTACGGTGGGATCGTAGTTCGCTACAGATCTTCATATGCAGAGTGTGCTGCATATGTTTGGGGCATAACTAAAATGCATTCACATAAGATCACAGTAAAATTAATATGTTAAGAGTTTAGAACTTCTACACTAGTTCTCAATAATTGCTTTATTATTCAAGATATGCAGTTTCTGATATTTTATGCTTTACAGTTATGCGATATTTGTTGTTGTATAGAAATGTGATTATTATCTGTAAAATCAGCTATGTCATTAGAACTGCTCTGTATAATATTGTTCTTATGCTTAATTTCAATTTAATAAACTTGACGAGTTGTTTAGTGATAGTTAAATGAAAAACTATTCACTGAGCGAGTAGGCTCACTCCTCTACTCAAACATTTTCAGGTCAGCGACAGGTTCCAGGAATCTGAAGGATCTTACCACCCTAGTCAGTAGAAGGTATATGTAGTTAGTTAGATAGTGGTCTCTTAGTCCTTTCCCCTCGGTCCTTGGGACATGGTGTGGGTGAGAGAGAGTATGTATGGCGAATGTGTAAAAGAATTAAATTAACTGTTATGTTTTACTTTCTGTTAAACAATGTTACATGTTGTAAACTCTATTTATGTTCTCTAGCCAGTTTAATTGAAATGCTTCTACAATAGTTATTTATGTTTTAGTTTACAGCAATAATCCGGATATCATTATGAGGTTTTAAAAAGAAAAAGTTCTCAGTGATTTGTTTATGTGATAATCCCTCGGTCGCGCCCTAATCTCGTGATTTGTGGTTAGTGTGAGATCGGGGTGTGACATCTTGGTATCAGAGCATAGGTTGAGTATATGAATGCTCTAAGTCAAGGTGAGGGGACGACAAGAGACCAATAGGATTAGGATTTAGGTGTCTTCCTTCTAACTGCAATTTTATAACAGGAAGTGTTCTGTTATAGTATTGCAGATGACAGGAAGAGGACGTGGTCACGAGAATCAAGTTGAGAGTTTAAGCTGAGTCATCAGGGATCATTAGGATCAAAAGATAGAGTTATAATTAAGATGGATAAGAAATTATGTGTCTTTAGCTCTGGGAGGTCTGTGTGTTTAGATACCCTGGACAGGTGTCTGAATACTTAGATTAACCAGTATCAAGCTACTCTGTCTATTCTTCTCTGGATGCCCTGGCCAGGTATGCAGAGGAAGGATAGGCTAGAGAGAAACCCTAGAAGTCTTAGGGTTAAGAAACTGAAAATTAATGTGGGAGTAAGAGATTAAACATATGATGCGATACAACTCTTGTTTATTATTGTTTATTTGATTGAAAAATCACTAGAAATGCTCTTATATGTATGAACTTAGATTTTCAGTTTGTAGAATAAATATGATTCTTTTATATTGTTGTGTGTCATGAACCGATTCATTTATTGTTTATATTCTTTGTATTAAGTAGACCAGGAATTATGTTTATATGAGCTTGCCCTAAGTGGATATTCTTTTCACATGTTTGAGATTAATGGGAGTTGGTTAATCCTGAGTAGCTCTTGGCTTCAGGACTACAGGTTCGGCCTGGTCCGGCTGGCAGGATGCGTTACTGGGATCTAATGACTCCTATTAACAGTATAATTAGAATAGACTCTGGATGATTTAGACCTGAATCATAGTAAGAATGTACATACGATAAGATGTTGAGATATAAGGGAAATATTAGAACAGCTAAGAAGTAGCTGGAAATGATATCAGAGGCCCAATGTTGGAGTCTCATATGAGCAATCCTTAATAGGAAATAAAGGAACATGATACAAGGTTTAGATTCAATTTAATGATTTGTATTATACGAACTCTAAATATAAGAGTATGGAAAGGATATGAGAAAAGTATGTAATGGCTAAGATATTAAGAATCAGCTTTGGGTTGGATCAAGGAATGGAGTAAAATACTTTTATGTACTTCAAAGCAAAGAGAAAATAAAAGAAAAGAGTTGAGTATATAATAAGTACATAGAAATAAAGAGTCTTATGAAAATCATAAGACCAAGACAAGAAACTTAGTTGGATTAAAAGAAATGTTAGAAATGATGACTTTGATTAAGGAACGAGAATTACATGACGTAATTGAGAGTATGGAATGCATATCTTTATTATAAAGCTTAGCACATTCATACATACTATCTTGGATTCTAAGTCTCTATAGACTAACAGACTAGTTCCTAAAATAAAGAATAGATGTGTAATTAAGAAAATGAATGCATCTTATATGTTGCATAATTACCATGGTGGAGACGTCTAATTGAATGAAATAATGACATACAATATGATGATGAAACCCTAGTGGGGTAAATTCAGAATGTAATTTATCTGAATGTCCAAGTTAGAGAAAGGAAATTCCAGTGATTAGATAAGCACGACTTTAGTAAAACTTATGAGATTTAGAGTTTGAATTTCAAACTAAGGGAGTAAAAATCACATCATAATAATGTCGTGTTATTGATAAGGACCAAACCCTAGAATATTTAGAGTTGTAGTAGTTCAAGGGATATCACTAGTGGTTTGACCTTGAGTACTAGCATCCCTATAAAATAAGATCATGAGATTTGCACTATGAAAGGTAAGCTAGTTCTAATAAAATACAGGGTTTAAAGGTAGCTAATCTGAAAGGTAGATACGCAATATGAAATGATTTAGAGAAAAGAGTAAGATATAAATTTGAAATGTAATAATAAGTAAGTAGTATTGAATGAGGAGTATTACTCGATACATGATCTGAAGTTAGCTGTTGTAGTTCATGCTCTTAAGACATGACATCACTATCTTTATGATGTGACGATAGATTATCACCCTGGAAAGGCGAATGTGGTGGCTGATGTCCTCAGCAGGAAGTCAGGTTCAATAGCTGATGCATTCTCTATGGTATGTTTCAAGAGAAACATGCCAGTAGAAATGCGGAAGTTGAACTTAGACTTAGGGGTGACAGCACATAGTGGTTTGATTGCACAGATGCAAGTCAAGCCTACTTCTTATGATCAAATCAAGAAACTACAATAGGGTGATAGTGAGTTAAACCAGACCATGCATGACATGGCAGGGGGAAGAGACCAGAGTTCAAGTTTTCGGATGATGATGTGTTGTTTTAGCATGACGGATTGCATGTACCTCGAGATAATGATTTGAAAGAAAAGATTCTTGAGGAAGCACATGCATCAATGTACGCTATGCAACCAGGCAACACTAAGATATACAGGAATCTCAAGGAGTTGTACAGGTGACCTGATATAACAAAGGATGTAGCTGAGTATGTGGCTAGATGTAGTGTGTGCCAGCAGGTTAAACCTGAGCCTTAGAAACCTGTAGGTACTCTAAAGTATTTTCCTATACCAGAATGGAAGTGGGAACATATCACAATGGATTTTTGTGATAGGGTTTCCCAGGATACCTAGAGGTTGTAACTCGATATGAATGATTGTGGATAGACTAATTAAGTCTGCTCACTATCTTCATATTAAGTCAACCATTGATGTCTCAAATTTGGATAAGATATACATGGATGAAATAGTCAGGTTGCATGGTATTCTATCACATTCAAGTTTTGGAATCAGTTGTATCATGCTTCGGGCACAAAGTTGAGATTCTGTACAACTTTCCATGCATAGACTAACGGTCAGTCAGAAAGGGCCATTCAGATTCTTGAGGACATGCTGAGAGTAGTAGAAAACTGCATAGGATAGGCATAAGAGTTATGTTGAGATGAGACATTGACTTCTTAAGTTTGAAGTTGGTGATGAAGTGTATCTGAAAGTTTCACCAAGGAAGGGGGTGCTGAGGTTTGGTAAAAGAGGCAAACTAACTCCTAGGTTTATAGGCCCATATCCTATCATTGAGAGGATTGGACCTGTAGCCTATAGGTTGGAATTGCCACCTGAATTGGCAAATCTACATGATGTGTTTCATATATCCATGCTGAAGAAATGTTATCCTGGTACAGAGAAGATAATAGACCCAGAACCCGCACAACTCAGACAAGATGTGTCCTATGTTGAGGGACATGTACAGATAATTGATCGGAGGATCAAGAAGTTTAAGAATCATGAGATACCGTTAGTGAAAGTTCTATGGAGTAATCATAACCTAGAGGAATCTACGTGGGAGCTTGAGTCAGATATGCATAACAAGTTTCCTTTTCTCTTTTAGGAATTTTGGGGCGAAATTCTTATAAGGGAGGGAGATTGTTATGACCCACATTGAGGTTAGCTAGTAAATACCTCAATTACCATGAAACACCTTGATTAGTGTTGAGTATATTATTAAATAGCATGGTTGATTAAGATAATCTAAGTCATGAATCAATATTTGATATTTACTCATATGAGGTAATTAATGATGATGGCAATGTTGATTATTAAGTTCATTAAGTTGAATCCAGTAATCACAGATGCAATTTGAGCTTTGATCAAGTGAAATAGTCTAATCAGTATGCTTCCATGTCTTGAGTAGGTAGAGGAGTTTGTGATTGAAAGGATGCAAGATGAATCATTCAATTTGGACCATCAAGTCAAAAATTATGATGTTCTTAAGATCTTTGGACGAATAATGCAATTTTTCCAAAGATTTGGTTTAATACCCTTTTTCCCTTTCCTTTACTTCCTTTTTCTCACTTATCCGTCTTCCTCTACCCGATAAGCACAGGGCCCGCAGGAGCGGCGCCCAAGCAGCCGCAAGAAGATGCTCAATCGGCCGCATCCAAGGAGTGAAGGCAGGGCGATTTTTTGGCGATTTAAACGGCGATTGACCTCCGCCCCTTCCCCCTCTACCTTTCCCACCTCTTTTTCACCTTGCCCGCGCTCTAGGGCGGTGCTCTGACCTATAGGTAATAGCAGCAGGTCGCTCGACCAGCAGAGGAGCAGCGGCCGTTTAGGGCTTGAGAAGGCCGGCTCAGTAGGCGCCCTGCTTCCCATCTACTTCCTCCATCACTTCAGCTGCTCAACTTAGTCAGCCACCTAGCAACTTCGACCAGTAGCTTGCATAGCCATGGCGGCCGGCCAAGCAGCAGTTGCTGTTGCACGGTACGCCGACCAGAGGCCTGCTTGGGCATAGCTAGAATCTCAAATCAACGCCCTTGAGTCATCCTTAGGGTTGAAGCTCAGATCCGCAGTTGTAGCTGCGTCTAGCACCAGGTACAACCCTCTCCTTCAACCTGTTCATGAGTGTAAAGTTGTTGTATGCAGCTAGTCCGATCCAGGGCTGATTGGTGTGGGAAATAACAAGGGAATGATGTCCTCGATCTCGGCCTGAGGTCCTACATTCAAACTCACAACCATAGCCATGAGCAACAACCTCAACTGAGATCGTTTCCAACCTGAAGGTGTGCGTGAATCAACTGGGCTGTAAATAGAGCAAAATCCAAGATTGATGATGACTTGCGTGTGCTCAGAATCTGGTCCCTGGATGCACTTCTGGACGGATCCGGACGTTTTGAACCACTGTGAGTAGCATTTCATTCATCTATCACAATTTAACTCGATAAAACGGGTGATTATAGTTTGATCTGGTTTGACGCAGTTTTCAGCGTATACCCGGGTGTCGGGCAGTGCCGGCACCGTTAAATTACCAAATCACGCGTTTTAATTATTAACGTTTGTACATCGTTAATTAGCAATTGTTGTGTGTGAATTAGAGTAGTAAAACCACACAATCAATCGAAACCAAATTACTCGATTAAATGGTGAAATAGTAGCGCACGACCACAATCTGGACAGTTTGGATATAAACTCGGGCTATATGATTTTTAATAAATTAATTGAGCATGATTTCAAAGAAATGACAACGATGTGAAAAATATCAAAGAAAACCTAGATGCACGTTCTAGGTCGTAGTTAATTTAAATGATTTAATATTTTTCTCCAATTGACACGCTTCTCAAGGATATCAGTAGAAATTCCTAATTATTAATAATAATTTGTGTTATGATACGTAATTAACTCTTAATTGAGTTAAGTGATGCACAAATCAGGATTAGGATTAATGTGCACGTTTTTTGAGAATTTTAGAGAATTGACAAATGTTAAGTATGATTCTCATATGTGAAGGAAGTTTCTTTAATTTGTGCAATAAGATGTTCAATTGCGTAAATTCGCTATGTATGTGCCAAATTGAAATAAGTTGGGGTATTTATGCATTTCTAATTTGTCTGAATGCATGGTATGAGAATTTCTCAGAAATTACAATGATTTGAAATATATTGCTCAGACAGTTTTAGAATGACAGTGTATTGTGATTTGATCTGAAGTCAGTAAATGTGATATTCTTGTTTAAGTGTTTATAAGTTAATCAGTTAATAGACTTAGGTGCCCCAACACCGTAGAACCCCATTGCGCGGTCTGTACCTTTGGGGTAAAACGGTCAGCCCTGGGGATACGCTCAGGCATCGGAGACTCGTGTCCAACAAATACCGAATGTCTCGATGACACGAAGTCTGAGAGGTAGGATTCCGGTCAGCCCTGGGGATACGCCCAGGCATCGGAGATCCGAGAGAATGTCCCGGTCAGCCCTGGGGATACGCCCAGGCATCGGAGACTTAGAGACCCTCCGACTGTGCACTACAGGTTGCGGGAGGAGTCCAGAGCACTCAGAGTTAGTGCAGTGAGGCCTTGTGAGCCTGAGAGTCCTGTGCAGACCAGGACGAGAAGTCAGACTTAGCATTTCCCAGGTGTGTCGCTAAGTCTTGTACGGTGGGATCGTAGTTCGCTACAGATCTTCATATGCAGAGTGCGCTGCATATGTTTGGGGCATAACTAAAATGCATTCACATAGGATCACAGTAAAATTAATATGTTAAGAGTTTAGAACTTCTACGCTAGTTCTCAATAATTGCTTTATTATTCAAGATATGCAGTTTCTGATATTTTATGCTTTACAGTTATGCGATATTTGTTGTTGTATAGAATTGTGATTATTATCTGTAAAATCTGCTATGTCATTAGAACTGCTCTGTATAATATTGTTCTTATGCTTAATTTCAATTTAATAAACTTGACGAGTTGTTTAGTGATAGTTAAATGAAAAACTATTCACTGAGCGAGTAGGCTCACTCCTCTACTCAAACAGTTTCAGGTCAGCGACAGGTTCCAGGAATCTGAAGGATCTTACCACCCTAGTCAGTAGAAGGTATATGTAGTTAGTTAGATAGTGGTCTCTTAGTCCTTTCCCCTCGGTCCTTGGGACATGGTGTGGGTGAGAGAGAGTATGTATGGCGAATGTGTAAAAGAATTAAATTAACTTTTATGTTTTACTTTCTGTTAAACAATGTTACATGTTGTAAACTCTGTTTATGTTCTCTAGCCAGTTTAATTGAAATGCTTCCACAATAGTTATTTATGTTTTAGTTTACAGCAATAATCCGGATATCATTACGAGGTTTTAAAAAGAAAAAGTTCTCAGTGATTTGTTTATGTGATAATCCCTCGGTCGCGCCCTAATCTCGTGATTTGTGGTTAGTGTGAGATCGGGGTGTGACAATACCGAACCAAACGTATGGTGACTACATTCAATTTGGAACCAACAAGCAATCGATATTCGAATCTAGAAGTACAAACATAGACGATTTGCACTAACAGATAATAGATAACACAAGTTGGTGATCAAGCAACTAGCATTCATTAAACGATTAATGTTGAATTGGAAAGATAGTGTTTTTCTATTGCAAACTCAAGAATTGCAATGCATGAAATGAAAACATGGGTAGTGGGGCTACTCCCCGCACCCTAGTGTATGAGACTACTCTCTCATGGCAAGAACAAAGAAGGGGGTGAGAAGAGAGAGAGAATCATCTCCACGAAGGAGGAAGGAAGGTCGACCCCTTGGAGAGAGAGAGAGAGCAACGATCTTCACACTTTGTAGCTTGCTTGATGATGAATCCTCCTCTTACCATCTTCTTTGTCGATGAGAGAGAAAGTGGCTTGGAGATGGAGTATGGATCTCAGACGGGTAGCCTCGGGGTAGTGAGTGAAGGATGGAATGACTCTAGAACAATAGAAATAGCCTTTGGACATTTGAAAACTTCCCTTTTTGTGAGGACCCATTAGGTCTAATTTATAGGCTTTAAGTGAAACTCAAACAGTTTGGGAGATTTGGGCCCAAACAGTCATGAAGACCGTTTGGACTCTCTCTTAGTTTGGAGACTGTTTGGACTCTCTCGTTTTGGAAACTGTTTGAGTCCTCATGGTTTGGAATAGTTTGGCTTCATACGGTCTCGGGACCGTTAGACTTTACACGGTCTTGGGACCGTTTGGTCTTCATTCGGTCTGAGGACCATTTGGTGTCCATTCGGTCTGGGGACCATTTGGTGTTCATTCGGTCTTGGGACCGTTTGGTGTCCATTCGGTCTTGGGACCGTTTGGTGTCCATTCGATCTTGGGATCGTTTGGAGCTTTTGTAATTTTTTTTTCTTTTCTGTAAGAAATAAAAGGGGAAAAGTTAGTCTGATGGTATATTTACAATAAAGTGGAAAATTAAAGATTGTTTCTAATTTATTTATGAAAGAGTATGGAAAAATAAGGAAAACTAGTAAGATAACATCGCAAAATGGGAGTTTATCACCCCCCAACTTAGAGTCTAGCTTGTCCTCAAGCTAGATAGAGCTAAGGCATATAGTGGCGAGGTGATTTTATTCTGTGAAGATTTTCATACTCTTGCTTCAATTCTAAACCAGAGATCTCTTAGAGTTTGATCGAGCTTCTGCTCGTACTAACTCTTTCAGGTATTGGGAGTTGTGTGGATCACAAATTTCTTCCATATCGCGTAGCTCGCATTGGGACCACCTTTTCCTCGATCGCATTTTGTGCATGTTTTCAACTCCAATCAGTTTTATACTTCTTTAAAAAAACCTACTAGAAACTAAGATAGGCATGAGGGTTGGCTAAAGGCCGATGTGTAACTCCCCCTTTTAGTGGGGGAGGGTTTATCTAAACTTTTAGGATCTCACTACTGGGCGCGGTACATCTGCCTTTGTGAGGGTAGCTAAATGTACCGTCCGGGCGAGTCCTTTATCAGCTATTTCATATATTTAGAGACCTTAGGATCTCATTACCGTGTGCGACACATCTGCCTTTGTGAGGGCAGCTGAATGTACCGGTCGGGTGAGACCCTTATTGGTCCTTCATATAGGTCCTTAGGTGTGGCACAACTCTCATGTTTTTATTCAACACTCTGGATTTTATTCTTATACTCACAGGCTTAGGAGTTGGATATTTAGGGATTTTGTTTGGGCTGCCAGGACTCTTTTAAAAAGAAGAAAATTGTTCTTGGAGTCTCCTGACATGCACTTATTTCAGTTTCATACTTGGTGGTCCACTTGTGAGGTTCCTTGATTTGGATTTCACCTAGTTCCCTCCAATCCATGGGAGAGTTTTGGTAGGCTTGGGCTATGATGTTTACTTGTGGAGAGTCTGGAGCAGAGTTGAAGCAAAAGCTTGGAAATCGGGTGTGAAAGTGATTTATTAATTCACCATTTCATGCCTAAGTGCTTTTTCTATTATTGCTTTTTGAGGACTACTTTGATTCTAAATTTAGCTGGGGGTGACCTTTTCCAAGAATGATGTTATACTTATGTACAAGAATTATTCTATAGAAGAAATTACTGAAAAAAGTCTAAATGTGAAAGGAAAGATAAGAAAATGCATAGAAAAATAGGAGTCAATAAAAAATAAGTGGAGGGAGAAGGGTTTAAAAATGATACCTCACCCTTGTCCAGTGTACCCCTCCCTAACTTATCACTCACTCTGTCCCCAGAGTCTCAAAGTGATGGGTTGAGAAGTACATGGATAAGGGCATTAGGCTTCTTTTAGTCCTTTGTTAGCTCCATGTGTTTGGAGAAGATTAGCTACGAAATTTCCTCGTAGAGCATGGTAATCCACATTCATCATGTCCTCTACTGGTCTTCCAAGGACAGCGAGGGTGTACATCCAGTAGAGGATGTGGAAGCCGCAGTCGTTTGATTCTCAGAGATGTTGGGGGCATCTGTGGCTGAAGGCTGGGCGATGAAAGTGTTCTTTATCATATGCCCTTGTGTGATTGCTTAAAAGATCGTGTATTTTGTCAGCATATTCCTTTGCCACCTCCTCCGTGGGCGTGTTAGCTGTCACTGCATACTGGTTCTGGTTAGGATCAAATTGGTTGTCAGAACTGTTATAGATGATTGTTGTTCCTTCGGAAAGGTTTGTCACCAGTAACATCCAGTGCTCTGTGTGAAGGAAAGGAAGCATAATGAACTTTAGAGTTTTATGATAGAGTCAAGAGATAAGTGCCTCTGTGGTTCTGAAGTTCTTTGTCTTTAGTAGGTCATCCTTCATGTAAGCAGATGCCATGTAAACCGTGGGATGGTTTCGTCCGAGGAGATATTGATAAGTAGTCATCAGGCTTACAGATAGAAATCCTTGTAATTGTACGGTTTCACGAAGGGTATCTACCATGACTAGAATATCTTCGGCTAGAAAAATGAGCTCATCTTTCTCGGCATATAGACTAGACATGATGAGTTGGATTTCATTTTCAGAAAGATTCTTGCAAGCGGTAAGGTCGAAGTTAGGAAACGTCAGTTCTCTGGCATGTAGGGTCACCATTTGTGTGGAAGGTCTGTTGATGGTGGCCCGGGATACCAATTTGATGTCTCCTGCATCTTCTGCCAAATCAAAAGTGTAAGGGTCCCATTGTCTTTTTTCAGGAACCGTGGCGGGTTGTTGTTCTATCTCCAACTCCGTTAATGTTTGTAGGAAAGGTCACCTTTGTGGACATTGGATGGCTGAGAAAAGGTAGCGAGGGAAGTCGTATGGCGCCATAGTCGGGTCCTTGAAGAACCTTCTGTCACATATGAGTTCCATGATGTAACGCCCTCGTAGTGAGTGAAAATCTTCTGTGGTCATCCTGGTGAAGGGGGTTTGTTGATTAAGCGCTTGAATGTAGCGTATAGTGCAGAAGGTGCAATCCGCGGATCTGGTAATGGTTTGGACTGTTGGAGCGATGATTTGGAACCAAGGTTGGTTCAAACCATTCTTGAGATAAAGGCAGGCAGCCCAAATTAGTTTGAGAAGCCGGAAGGGGATGCATCTTGCTTCTCCGACTTCTTCTCTAGCAAAATTGATTGTTCCGACCTTTAGTTCGCTGGCACAAAAGTTGTACACCTTGGCGTCGCGAGCCACGGTGTCAACGATCATGAGCAGCCAGTGGTCGGAAACTTGAGAGGGGACGGTGAGATATCTCACCTTTCAAGCGATCCCAACGCACAGCCGCTCTATAGATTTATTGCGTAAGTCCTTGTATAATAGGCTCATAGCCAGAGTTGGTGAAGTGTTGAAAACTAGCTATGGTCACTTTGAGCTTCTGTATATTTCGATAGAGTTGGCAAGAAGGACACGGAAGATTGCCATCTTCACTGTTAATTGCAGTCGAAGGATGGTGCAGAAATCTTCGCGTGTCAAATTACGCTTAGTTTTTATATTCATGTAGATGATGTCCCTCCCCTCTTTGGCATCATCTACGATAGTGTTCAGGATGAAGATATTCTGGACATCTAGGGTAGAGATGGCCGCCATGTCTAGGTCATTCATCATCTTAGGTAGAGGTGGCGACGGGGGAAGCTCCTGTGGAGGTGCAAGAGAGGTCTACACTAAGTCTTCCATATATTATTGCAGATCTTCATCTTCTTCTGATTCAAAAGCAGAGTCAAGTCCAATATCTATGTCTAGACTCACTCTGTCTTCCTCTTCATGGTCTGGGGGAGAAGGTGAAGATTTCTCCGGGGCGGAGTGTTGTGGAAGGTTTGCTGGTTGACTTGTGCTAGTTCCCAATATACATTGCTGGAACTCAGCAAAAGCGGCTTCTTTGACGGTTTCCCCCAGAGAACCCATGGCTGAGTAGTCAATGAATTGTTCCCCATATGACATGTTAACGTTGTCATTGTGATCATGGGTTTTGGGATCATTTCCACCTTTGTGGTGGTCTTTGTCATCTGCTTTCTTTGAATGTTCTGCTCCTCGGCTGGTTCCCTCCCCATCATGTCCTGGGTCATCAGGGTTGTCATCTGGAGAGGAAGTATCATCATTAGAGTTAGTAGAGGAGTCAGAATCTTCCTCATCTTTGTCATCTTCCTCTTCATCATTGGCTGATGCTTTATCTTTTGTTTTCATCATTGTAGTCTTCTTGCACTGCCGGTGAAGGGCTTGTAGTTCATCAAAAGCCACTTGCACATGCTCATGTGTTTCAAGCAGTTTGTTGTGGGTTTCTATAAGATCTGAATATCTAGCCTCGACAGAGAGGAGTCGTGCAGTAAGATATGTCACTTGAGCTCATAATTGTTTGATTTCATTATTTGACGACTCCTCTTGGCGGCTAAGGAGCTGTGTAAGGGTGTAGTTGATGTCATCCAAGCACGTGCTAAAAGCAAATTGTTGCTACTTAAGCTTACACAGGGTCTCAGGAAGAGGTTGAGTCTGCGCAGATATCCTGTCAACTTGCTAAGCCAACACTGCTTGCTGGATTTTGAGCTCAAACACCAATTGTGGCAGTTGTAGTAGGCGATCGTCGATGTGTTTGACTTGCGTGGCCACTGCTTCCTGCCGTTGGTGGATATTTGAGAGGATACCTGGTAAGGCATGGTTTTGCTCGTCGATATTGGCAACCGGTTTAGTAAGACCATGCACACTAGAGAAAATAGATTGCATTATGTTAGAAGGGTTGGTGAGGAGGTTTCGGATGGCGTCAAATTGACGTCCGAATTCCTCATCAACATTTGTAAACGGGACCCCAGTTATGGATGGATATGGTGGTAGGGGTCGGGGTGGAAGGGTGGTAGTGCCTTGTGAAAAAGACATTGTGGATGGTCCCTCGAGCTGCATGGTGACTATAGATGGAGTCACCAGCGATGTCGGGGTGGCGTATGGGAAGGGTGATGACATTCTGGGAGAGAAAGGTGGAACCGAGAATGTCGGGGGAAAAGCAGTGGAGGTGGAGGTGAAGGAGGTGAAGTCGGGCATTGAAGTGGGTAGTGGGATGCCCGAAGAGAAAAAGGTTGGAGAGGAAGATGCAGGTGGTGGTGTGGTTGCAGAGAAAGGAAATGTGGTGGTCATCATTGTGGAGAAAGATGGAAGAGTTGTGGATTGTGGAATAGTGGAGGATGGTGGCATGGTGGGGGTGGTGGTGGAGGTAAGTTCAACATTTAGACTCATGATGAAGGAGTCTAGTGATGAGGTGATGACATTTTCTTCGGGGAGGGTGGGTTCTTCCTATGGATTTGGTTTTGATGTCGGCATTCCCAATAGATGTTGTATCTACAAACACCCTTTGGATGGTCATTTCACTGGTATTTTTGTTATTCTTGCTGTCGGGGCGGTGATGTTGCTCTCTGTCTGCCTCGCTTTGGATTTCTTTTCTTGTATTTTGACCGAAGCTAGGAGGTATGCAAGCTCCTCTTTGGTGAAGAGAAGCTTTTCCTTGTCGTAGTCTGCAAGCTCCGGAAGTGCCAACAGAGTCCTTGAGGATTTTATTGTAGGGCAAAAGATATAGTGCAGTTTTGCATCCTTTTCTTTGATGATGTATGAGTTTTTTAAGGTCTGCTCATTGGTAAGGATGTCGCCCTTGATCTTTGTGCACCTGGGGAGTAGTTTGTCCATCTTGAGATATTTTGGGATGGATGTTATATGACCTCCAATACATATTTCTTTCCCGAGGGCGTCGGATGTGTGCTTGTGTATCAATTGTCGTCCGATGTTGACTGGCTTCCCTTTTAGAATGGACCAGAGTATGAAAAGGTCATAAATGCTAACATTTCTGCCCTCTTTCCTGGGGAAAAGTGCACCTGTAAGAATTTTGTGCAATGTGCGCACCAGTCCAGATTGAATATTGGAGGCTTTGCATGTTTTTGCCTCATAGGTCGGGATCCCTATCAGGGATTTCCAGAAGATATGCTTGTTGAACTCGGAGCTTTCTATGCCTACAACTTTGGCCTTCTTCATCTGCTCCTGGTTGTCTATAAATATTTCATTTAGCATGTTTTCCGTTATGACAACCTTATTGCCGAAGTGTTTGGTGACCAGCCTATGGTCACCTCCATCCCTTGATCTATCTGTAATGTCTACAACTTCTTTGTTAAGATATGCTGGAGAAAACATACTTTGTTGGCTTCAGGGACTTGTCGATAGATGGCAGGGTGTTGATGAAAAGATTTGCTGGTGGTGGTGCTGTGGTGGTGATGGTGGTGAAAGCAGGGGTAGCAGTGGTGGCGGGAGCGGCAGTGATTGACGGAACGTATCCCGCCAGGGTTTGTTCTCTTGCAGTGGAAGGATGTGCCTATTTCCTTGCTTGTTTCTTTGTTGGTTGTTCTTTTGAAGCTGCGTGTTTCTTCTGTTTCCCCTTTGTCATTGTGGATGGGGTTTCCTCTTCGGGAGTTGGCTCATACTCCCAACCTTCATCACTGGAGGAAATTTCCTCCACTTCTTCAATAGGTTCTTCGGCTAGGCACTTGTTGAGTCAGTCGATTTCATTCAGGACATTAATGAGGTCAGCCTTTGGTGGGACCTGTCCGGTCTTTTCATAAGTGTCCATGATGTGCTAGAGTTTTGTGCGGTCCTCCATCAGTTGCTCCCTTGTCCAGAAGGGGGCGTCAGCGGTTCTGGTGGCTTCTTTTGTAGGGGAGGCCATTCTATAATCGAAAGAGTATATATGTTAAAAGAGAAGAAAAATGTGTAAAGAATTTTAGCATTGAAAAATGAAATCATTTTTAGGGTGAAATCATATTTGTTAAAACTGTTTGGGTCCAAATAGTTTTTATTCCAAACGGTTTCAAGATTGTTTGGCTCCAATCGGTTTCAAGACCGTTTGGCTCCAAACGGTTTCACGACCATTTGGCTCCAAACGGTTTTAAGACCATTTGGCTCCAAACGATTTCAAGATCGTTTGGCTCCAAACAGTTTCAAGACCATTTGTTTCAAATGGTTTCACGACCGTTTGGCACAAACAGTTTCGAAACTATTTGGCTCCAAACAGTTTTAGGATCGTTTGGCGCAAATAGTTTCAAGACCGTTTGGCTCCAAATGGTCGAAACCGCGAGGAAGGTGGAACGTCGGGGTCATCGGTGGTTGGTTAAAAAAAATGGGTGGAAGCGGCAGATGACGGCGGTGGCGTGCCTGTCTGCGGCGAAGATGGCACCGATGAAGGAAGAACTCATCGTTAGCATTGGGAAGGACAACTTCGGCTGGTTCTACCTTGCTGTTGTGGACGAAGAAGGTGACGGTGCTAAGGGTGAAGGTGACGATGACGATGATGAAGTGATGAATGATGATAACGACGGAGGTGATGTCGCGGAGGGCCGTCGAGATATAGCGTTAAAGGCGATGGTCGTAGAGTGAGCAGGAGTCATAGGAATGGAATGGAACAGGGTTCACACGAGGGTTTAGAGAAATCGAGAATCAAGGGAAAGAAAACGATGGGGGGTTATATTTATAGAAATTGTGGGGTGTCATTATAAATTCCCAAGGGCAAACGGACTCGAGACCGTTTGGGGTCCAAACGGTGTCAAGATCGTTAGGGTTCCAAACGGTTTTGAGACCGTTTGAGTTCCAAACGGTTTCGAGGTCGAAAGGACCAATCGGTTTTGAGACCGTTTGAGTCCAAACGGGTTCAAGATCGAAAGGACCGATCAGTTTTGAGACCGTTTGAGTCCAAACGATTTCGAGATTGAAAGGACCAATCAATTTTGAGACCGTTTGAGTCCAAACGGTTTTGAAGCCGTTAGGTTAAGATTTAATTAGGTTTTTGGATTTTATATTTTTATGCTTGTTTTGGTTATTTATGTGAATTTTTGTATTTTTAGATTTAAAGGAGATAAGTCTAAATCGAATGAAGAGATTATAAAATTAGCAAAACTAGGAAAAATAAAATGGTGGCACTAAGATCTTGGGTTGCCTCCCAAGTAGCACCTGGGTTTTACGTCGCTGGCTCGACAAAAATCCAATTTGGTTATGTCGATGCTGAGGGATTGTGGATCTCGATAGTTTGTCTTGGTATTTTGTCTACTGGTGTGTAGTATCTCTTCAATCTGTGGCAATTAATTGTCCGTTCTCCCCCATTGTTATCAAGAATGATGATTTCTCCGGTGGGGTAGATGTGTTTAATTATGAAAGGTCCAGACCATTTCGTGCGGAGCTTTCCAGGAAACATCTTAAGTCTAGAATTGAAGAGGAGGACCTAATCTCTGACAGAAATGTCTTTTCTTTTGAGGTGGCCGTCGTGTCACATATTTGTTTGTTCTTTATAGATTCTGGCACTTTGGTAAGTTGTCATTCTAAGCTCTTCAAGTTCTTGTAGTTGAAGTTTTCTATATTCACCAACACTTTTGAGATCAAAGTTCAGTTGCTTGATGGCCCACCAAGCTTTATGTTCTAGTTCAACCAGTAGATGACACGACTTTCCATACACCAAACGGAACGGGGTTGTTCCTATCGATGTTTTGTAAGTTGTGTGGTATGCCCAAAGGGCATCGGGGAGCTTGGTAGACCAATCAGTATGATGGCTGTTGACTGTTTTTTCTATGATAGCTTTCAATTGTCTATTTGAAACTTCAACTTGGCCACTTGTTTGTGGATGGTAAGGTGTGGCGACCTTATGGTTGACCCCATATTTTCTCAGGATGGATTCGAAGCTTCTTTCCAAAAAATGGGTTCCTCCATCTGATATGATAGTATGGGGGACTCCGAATCTGGGGAAGATGATATCTTTGAACATCTTGATGACTGGCTTGGAATCACAGGATACGGTGGGTATATGTTCTACCCATTTCGAAACATAATCCACAGTGACTAATATGTAAGAGAATCCATAAGATGAGGGGAAGGTACCCATGTAGTTTATTCCCCAAACATCAAAAAGGTCAATTTCTTGCCGCAAAGTGAGAGGCATTTCATTCCATTTAGTTATACCGCCAGAAAGCTGACATTTATTGCAGGATCTTACAAAATCATAGGAATCTCTTGCTATTGTTGGCCAAAAGAAACCCGATTGTAGAACTTTTAGAGTGTTCTTCTTCGAACTCATGTGCCCCCCAGTGGGGCCAGAATGACAGTGCTCTAGGATAGGGGTAATTTCCTCTTCTGGTAGGCATCGACGAAAAAGTCCAGCTACACATAGACTAAAAAGATAGGGTTCGTCCCAGAAGTATTGCTTAACATCGTGAAGAAAATTCTTTTTGTCACGGTGAGAGACGGAAGGGTGGATGATTCCTGTAGCTAGATAGTTCACTATGTCAGCGTACCAGGGAAATCCGGTGGTGATTTTCATAAGCTGGTCATCAGGGAGGGAGTCTCAGATAGGTACATTGTCGTCCTATTGACATTCGATGAGACTTAGGTGGTCAGCGACGACATTTTCCACTCCGCTCTTGTCTTTTTTTTCAAGATCAAATTCTTACAGCATTAATACCCAACGGATGAGTCTGGGTTTTGCATCCTGTTTCTGAATAAGATATTTGATGGCGGAGTGGTTTGTATATACTACGACCTTTGTTCCAATTAGATAAGAATGAAATTTTTCAAAACCATAGATGACGACTAAGAATTCCTTTTCAGTAGTAGTATAATCTTTTGTGCCTCATCTAACATCTTGCATGCGTAGTATATTACATATGGCTTCTTGTCTACTCTCTACCCCAGCACAGTCCCTATGGCATAGTCGCTAGAATCACACATTATTTCAAAAGGTTGTGACCAGTCAGGTGCTCTTAGAATGGGTGCAGAGATTAGAGCATTCTTCAAGGTTGTAAAGCTATGCAGGCATTCATGGTCAAAGTTGAAATCGGCATCCTTGGTCAATAGGTATGTCATAGGTTTTGCTATTTTTGAGAATTCTTTGATAAATCTCTGGTAGAACCCAGCATGACCCAAGAAAGCTTGCACTCCCCTTATGTCTTTGGGCGGCGACAAATTTGAGATGACATCAATTTTTTCCTTGTCTACTTCGATTCCTCTTTCGCTCACTCGATGTCTGAGGACAACACCTTCGGTCACCATAAAGTGACATTTTTCCCAGTTTAGGATAAGGTTTGTTTCTTCGCATCTCTGTAAGACTTTACTTAGGTTGAGCAGGCAGTTATTAAAAGAGTCTTTGTATACTAAAAAATCGTCCATGAACACCTCTATAATGGTTTCGGTTAATCTTGTGAAGATAGAAGTCATGCACCTTTGGAAGGTTGCGGGTGCGTTGCATAGACCGAAGGGCATCCTTCTGAAGGCGTATGTTCCAAAAGGACAAGTAAATGTCATTTTTTCTTAGTCTTCAGTGTGAATTGGGATTTGCTAAAAACCAGAATATCCATCGAGGTAGAAGAAATTTTCTTGGTGGGCTAGCCGCTCAAGGACTTCGTCAAGGAAAGGTAAGGGAAAATGGTCTTTTCCTGTTGATTTGTTCAATTTTCTATAATCAATGTGCATTCTCCAACCAGTAACGGTCCTTGTAGGTACTAGTTCATTCTTATCATTTAAGACAACAATGGTCCCCCCTTTTTAGGGACCACTTGGACATGACTAACCCACTGAGAGTTAGAAATTGGATAGATAATACTTGCTTTCAAGAGTTTAAGAACTTTGAGGCGAACTACCTCTTTAAGATTTGGGTTCAATTTTCTATGGTGCTCCCTCGAGGGTTTGAACTCTTCTATCATAGGTAGTTTATGCATGTACAGAGCTGGGTTAATGCCTGTTAGGTCAGTCATCTTGTACCCAATTGCTTTCTTATGCTTCCTTAATTCAGTGAGAAACCTCTCTTCCTGATCGTCATCCAGAGAGGAACTAATGATAACTGGACATAATTTTCCTTCATCTAGGAAGACATGTTTGACCCAGTTGGTAGAGTTTTTATTTCCGGGGCTTTGGGTACTTCTGTCGTCTCTAATATGGTGACAGATTTTAGTTCTTCAAAAGTAGCTTCAAGGGCTTTTTCAACCTGCTCTAAGTATTGCAGGCATTGCTCAACTAACTCGTTTGTTGAAAATTCAGCTTCCAGATTTATTAGAGTGTCTTCTAGGGAATCTGCTGGTTCTGGATTTGCTTGCTTGAGTTGAGACATTTTATCAATAGCTTCAAGCAGAAAAACCTCTTCATGGATACTAGGGCTCTTCATGCTGTTGAAAACCTTGAATTGAACAGTTTCTTTACCCAATCTCAAGGTAATTGTGCCAGCCTCGACATCAATTAATGCTCTAGCTATGGCGAGGAAGGGTCTACCAAGTACTATCGGGTACCTTAGGTCTTCTTTTATATCTAGAATGACGAAATCACAAGGGACATAAGAGTCCCTCCCCACTCTCACTGGAATATCTTCAATGATTCTCATGGGAGCAATAATGGTGGAATCAGTGAGCTGGATGGTCATTGTTGTAGGCAACAAGTCAGTAAACCCTAATCCTTTGCACATGGAAAATGACATAATTGATATGCTGGCTCCCAAGTCGGCCAATCCCTTTTTACAAGAAGTGTTCCCAATAGAGCATTGTATGCTAAAGGAGCCAGGATCCTTCTATTTTTTCGGCATTTTATTCAGAATGATATCAGAAGTGGTTTGGGATAGTTTGACAGTTTCATGCTCCTCTGTCATATATTTCTTTGACATCAGGGTCTTCAGATATTTGGACCAGGCTGGGATTTCAGATAGGGCTTTGAGAAAAGGAATATCAACATAAAGTTTCTTCATTGCCTCTTTCAATTTCTAGAATCTAGAGTCTAGTCTGGTTTCCTTTAGCCTGCCAGGATAGGTTATCCTTGGCTTATATTGTGGAACCTTTGGTTCTTTGGGACCTTGTTCCTTTTCTTTCCTTTCTTCAGCTTCTTGACCTGATTCTTTTGTTGGGATGATTTCAGTTACATCCCTGTCTTCTTGATTAATTGAGATGGCTTCAATAAGAGCACGACCAGACCTTGTTGTAATAGCATTTAATTGTTCTGGTCTATGTTGATCGTGTCTTGGATTTGCTTCTGACTGGCCAACAAAAGTGCCCACTGGAGGTTTTAGCTGAGCTCCTATCTGTTCTAACTGAGTTTCCACAACTTTTTGCTGGCCTTGCTGGTTAGCCAGCATGGTTTGTTGTGATTGCAACATCAGCCTTATCAAGGACGGTTCATCAGTCTGCTGTGGTGGGGAATTTTTCTGTTGAAATTGAGTGAGTTGTTGCTGCCCTTGAGGTGGTTGTTGTTGAGGTGCTAGAAACTGAGGTTGATGTGGTTGTTGCAGCTGAGTTTGTTTCAATTGTGGGTGCAGAGGAGGGTGAGTATATTGGTAGTATGCAGTGGGATTTCTTGGGTAGTTGGATCTCTGGAAATTGTTTCTAAGATTCCCTTGATTTTGGTTGTAGTTGCTTTGAAATCCAGGAGGTAGTCTGTTGGAGGATCCACCTTGTGTTTTTTGTTGTGGGTTAGTAGTCCCTGCAGGATTTCCATATTGAAAACCAGGATGATTTCTCGGTTGATTTGGGTTGTAGTAAACTTGTCCTAGTATGGAATGAGTGGAATTTACTTGTTCTGGCATCTGATCCTTAGGGTGTTCAATGATTGGCTCATACTGTGGTTGAGGTGGTTGCAAATCCATCATTACATTGTATAGGAGACCACATGACAATGTGGGATGATCTGATGCATGACAGGCCTCGCAAGTTCATGTGGCTGCTTTAGCTTGTTGGGGTTCTTTCTGTCATACACCCCAAATGATGCTTTGAAGGCTTGTTGTTTGTTGTCTATGGTTTTCAAAAGCTTCGGATATGGCTTTCATTTCTGCAGATTCTTTAGCTTTACAATCCTTTAGAACTCCTCCTGTGGTCGCCTTCCCCCAATTGGATTGATTTTCTGCTCCGAGAGTGACGATTCTCCAGGCATCTTTGTAGTTCTGTCTCATAAAGTTTCCTCCAGATGAGAAATCTAAGAACTTTTTAATTTCATCACGTACTCTCCTAAAAAAGGTTTCTATGAGTTGATTTTGCGAGATTCCATGCTGAGGGCATTTCCTCAAGAGTTCCTTGAACCTTTCCCATGAGTCAGCCAGTGACTCTCTTGGTAGTTGAAGGAATTGGTTGATTTGTCCTTTGATTTAGTAGGTTAGTGAAGGGGGGGAGAATTTCTCCAAGAACTTATCTTCTAAGGGAGCCCAGGTGGTGATTGGTTCCCCATCCAAAGAATTGTACCAGGTGAGTGCTCTTCCAGATAAGGTTAAATCAAAGAGTTTGAGCATAACTGCATCCATGGTTGTTCCAGCTTGTGGTACCAACCTGCAAAGAGCTTTGAACCTCTTCAAATGGTCCATGCAGTCATCTCCAGCACTTCCAGAGAATGAGATGCCCTGCATTATTTGGATCCATTGTGTCCTAATCTCAAAATTAGGAGTGTCGATGAGTGGTGGTTGGACTGGATGGTTGTCTTCGCAGTTCTTGGAAATAGCGTAGTTCCATAGTTGCTTGCTTCTTACCAACAGTTGAGCAGCAGCCTTGGCTGCTTCATTCTTGGCACGGATGTAGTCTTGCTCTTCATCCCATACTTCAGCCTGAACTTGGGCGCACATGTCGGCGATGAGTTGCGCTCGCTGGGCTGCTATGGCAGCGTTGACCCTTTCCATCACTAGTGTAGCTTGGCATTGATCTTCGTCCATTTGTCTGGCTCTTTGACGATTAAGTCTAATGCGGCGGTGGAAACTTCTCTCTACCTCAGAGTCGCACTCTAGATTAGGGGAGAATCTAAAATTATGCGATGGTTGCATACACGTCTTGTACCTGAGTAGAGGAAGAAACACACTTTTCAGATGATGTAGGAGATATGATGAAATCAAGAGAATATGGAGTAATATTTAAAGGAAAATGTAAAACCCTAACCAACTAGCAAGATGATAAATGAAATTAAAACATTATGTTGTCCCCGGCAACGGCGCCAATTTTTGATGGAGCTTCCACTTGTGTGGAGTTGCATGCTCCACTAAAAATCCTAAAGATAGTAAGTCTTTAGGTTTAGCCTTACTTATACTAGATTAAAACTCCACCCTCGTATGCTAGGATACGTGGAAGTCTTATCGTAGTATAGTTAAGGGTCGAATCCACAGGACAACGGTCTTGTTAAGATCAACAAGATAGAAATAGTTAGAATTTCATTTAACTCCTTAATAGTTGGTATTTAGATCAAAGAGTTGGTTTGGTTGTTTAGACTACGTGCAAGTAAAGTAAAAGTAGGAAAGTAAATTTAAGGTTGTAAACAATGTTAAGAAACCACTAGGATGTCACCGGATTTTGCCACCACTACACATGGATCAAAACATACATCACAATAACTTGGCTTGCAAAGAAAAGAGTCTAAACATTTAGTATCTTTGTAGGCTTAGCCACCTTTTGGATAACTAACTATGAGAAACGTGGAAGTGTTACAATGCCAACCATCCCCAGGTGAATGGTCACTTACTTTGCATCACTCCCCTCACAAAGTGTGTTCCTCGACCCATCAAGGTTGTACTTTCATATGTCAACTGATTCCATTTCATAGTATGAAAGTACAATGATGGAGGTGAGCTTACTCCACTTCTTAAGAAATGCTCCTAGATACCGAACCAAATGTATGGTGACTACATACAATCTGGAGCCAACAAACAGTCGATATTCTAATCTAGAAGTACAAACATAGATGATTTGCACTAACAGATAATAGATAACACAAGTTGTTGATCAAGCAACTAGCATTAATTAAACGATTGATGTTGAACTGGAAAGATAGTGTTTTTCTATTGCAAACTCAAGAATTACAATGCATGAAATGAAAACATGGGTAGCGGGGCTACTCCCCACACCCTAGTGTATGAGACTACTCACTCATTGCAAGAACAAAGAAGGGGTCGAGAAGAGAGAGAGGGATCGCATCATCTCCACAAAGGAGGAAGGAAGTTCTACCCCTTGGAGAGAGAGAGAAACAATCTTCACACTTCGTAGCTTGCTTGATGATGAATCCTCCTCTTCCCACCGTATTTATCGATGAGAGAGAAAGTGGCTTGTAGATGGAGTATGGATCTCAGACCGACAGCCTCAGGGCAGTGAGTGAAGGATGGAATGGCTCTGGAACAATAGAGGCAGCCTTTGGACGTCTGAAAACTTCCCCCTTTGTGAGGACCCCTCGGGTCTTATTTATAGGCTTTGAGTGAAACTCAAACGGTTTGGGAGATTTGGGCCCAAATGGTCCTGAAGACCGTTTGGACTCTCTCTCGGTTTGGATACTATTTGGACTCTCTCGGTTTGGCAACCGTTTGAGTCCTCATGGTTTGGAACTGTTTAGCTTCATACGGTCTTGGGACCGTTTGACTTTACACGGTCTTGGGACCGTTTGGTGTCCATTCGGTCTTGGGACCGTTTGGTGTCCATTTGGTCTTGGGACCGTTTGGTGTCCATTTGGTCTTGGGACCGTTTGGTGTCCATTCGGTCTTGGGACCGTTTGATGTCCATTCGATCTTGGGACTGTTTGATGTCCATTCGGTCTTGGGATCGTTTGGAGCTTTTGTAATTTTTTTGCTTTTCTGTAAGAAATAAAAGGGGAAAAGTTAGTCTGATGGTATATTTACAATAAAGTGGAAAATTAAAGATTGTGTCTAATTTATTTAAGAAAGAGTATGGAAAACTGAGGAAAACTAGTAAGATAACATCACAAAATGGGAGGTTATCAGTATCTATGTGATATGGAGAATTTATTTAAGATTTTTATTGAACCTATTTCAAATACAATTTTAAGTTTGAATGATAATAGTTTTGTATGCATGAATATCGTATCATCTGATGTTTGGCATTCACATTTGAGCATGTTAATTTTCGCTCAATGAAACGTATGATGAATCTGAACTTAATCCATAAATATGATATTATTAATAATAAATGTGAAATATGTGTGCAAGATAAATTTCCTAGAAAGCCTTTTATTCTATAAAATAGGAATACAAAAATATTGGATTTAGTGTACACTGATATTTGAATTCAATGGGATTGATACTGGGAATCAAAAGGTTATTTCATAACTTTAATTGACGATGCAAGTAGATATTTTTATGTCCATTTACTAAAAATTAAAGATGAGGCATTGGATCCATTAAAAATTTATAAAAAAGAAGTTGAAAATCAAACTAGTAAAGTACTTAAGTGACTAAAGTTTTATAGGGAGGAGAATACACCTGGAACTTGTTTTTGTAATTTTGTCAATTCCATTGTATAGTTCATGAGGTAACGGCTCCTTATTCACCATAGTCTAATGGAATTGTAGAAAGTAAAAACCAAACCCTTATAGATATGGTTAATTCCTTACTCCAAACCTCAAGTCTACCCAACTTCATGTGGGGGGGAGGGAGCTTTCAATAAAACATATAATATTCTGAATAGACTTCCCGATAAACATGTAGAAAGTAGTCCATTTGAGTGAAGGAGAAGGAGAAAATTGAGCCTCAAATATCTTTGAGTGTGGGGGTGCCTTGCTAAGGTACTTGTCCCAGACCACAAAAGGAAGAAATTGGGACCCAAAATCGTTGATGCCATATTCTTGGGTTATGTGGGGACAAATTATGCCTATAGATTCTTAATTATAAAATATGATAGGCATCGAGGTCAATACAATTGTGGAAGTATGTGATTCTACACTATTTGAGGATGTGTTTCCCATGATATCTTTTATGCCCAATGAAGTATCTCAAGAGGATTCATTCACCATACGTTCCATTCTCGACATTGTGGAAAAGATGACAAATGTGGGAGTGACTCAAAAAAGTTATTTCAGAATCTAATGATTCTAAAAAAATGGTTTAACCAACAAACAAGTAAACAACCAAGGACATCCAAGGATTTTGGAAGTGAGTTTCTCACTTACAATATTGAGGATGATTGTGTGACTTTCAAACAAGCTATGATTTCTCCAGAAGCTAAGTTTTGGAAAAAATCTGTTAATGATGAAATCCAATCAATTCTCTCGAAGTGAACTAGAGAATTGGTGGATTTTCCTGCTCGTTGTTCTGTAGTTGGATGCAAATGGATCTTTAAGAAGAAACTTAATGCAGATGGGACAATTGATAAATATAAAGATAGCTTAGTTGCTAAGGCTTACACATAGAGAGAAGGAAGGTTACATAGAGAGAGAAGGAATAGATTATATGGATACATATTCCCTTGTTTCCCATATGACATCAATCTGACTAGTTATAGCATTGGCGCCCATTTATAATCTATGTATCCATCCCATGGATGAGAAGATGATGTTCTTACACAATGATCTTCAGGAAGAGATATATATGGAACAACCTGAGAGATTTGTGGGTTGGGAGAATGAGTCTAAGGTGTGAACTTTTTAAGTCATTATATGGATTGAAACAAGCCCCTAAGTAATGGAATGAGAGGTTTGATTCTATGATATCATCGTTTGTCTTTGTTTCAAACGAATTTGATAAGTGTCTCTACTACACAATCATCAATGATGGATTCATTTTGTTATGGTTATATGTCAATGATGTCCTGATTTTTGGTTCCGATATGAAAGTAGTAAATGAGACAAAGACATTCTTGTGTAGTAAATTTGAGATGAAGGATATGGGTGTCACTAATATGATTTTATGGCTTAAAACCATAAGGTCTACTGATGGTATAACTCTCTCTCAGTCTCACTATGTTGAGAAGATATTGGAGAGGTTTGAGTACACATCATGTAAACCTATTAAGACTCCATATGATTCATCCAAGGCCTTGTTCAAGAATGATACTGGTGTTCTAATGTCTTAATTATAGTATTCTCAGGTTATTGGAAGTTTGATGTATCTTATGAATTGCACACGTCTAAACATTTGCATTTTCTATGAGTAAGTGAAGTACATACACCAGTTGTCCCGACAAGACCCATTGGAAAGCTCTCGACAAAGTTTGGAGGTATTTCAAGAGAACTTGTTCTCTTGGGATGCATTATGGAAATTATCCTTCGGTAGTCGAAGGATATAGTGATGGAAGTTGGATTTCCATGAACTCTGGGAGTAATGGTGTCTCAAGATATGTATTCTTGTTGGGAGGAGGAGTTGTTTCCTGGAGGTCTAAAAAACATACCATACTGTCTCGATCTACTTTTGAGGCAGGGTTGTTTGCTTTGGATGAAACTGGATTGGAAGCTAAAGGGCTACATAGACTTATGTCTAATTTACCTATGGTAAATAAGCTACTTCATGCAATTTCAATTTAGAGTGATAGAACTAGAACTATTGCTAAGATAAAGAGCTCCAAGTGCAATCAAAAATAACATAGACACATCCAAGTCATACTCAAGTCTGTAACGGAGATAGTGTCTAATGAGGTCGTGGATGTGGACTACATAGGTACCAAAGATAACACAACCAATCCTTTCACTAAAGGACTTACCATGACTTTAGTGGAAAAATCCAGATTGGAGATGGGACTGAAACCCCTATATATTCACAAATAGTAGCAACCCAACTGAAAAGAGTGGATATCCCACAAAATGGGTTCAATGTGGTGAAAACAAGTTGTCGGGTGAGTTAGATGACACTATGTAATTATTTTGATGTTTCTTGCATCTGTGTTTCTATCCCTTAGGAAACATATTAGTGTCATGAATGCAAGTTAGTAAGAGACTAATCTCTAGTCTCTAAATGGTGTCAAGTCTTAGAATAAGATGTTAGCATTACAATCTTGGAGATTCCAACTAAATGATATATGTTCTATAGGATGTACTAGGGGAATTGGGTTGTTCCCTGATGTCAATCATGATATGTTTGTTGGATGCATGAAATTCATGCATGAAATTATTTTCTGCCATGTATTTGTTGTGTTGTTACCAACCTATACAATTTCACCTGAGGTTCAAGTTCAAAACTTTTGTTCACCTACTTCTTGGGGGGGTCACAGTTTGATAATTCAGGTAGATTCAAATTGAAAGGTATTTGTTGAAGGCACAATATGGAGGAATGATTGGTAGAGAACACTACACATTGGACTTTATGGGGGAGTTTCATATATATGGATGCTAAAACCATGTATATATCATGGGTTAAGCCCAATGAAGTGCAACTAGTACATGAAGGAAAAAGGTAGTGTGTTGTTGATGCGCGTAAACTACACAAAAAAAAGGCAAGTGCATGTATCAATGTAATATAGGCCTAAAGAAGCATGGATGTCGAATACAAGGAAAACATGTATCCATGGACTGCTACTAACTATGACCTAATCAACTAGGCCTAGGAAAAAAGTGATTGTTTGATTAATTGACTAAATAGCATAAACTAAAACTAAAGTTACTTGTTTTGATCACAATTGGAATGAATTCCATAGGACTATGGTTTCACCTCAGTTCATATTATAGTTAACATCATTTCATTTATATTAATCTCTCCTAACCCTAGACAAAGAGACCTATAGCAAGAATTACCCACTCTCACAGTGTAATTCACTACCTAATCTAATACCAATCCCACTCTTGTAGCAATTGAGTTATTAGTTAGGTGCTTTACTGAATACTCTAGATTATTTCTTCACAATTGTAGACCCTCTCTCGAGGCACGGTATAAATTTTGTATATCTATGAATTTTCCAACCCTTAATACCACTCTCAAAGTGATTAATGGTCTAAACAACTACCTATGGTTATCAGGCACAAATAATTCATGATGATCTCGTAGAAATATGTCTAGAAATCAACTAAAACATGGATATTAATTCATAACTATGAATTACAATGAAAAACCAGACTACTTACGGGTCCTAAGGAACAAAGAGGATTAGCACCGTAAGATTTCCATTGTCAAATACATAGAAAAAGAAAGGAAAACATGGGAAACATTAGAAAACTAGACTAACCCCTGAAGAAGATGGTCCAGATGACTCCCTCTCTCGAGCATGCTGATTTGCTAACCCCTGGCTACAGATCCATCCACTAAAGGTGCCCAAATCTCCTGGAATGTAGCTTTATTCTCCACTTTCTCCTCTCCAAACTCTCAGTTATCTTGCAATAAAAAAGAACGTGATACTTAGGTTTGTCTAAACTCCCCCTAAATCATAGAATTGACTTAGGGCATCATTAAATCACAAATGTCAGTTTTATTGTGATTCTCAGTTTGTCCTGATCGTGCCAAGTTAGTAATATTGATAGGGTGTCGGTAGTATCGACACCCTCAATTAGTCATGATCCTATGCATGCTTTCTGTACTACCGAGTTGATCATCGTTGGTACTGAGAATGTCTCTGACCTTCCCTGTTGGATTTTCAATACAAGTCTGTACCATCGAGCTGACTGTTAGTAGTACCAAGATTCATTCTAAATGCTCCTATTAAGATGTCAGTAGTATCGATTCTTATGTCAGTACTATTGATCGGCCCTGAGAGAACACTTCAAAAGTGGAGGCACGATTCCAAAGGGGGATTTGACTTTAAATTTATAACCCAAAACCATGAAGGACCCTTACAACTATATTATAGGGTCGGAGTAGATATACGGGGTCGAAGTAGAAATACGGGGTCGAACATAGGGATGTGGGTACATTTAGGATGCTTAATATCTCACTCTTCAATCAATTAAGCCAATCTGATAGTTGATAAAAGTAGGAAACTAGAACTAGTCTAGAAAAATGTCACGAAGTAAAATAAAACAAATTAAAGAAAACAAAACAAAATCCATCATATTCTACTAATTAATGAGAAGGAGTTCCTGGATATGTCACCACAAGTTGGGTAGTGTATGCAACCGTTCTCAAGTGTACATAACCCTATAACACCTCAACAAGCAACCTACATCCAAACATAGTATGTACTGTGACATTTGTTCCTATAGGGGTCATCCAACTTGCTTTCACACAACATGACTATAATTCATCAATGATATGAAACCTCTCTCGAGAACAACATATTAACACCCCTAGAACTAGACAAACCAACTGAACCCTTTGCTAGGTAGTAAAGGGTGGGTATTTATAGATGAAGGAAGATTGTATGTAATAAGTGTTTGCTACACTTCAATGGTCACAATGTTCCACCTTGGCCTGACCATGTCGGGCTCAGATCAGAGGTTGTTCTGGTCGCTATAGTTGTTGTGGTCAAGGCAGTTGTTGCAGTCGTAGGGTTTGTAGAGGTTGTTGGCACTTATCCTGGCCCAATTGTGCCTGGCTTAGCTCGGCCCGACTGTGCCGAGCGTAACAGTCATTATAGTATAGATAATCACTGCGGTTGTGGTTGTATTAGTCTCTACAGTTTGAAAGGCATAGCAGTGCTATAGTTGTAGTTGTAGTAGTTGCTAAGGATGGAAGACTAATTGCTACAAAAATCACGTGATGAACCCGGCCTGACCAGGCTGAGATGGGCTCGACCGTGTTGATGGGAAGAAATCTTGTAGAGTCACTTTCTTTTCTAGTTTGGTGCATGCATGTCCCAAAATTGGCTAGTTGTGTGACTTTATCTTCAAAATATATATAAATTATGAAAAGATATGTATCTAGAGTTATTTTTGGGCATATTAAGGCTATAACGACACAAAATCTAAGTAAATGCTTTGCATAATTTGGGTGTTATCAACCACCCCTAGCTTAAACCCTTTGTTGTCGTCAAGGAAGACAATTCTCAAAGAAGAAAAGTGTTACGACCCCATCTGAGCTTAACTGGTAAACTAGGGTTTACCTAGACAATTGCAAAGATTAATTGGAATAATTATTCTTGAAATCTAATTAATGACGATAACTCAATTAGTATGTTTTAACTATGATAAGAAGTCTAAATGTTCTTTTGTCTTGAGAATTAGGGTTTGAGAAACATAAACCCTAATCGGCCCAAAATAGGGTTTTGATGATACATGAATACAGAATTTGATAAGTAGAATGTCTCACTAAATGATTTTTAGTATTTTATGTGTAACTCTGATTTACTTAAAATTTGGATATGATTTGGATATATACAATGTGAACAACATTGGAAAATATCAGAATTTTTGAAGAATTCTCTGACCTGTTTATCGGCCTAGTTTCAAACTATACCGATCATATTTCCAGAATTCTACAGCAGTGTGGTAATTGAATTTTATATTATTATTGGTATATCCAATTGATCTCAAATTTTAACTGTGCTTGAAAAACACAGTTTTAGACACTTTGTTAAATTGGCATAATTTTTGGATGACTTTTTGATCTCTACAGTAAGGGTGTCGGTCGAGTTCTGTGCAGGACAAACTCGGCCGAATATATTGCAGACTGCAATATAGCAGTGCACTGTTCTATTTTTAATTATTTATTAGTAATTCCAAATGATCTCAAAATTTAACTGAAGCTTTATATATCAATTATAAACAACTTTCTAAATTCCCATAATTGTTGGAGAATGTTTGATCTCTGAAATAAACGAATTACAGTAACTTTTGTATAACTGAATATTCAGCCAATATAATTAAAGTTGAGTGTTGGGTCAATATGCAATTGACCCAAGCAGCTCAATTGACTTATATGAGAAACCACACACACAAGCAGCTCTCATTCTTCGTCATTCACTCCAGAGAAACGAAAATCTAGAGAGAGAGGGAGAGTTAGGGCTTGAGTGGAGAAAGAGGAGGAATTGCTGAATTAGGGTTCTGCGGTCCCAAGAATGGTGAAATCAAGTAAGTTTGGATCCTTTGCATAGACTTTTATGGTGAATCTTCTCTCTCATGTCTAGATTCCGTCCATTCTCTGATTTGATCCAAGATGATGTCGAAATTCCCTCTTTTCTCACCCTTTCTTCATAATCCCTCATTTTCAAGGTTTCCGAGTTGAATGGAAGAAGAATTGGGAGATTTGCTAGGGATTTGATAGGAATTCAAGATTCCCTGAGTTGAGCTGCAGTTGTGAGGTGTTTTCACACCTTAGGGTGAGTGGTTTCTTCCTTCAAACATTCTAATGCACGAATTTGATTATAACATCCTAATCCCTAAATGTTTAGCATGTGAATTCTAAATCATGAAATGTCCGTTTGATTTAAGTTATTGTAAATTGATATGATACAGATTCCTTCTCTGTTTGAATGACTTTTTGATGGTAGATTCATATCAGATACGTATACAACACTTCTTAGTGAGAATGCTTTTCAGATTTATATCAAATGATGTAATTAGGGTTTAACCTAATTGAGACATCACTAGTGTTTCAACCTTATTGAAAAGGACTAGTAATCCTATAATTGGTTAGGATGTATCTCATGGGTTATCTTAATTGAATTTTATTCTTAATAAATGATATCTCAGTAAATGATATGGAAAAATCTAAATTTAGTTAAGTTTCCATGATTTCATATCTATATTGATTATATAAGATTTGTTGGAAACAGTCTTTATTTAGTGAATGCTTATATCTTATGAGATCATGATAAGAGCCATGTGACAAGTGAATGAGGCAAATGAAACCCTAAGAGTAGGGTGTTGGCATGTGATGAATGAATAAGGCGAATGAAACCCTAAGGATAGGGTGTTCAATGAATCATGTTATGGTGACATGAAAGGTCTCGATATGAGATGTGGTGATACTTAACTGTTGAATTGTATGTTTCTAGTGCATTTAACTTTATATGCTTGTTCTCTCTGAGTTGATATCTACATACTGCAGGGCTTCTTATTTTCAATACATATCTCGTAAATTGCAGGTAATGAGATATGACATGCCCTAGAAAGGGATGTTACTGAGACATGGTATATGTTTAATACATGAGCTATGATATTTATATGTTAACTAATTAATAGACTTAGGTGCCCTAACACCGTAGAACCCCTCGTGAGGTCTGCACCTTGGGGTGAAACGACCTACTAGCGTGTGTCTAGATGGTCGGTGACTCGTGTTCAACAATAATCCGTGCGTGTGTCACGGTGGCACGAGGGCAGAAAAGCAGTGTTCAACAATAATCTGTGTGTGTGTCACGGTGGCACGGGGAAAAGAAAAGAAAACACGGTTATCTAACACCATTCGTGCTTGTGTCACGAAGGTAACCCTGTGAGACTCTCCGCATGTGTGCTCAGGTTAAAGGAGGAGTCCAGAGTACACTCTTTTGAGAGTGCAGTGAGGCCGTGTGAGCCTGAGAGTCCTGTAGCAGACCAGGACAGCATTCAGACTTAGCATTTCCCGAGTGTGTCGCTAAGTCTTGTACGGTGGGACCGTAGCATGGACTTGTTGCGGATCTTTATATGCAGAGTACACTGCATATATTTAGGGCATAATAATAAAATAAGTATGTAATCATATAGGATCACAGTAAATTAAAGTATTCAAACTTGTGTGCTATTTCTTTATATCTGATTATCTGTTCAAATTATGTGCTATCGCATGGAAATGTGATTATATTATGCAAATTTGTTATGTTATTAGAACTGCCTTGCTTAGTTCTGCATTTATGTTAAATTGTAAATCGTTTACTCAAAATTATATCTGTAATCACATTAGTGTATTAGTCTGTTTCCATGAAGTACTCATTCACTGAGCGAGTAGGCTCACCCCTCTACTCAAACATTTTTAGGGTTAATCACGTGGACTTGAAGATGATCAGAGCGTCAGAGTAGATCTGCCACAGGAGTCAAGTATGAGATTAGTTGGTCAATCGGTCCTTGTCACTCTAGGTCCTCAGTAAGAGTTAAGAGAGAGAGTTGTAATTACAATGTGTAATATTGTTCCTCTTTGATGTGTATGCTAATTACAAGTTTCATGTGCATAATTTGTGAAAGACATCGTGAATGCTTATACATGTATCTTTACTATTGAAGTCTGATTAGTAAAAGAAATGTTAAGATTCCCTTGTTAAGATGTTTTAAGTGGTTCGATGTGAAGAAACAAGAGTTTTTAAGAAAAGAAAAAGTTAAGGGTGTTCTTTGTGTTACATATAAATCCTATCTTACGCCCTAATCTCATGATTTGAGGAAATTGCGAGATCGGGGTGTAACAAAAAGATAACATCCAAATTAATCTTGGTGATAAATGCTAAGGTTAAGAAAAATAGTATAAAACATCAATCCTCCTGACTCATGTTGCTTCAGAACAAATCTCCACCAATCGAACACAACCTACTAAAGTAAGATCAAAGAGCGTCCATGCAGGATTAAGTGAATTCACTGCAACCATTTGATACTCAACTGGCATGTTTGGATCAAAATAATTAAGCATTAAAGAATTGTCACATAGGCAATCATGCAGGTGATGAGTAATGAGCTATTGTCATGTATTCATGTAGACCAATCAGGAACAATGTGCCTCCCACTTATTTGGGTCCTAAGAAGCAATAAAAGCAAAAAGACTCTAATGACTTCGAGGGTCCTGATCTGCATCAGGTTGGTCCATGTAACGAGTAATAATCCCTACAATATGAGCCATTTAGCCCATAGCAGTGAGACGAACTCCTCGTACTGTGCTCGAATCAACCCTGCTACTGGGATGTTCTCATAGATCTTCTAAGGGTTCCTAATGAATCTCTAACAAGCTTTTAGGGATGGTACTACCAGGAACAACATACATGTGTTCATGAGTGTAGTCATACACTGGTTGGGAACCATCTCTCAACTCTCCTGAAAGAGAAAACATGTGCTCATTTATTTATAATCAGTCTTTTATTCTCTGCATTCTAATTTATATGCATGGGTGAGAACTATTTTAATATTTTTGGGATTTTTGTGCAGCCAAGCCTCTTTTGCACATTTCACATTTTTCATATTTTTGACTCAATCTAAGGTGATATGACACATATACCATCAAGGGTAAACAATTTTACTTGATTATAGCTCAAAACTCATCATTGACCGCTTGATACTTGTCTGAAAAGTAGTAATTATGATTCAAGGATCCTTAGAGTAGAGGCAAGTTCGTGTATAATGCAGCTTGGATTTTTTTATCAAACTCTAGATCTTTCCAACAATTCCAAAACCTAGGTTTGTCATTCTCAACATATATCAAGGGAATAATGTTTTAAGCATGAAAAAGGGGCATAACCTTAGATTTAATTGTCAAACTTAAGGAACAGGTCAAAGAGATAGTCAAGAAAGAGATTAACCAATTTAAGATAAAAATTGTGCATTTAGGCTTAAGGATGATCATTTATCTATATGATTCAAATAGCCTTAATTTCCAAGATTACAAATTATGCAACAAAGTTCTACAAAATTTTAAAAATGTATGCTAAATGCAGGAAGTAAACATGCATGCGTGAAAAATGAAGAGATAGAAGGATGAATAGCCATACCACCCCAAGCTTAAAACTTTGCTTGTCCTCGAGTAAGACTTAAACTCGGGAGTTGTTGGGAAGGAATGCATGGATGTAAAGGGAAGAGTCTTATTAAAGTCCTAAATTGATGCATGTATGCAATGATAACTTTAAGCAATTACTGGAAATAAACTATCTAAGCAAGTACAATGAAAAGGAATTTCTTTTAACAAAAAGATAAAAGAAAGGAGTAAGAGAAAAGGGTTGGGTGCCGCACGATACCGACACTAGGATACCAAATCCTATGTTTTGGGACCAATGTCTTGTCGAAGGGGTCTTCCTTATAATAGGAGTAGATTTGCGGAGATGTGGGCCCTTTTGAGTCTGAATAAGAGGAATCAAATTCGATGACTTAGTGAAGTCATCTCCATGCTGGAATTGATTTGAACTGCATTGAAATGAATTCTTTAGAAAATCATCCTCAAGGTACCTTCCAGGATATGAATCCAAATTAGCAGGCTCGAGTGTTGAAATAGGATGAGATGGATGGGAGAGGTTGAAAGTTTCCTCGAGAACTCCTCTCTTCTCACTCTGACTTTGAACTTGAGTTTGGATGCTCAAATAAATTTTCATGTGTAGTCTGAGCCATCCAATCATCTTCTGAATAAGAAGTGCCCCCAGGTGAATCTATTTGCGATTCTACCACCCCAAGCTTGTCACATTCTTTGGGTTTGGGGTATCTTCCTGCTCAATAACCATGTTGTGATGGATTGTCCATCCTTCTCCTTCTATGTCCATCAAACCTTATAAGGGGATGGTGGTGAATGTCAGCTCATGTTGCTCCAGTTCGTCGTCATCAGTATACTCACTCCCCCAAACTGAATATCCGTTGTCATCCCCATCGAACAAATTGTTCTGAACCATGATTGGTTTATTGCTCAAAGTGAAGTGACAAGTTTCAATATGAGAGACGTCACCTTGATCTAGATAAATAGTTGATTCAGGTTCCTCAAACTGACCTTCTTGTTACGAGGTTGTTTTACTACCCTAGTGAGAATAAGAGTCATCATCATCATATAAACATTCATGTACGCAGCCTGTATCGTCCATTGGTTGATAAGCTGAATCATCTGGATAAAATGAAGGGCTTCCCTAGGTGGGTTGGTCTTTACAAAAAAATCACGGTGAATCCGGTTGATGGTCTAAATAGGATGGTGAGGCAAACTACATTTCAGGCCCAATGGAATGGTTTTGATGATTGTAATCTTCAATGTCATTTAGTGGCGCTTGCAACCGTGTAATAACCAAATTGATGAGGTCCTAAAACTTCCTATCGTGTTCAACATCCTTATCATGAAACTATAGGACTTGAACAACAATGATTTCAAGATTCATCAATTCTATCTTGCACTTCTATTGGAAACTCACTATATGAAACAGATGCTTTGGGACGAATCCTTGTTCAATAGTTTGAATTATACTTCTGTTGCGGTCTATAACCTCGGTGGCTACTTGGAGATGATGATCCTACTTTTCTAGTAGCTACTGAAGGAGATCCACTTGTTCCCAGAGGTGAAGAGATAAGGAGGAGGTTAGCACATCAACACTTTCTCCAACTAGCTCCACTACTATAATCAGTTCATCATCCCATGATATTGGTGTGGTGGAGGGCTGATTGGCAATCTCCTTTTCCAGAGCATCTAGTAATGATGACGGTGGGGTTGTATATAGCTCGACTAGTTACAGCGTATGACTTTAAATTAGATGCCAACAGTCAGGATAGAAGAAAAATTCAGGAGGACAGGTGGACAAGATAACCTACCTTGCAGAAGCAAGGTCCATGGTAGAAAAAAATGTATTAGAAAAATGGAAACTTTTCAGTATATATGAACAAGTATGTGCAAAGCAGAAGAAGAATTTATGCATATATATAGGCAATGGGTGATAGAACAAAATCTTTGGGTGTGTAAACGTCGAAAATTACGTCCCCAAAAATGGTGCCAAAAGTTGATCGGCCCTAAGTGCACAACTAAAAAGTACAGGAGCAATCACAAAGGAGGATCAAACTTTATATTTATAACCTAAAACCTTCAAGGACCCCCACAACTTTATTACAAGGTTGAAGTAGATATACGAGGTCAAACACAGAGACGTGGATACATTTAGGACACTTAATATCTCACTCTTCAGTCAGTTAATCCAATCCAATAATTGATAAAAATGTAGAACTAGAACTAGTCTAGCAAAATGTCATGAAGTAAAACAAAATGAAGTAAAGAAAACAAAACAAAGTTTGTAGCATTCTTCTATTTAAAGAGAAGGAGCTCCTGGATTTGTAACCACAAGTTGGGCAGTCGATGCTCCCATTCTTGGGTGTGGACAACCCTCAAACACCTTAGTAAGCAACCTACATCCAAACATAGTATTATGTATTGTGGTATATGTTCCTATGGGGGTCATCCCACTCGCTTTTGCACAATGTGACCATAACCCATCACTGATATGAAACCTTGCTCGAGGATAACATATCAACACCCCTAGAGTGTTCCAGATACCCTCTTGGGTCCAGAACATTCAAGGATGATAGGAATATATGTGATATGGATAGATCATAGACCTTGGGCCTGGGCGGGTCAGAATGGGCCCAATCGGGCTAGGCCTAACCCGATCGTGCCCAAGGCACATGTTCTGTAAAGATCACCCTTAGATATCCTCCTTTCATATTCAATCCAAACTAACTTCTCTTATCCATTTCTACAACTAATCTCTCGATCTAAGTAGAAATAGAAGTTAAAGCAAGAAAGAGATCAACCAAACTAGAAATCAAGACCAGAAAGAGAAGACAAAACAGAACACATACTAGATCTAAAATAAAACTACTTACATAAGGAAAAAGTACATAAATACACCTAAAATGGGCTACATATCCAAGAAGGATATCAACTGGCCATGGACAACCATAGTTGGCACCAAACAAAGATGGGAGAACATCATTTGTATAGAAACAAAGGAGAATAGTAGAAGAAAGGAGACAAAGAAGAGATTTAACTCATAGAGGAGAGGTGGCTCTTACTCTTGAGCCTCTGCATGGGCTAGATCTCATCTTTGGGTCGTGCTCCTTGGTCTTCTAGACTCCTTGACCTCCTTTCTCCTCGATTCCTCCTCTAACAGTAGCTTGGTGGATGTATGGAGGCAGAAGATGGCTAGGAAAGGTGGGAAAATGGATGAATTGTGGTGTAAATGATGGTGGATGTAGGGTGAGATTTTCAGCCTTTTCAGACCTTAGAACTCTCCCAAGGGGCTCTGGCAACAGCTGAACTTGACAAACTGGCCAAACCCTTAGTTAGGTAATGAGGGGTGGGTATTTATAGGCGAAGATACATTGCATGTAATAAGTGGTCTCTACACTTCAACGATCGCTACATTCCTCCTCGGCCCAACTATGTCAGGCTCAGCCGATCGTGCTGAGCATAGAGGTCATAGAGGTTGTTGGAGTCACTACAATTGTTGCGGTCACTACAATTGTTGTGGTTGAGACAGTTTTTTGGTCGCCAGGTTTGTAGCGGTCATTGGCCCTTATCGGCTCGACCCGGCCGTGTCGAGCATAGCGGTCGCTACAATCTTAGCGGTTGTTGTGCTTGTGGTTGTATCGGTTGCTATAGTTTGAAAGTCATAGAGGCCACTACAATTATAGTCATAACGGTCACTAAGGATGGAAGACTACATGCGACAAAAATCATGTGATGAACTCGGCCTTTCCTGTCCAAAATGAGTCCAACTAGGTCGACGGGAAGAAATCTTGGAGTGGATGTCTTTTCATGTTTGGCACCTGCATGTCCCAAAATTATCTAGTTGAGTGATTTTATCTTCAAAAGATATATAAATTATGAAAAGATATGTATCTAGAGTTATTTTTGGGCATATCAAGGATATAACAACACAAAACCATAATTAAATTATTTGCATAAATGCCTGAATTTGTGTGTTATCAACTACATAGTTGATTTAATTCAGCTTGCTCCTTTTCTTCCAATGTCGGTACCATTGACATATATGTCAATAGTACTGAGTTGTGTCGTTTCTTGTAAAATCATGTGCATTATGACAAAAATAAACATAAATTCCAAGATGATGATAAATCAATCAGGAAAAGTAAAAATAAAGAATATTTGATGCAGTTAAGTCTCACAGGATACTTATGACAAATCATGCACAATTAATATGAAAATAAACAATACGTACACACAATACATCATAAAGAAACCTGTGAAAATGAAAATTATTTAGTGCATAAGAATCCCCTAAGCTTAAATTGTACTCATCCTCGAGTAGCACACCCTCCAATCTATTTGAGACAAGTCGGCAAAAGGACACATGATATGAATTTCCTTTCTCAACCATCACCACCTGACGTCCCAAACCGGCCTTTACTGACCACTGAACAATCAACTACTCTCAAGTGATCAAAATATCTATAAAAGATGTCCACCCTTGATGGGTGAAACACTACCAGTAGAGCAGTTAATATCATAGTCAATCAGGCATTCATTTGGTGGATCATGTGATTTCCTATCTACTTTGTTATTTCCTAACTATAAAACTAATTCGAAGTAGATCTCCTTAAAAGAATGAATGGGGAGATCAATCATATTTGTATCCTTCCAATAATACCAATGGATGGAATGAACTAGGTGTCTTATGAAGAGTCACAAGTAACATCTAAATCATTTATGCAAAAATAAAACATGAAGAACATATATGATGAAGGTGAGTAAATGTGTGAATCCTAATGCCTACTATTGTGGGTGGAATGATGTATGCACTAAAAAATTTCATCCTGATGAAACTAAAATAAAGAATGCATCATGTGCATGAGTTCATCTTATTTTGAAGAACATCCAGAGCTAAGCTAAGGCATCCTTCCTACCTCTTTATCAAAATTTTCTTTCTTCTTTTTTCTTTTTTCATTGGCCATGTTTTGGCATGATTAAAGAGTATACTCAAGCTTCACTATACTAATCAATTTTTTTTCTTGTCAAATTTTTTTAAGAGGTAAGGATATGTATCCCTACACCTTTAATTTTAGAAGAAAATACATTAAAACATGGTGTAGAATGAATGATGCAAAATGTATGCAATCTACATGGAATTTGTTATGAAACTATATGATGTGCATAAGAGATTTCCTCGTTTTAATTTTTTTGTAAGTAATGCAATAAACAAAACTAACTATCATGTCAACTATTATGCCATGCAATGTAATCAAAAGGAAACAATTCGGTTTACTTGATCATCTTAAAGTGGTGGGTCAAAATGGATGGAAAGATGGATGGAATCACACAATTAAGAGATAATGCCTTTCTTAAGCTATGATTTGTCCCTCTACTACTGACCTGTGTACATGGTAACTTTAGGATTTCTTTCTAAAACTTCAATTAAAGGTCCCTTTAATTGTTTGATCAATTCAGGATCAAACACCATCATCATCCACAGTTCATGGATAATTGAGAATTCCATTCATATCAAATGTCCATAAGATAACTAACCCATACACTTCCTCTAGATGATGCCACTCAAGGAATTTGCAACGAAGACAAAAAAAATAATTTTTAATTTTTCATTGTAGAGACATGGGAGAACACATTCTATGATTGACAAGGATAGAAATCATGCTTATATTGCTCCATTATTACATTAAATAGATGTGGATCCTTAAGAAAATCAAATTATATAAAACTAAAAAACAATAAAAGATAGGATTGTTCCAGCACCACCCTAAGATTGAACTTGAATATGTCCTCATAGTCAAAATCCAAACAAAGAGGTGGAACAGTGGTACTGATCAGAATGGTGGTGGTGGTGGATGCTGCATAGTGGGTCATGGGGATAGAAAGTCCCCAAAATGTCAGGGGCTACTACAGCATCTCTGGAAGTTGTGGATAGCTACCAAAATAACCTTGGCTCTAGTAGTAGTCAAAGAATGACTTATGGTAGTTTCCCATCCGTTGTAGGCACATATGCATGTTCTCCTAGTTTTCTATAAGAATTCGCTCATTCTCTAAGATGGCATGTTGGTTCAGGTATAGTGGTCCTTGGACATTGTGAATGCGTGCTAGTGTTGTTGTCTGTCGTTTTTCCCCTACTGTATTTCCTGTAATATCCCATACATACCTACCATTGAGTATAGGTCATCATCATCGGCAAGTGGTGGAGTAGAAGAGTTGGAGGCACCATGTCCTCTAGAGTGATTTTGGATAACCCTCTATCTCGTGAAAGGTATGGTAGCATTTTCCTCCTCTTCTTCTTCATCTTGCTCTAGTGCTTGTTCCTGCTCAGTGTTGTTGTCTTCTTCTTCATCTCCCTCCATGGTATCCTCTTACAGCCACCTCATGTGTCAAACCCCTCACAAGTTGGAGATGGGGTCAGGGAGTTCCCTTTCCTGCCCCCTAAGTGTACAATAACCATATACTTTCCCATGATGCTCATTGATGAGGGTTGCTCTCTTATAAAGCTTCAGATCTGACTTAGAGGATGTATTCAAAGGCTTGGACGTGGAGCGGTCTAGATTGAGATGCATATCAATGGGAGTGATAATCCCTACAAAATGTATTGGGTGCCTGCTCTGCACATGTCACTTTTCTGCCATCATGTATTGTAGAAAGAAGGAGCCAAAGTCAAACGTCTCTTCCCCTAACATCAACAAGGACTAGAGGGCATAAAGGTTTTCCTCCTGCACCTTCCCCTATCCTTGGTTGGACCTGGAGAATATTGTATTGGTGAGGTAATGGTGAAGGATGCGAGCAAATATATGCTCTATATCAGTGATGGCGTTCCTATGAAAGCTGATTGTGTAGCCCTGTGGAAAATTCATCAGAAGCCTCCACTCCTAGGAGTAGTCGAAGTCGATGGGTGTGTAGCGGATGTCCCCCATTGACCACCCATAAATGTCATTGAACTCCTTCAGTGTGAGATAGTGGGTGGCATTGAAGAGACAACACTTCACCCATCCTTCTTCCCATCTGTTCCCATGCTTGGGAATGCAACATATCTCTAGAAATACTAGGAACTCATAAGTGATTTCCTAGTAAGTGGGTCAATCACTAAAGAAGGGGTGATCACCCACCAGATCTTGGCCTTCGCAGACGTAGTGGAGATTGTCGACGAAGATTGTATAAGCAAGGAAATCATAATCTCCATATCGTGTTGGGATGAGCTCTCTTCTCATCAACTCTTCATAGATCTTCCTCTAATCAGTGTTGATGTGTGCAATGTGTGTTGGCTTTGGTACCAACATAGTGTTCCTTTCCATCAAGGAAGATGGTCTCCTGGATGCCATTGGCCCATTATAAGAAAGGGATGGAGGAGAAAATCTTGGTGAAGACTCTAATCGTCAGGGAGCACTTACACACTTCTTGGAAAGGATGTGGTGTGGGTGTGATTGAAACACAACCAACACCCTTCCTTTTATAGCTGACGAGTTGCCTTCAGGCGTCGTGTCAGTAGTACCGATGATAGTGCTGGTAGTTCTACCTTCATCCCCACAATCCACGAGAGTTGGTACCGACCATTGATACAGACATCCCTCATCCATTGATGTCCATGCACGCGGATTGTTCGCATCGGTAGTACCAAAGGTTGAAGGTGTATGTCAGATCTGTGCTACTGCCGGTTGGATGTGGACATTTGCGATCATTAATGGCACTCCCAAATATTTTTCTCTTCTGGATGTCGGTACTACCGACCATTGTGTTGGTAGTACTAAGCTAATTTATGCTAACCCCTATTGAATTATTTCAGTACTAGTGAGTTGGGTGTGGGTAGTATCAAATCTTTATAATTTTTGATACTTGTGAGAAGTCTCTCGATATCCCAAACCTAGAGCATGTAGGTTGGCTTCGGTACTACCGAAATGGTGTCGGTAGTACCGAGCCCTATTCAGTTAACTCGACTTGTCTCTACAAAACTCCAGTACTACCTAGCTCAACGTCTGTACTCTTGAGCAGAATTTTGGTTGTCCCTATTGTGAACTGTTGGTACAACAGAGTTACGTGTCGGTGGTACTAAGATTTTGTGAAGTCGGCCTTGTTTTCCCAATGATTGTGTCGGTACTCCCAAGTACCAACTGTGTAGTCAGTACTACCAACTTTTGCTTTATCTGCACACCAAACACAAATGATAAAGGCACCTTTTTTACAATAAAAATAATGCACTTCAACTAGAATGTAAATAGAAAAATCCTAAAATGGTAAAGGATGGTTGGGTTGTCTCCCAATATGCACCCTTCTTTTACATCCTAGGCTCCATGATCAATTCAAAAAAAATTAGTGAAGCTCAATGAGCTTCAACTCCTCTCCCTCACGTGGCAAATCTCCCACAAAATAATATTTTAGTCTCTGGCAATTTATAAGGAATGGCTTAGCTCTATTTCTAATCTCGACTGCCCCATGGGGAAAATCCTTAACTACCAAAAATGTACCACTACATCTAGACCTCAATTTCTCATGATGCAACTTCATCCTAGAATTGAACAAAAGAACCTTTTCTCATAGAGTGAACACTCGGTGCAACATGTGGAGGTCATTGATCTTCTTTGTTCTCTGTTTGTAGATCCTAGAGCTTTCATAGGCATCCAACCTGATCTCAATCAACCCATTGAGTTCCAACATTCTCCTCTTCCCTTCATCTTCTAGATTATAATTCAATTTCCTCAAAGCCCATCTGGATTTGTGTTCCAGTTCTACAGGTAAATGACATGATCTCCCAAGACCAACCTAAAAGGAGTTGTTCCTATTGGTGTTTTATATGTTGTCTTACATACCCAGGGAGCATTATTAAGCTACATACTCCAATTAGTCGTATTGGTTGAGACTATATTTTCTAATGTTTTCTTTATTTCCCTATTAGACACCTCAACTTGTCCCTTGGTTTGTGGGTGATATGGGGTTCCTACTCTATGTCTCACCCCATACTTTCTTAATAATGGACCAACTTTCCTATTTGTGAAGTGAGAACCACCATCACTTGTTATCACTTTTGGGACCCCAAACCGGCAAAACAAATGGTCTTTCACGAATCTTCATACCACCTGAGCGTCATTGGTGCAGGTTGGAATTGCTTTCACCCAGTTAGATACATAATCAACAACAAGCAATATACATATATTGGAGTTAGATGACACAAAAGGACCCATGAAATTTGTTCCCCATAAGTCAAAAATTTCAATTTCCAGAAAGATGTTAAAGGGCATTTCATGTCTCTTTGATATATTCCCTGCATGTTAACATGCATCATAATGAAGCTCAAAATTGTATGCATCCTTAAAGAGAGTTGGCCAACCAAATCCACACTCGAACACTTTGGTCGTTGTCCTTGAACTAGCATGGTGTCCCCTGGTAGGTATGGAGTGATAGTGTGTCAAGATGCTCTCCATCTCACATTCGGACACACATTTCCCCGAAATCCCATTCCTACATTGTTTGAGAAAAATGGGATCATCCCACATATAATACCTTAAGTAATGGAAAAACTTCTTCTTATCTTGATACCCAAGTCTTCAAGCAGCTCACCACGGGCTAAGTAGTTTGCAATGTTTGCAAATCATGGGTCCTTGGCCTTTATGACAAACAATTTCTCATCTAGAAACTCTTCAACTATAGGTACATCAAGATCCTTCTCACTCACTATTTCCATTCTAGATAAATGATCTACAATGACATTCTTTGTCCCTTCTTTATCCTTTATTTCAATATCAAACTCCTATAGTAACAAGATCCATCTAATCAACCTATACTTTTCATCCTTCTTTTGTAGCAAATACTTAATTGCTATGTGATCAGTCCACACAGTGACCCTTGCCCCTATCAAATACTGGCAAAAATTTTCAAAAGAGAAAACTACCACCAACAATTCTTTTTTTTGGTTGTGTAATTTAGTTTGGCATCATTAAGGGTTTTTGATGCATAATAAATCATGGTGGGGTTCTTGTCTTTGAGCTGACCTAAAATAGCCCCTTCCGCATAATCAGATACATCGCACATCGACTCAAATCTTTGGCTCCAATTTGGAGCCTAAACCACAAATGCAGAGACCACTTTCTCTTTCAACATATCAAATGCTTTCAAACACCACTCATCAAAATTAAATTCAGTATCTTTTTCTAAAAATTCGAAGAGAGACTTTGCAATTTTTGAGAAATCTTTTATGAAGCATCGATAAAATCCAGCATATCCTAGGAAACTCCTAACCCCCATCATCGGTGATGGTTGAGGTAGCTTAGAGATGACGTCTATTTTAACTGAGTTGACCTCCATTCCCTTGTTGGACATGTTGTATCCCAATACATTTCCCGCACTCACCATCATGTGACACTTTTCTCTACTCAACACTAAGTGAGTGTATGCACACTGTTGTAAAACCTTTTCTAGATCGTCAAGGTAGTCCTCAAAAGAATCTCCATGTACTGAAAAATTGTCCTTGAAAACCTCAAGACATCTCTCTACCAAATCAGAAAAAATGGCTAGCATACATCTCTAGAAAGTCATTGGTGCATTGCATAACCCTAAAAGATATTTGACAGTAAGTGAACATACCATAGGGACAAGTGAAATTAGATTTATCTTGGTCTTGTGTCTTGATGGAAATATAATTATACCCAGAGTACTCATCATGAAAACACAAATGAGAGCGGTAGGTGAGCCATTTGAGAATTTGATCAATGAAAGCAAGTAGAAAATGATCTTTCAACATGGAGACATTCAAATAGAGATAGTCAATACAAGCTCGACACCCGATCACCAACCTACTAGATATCAATTTATTGGCCGCATTTGTGGTGATAGCTATCCCCCCTTTCTTAGGAACCACTTGGGTTGGACTAATCCAATTTGAGTCAGAGATAGCATAAAGTATACCTACAGATAGAATTTTTACTACCTTTTTCTTCACCACCTCAATCATGATCGGAATAACACCCCAATGAGGTTGCACTATCCTCTTGTCTCCTTCTTTAATGTGGATCTTGAGCTAGAAAACTCTAGGGGAGATCCCCTTGATTCTTCCAACTAACAACCCAAACACTACCCAGTGGTTCTTCAACACCACAATCTATTAATCCTCCTCTTAGATGCTCAAGGAGGCTGAGATAATGACCAGAAGCTTCTCATTTGCTGCCAAAAAGATTTATTTCAAGTGTGGTGGCAATGGCTTCAAATCAAAATTAGGAGGACTCTATAGAGATGGAATCAATAGTGGTGGAGGTGGTCATAGGTCCTCATAGTGTCTGGTGTAGTAACACGGCAATGCCTTGAGAAACAAGACACACTCCTCCAAATAATGACATCGAGTGTAGTCATCCACCAAATTCATGATGCATGCCTCTAGAGGTAACATTGGATATGATTGAAAAATGGTCGAAGAAATTGCTTCTTCAATTCTCACTAGGCAATCTTCCTCCACTTCGTCATTAGGATATTGAACCACCTTGGCCAATGAAACTTCCTTGGTATGCTACATGATATCCACTTCCAATGTGCCATTATGTACCTTGGTCATCACATGAGCCATGTCTAGGGATGGCTTCCATAGGAGTATAGACACCTCTCCTTATACATGTTGTAACACATGACAATGTGCTTTCTCCTCAGTTTTTTTTTTAAATCACCGCCATTTCATTCATAGCTTAATCAAGGTACAGGAAAGACATCATTTTCAGCTGATAGCCTCTAGCTAACCGGTATGGTATTCCTTCTAACACACTGACCTCCTAAGGCTAAAGTGTGTTGAGTGACAAGGTGGGCCAACTGATTCCTAGACCTTTTTACATGGACACATATGAAACCAGCGAGATCTGATGCCAAGGTACAAATGTCTTCAGCTAGCAGCCCCAGGTAGTCTGGACGTTTTTCTTTCTCGTTCAAAGCAGTCACCAGATTTAGAGAGTCGGAGCAAAGGATCAGCTTCTTGTCCGTCGAAACGGTTGCCCGCACCATCAGTAGCCCTTCTCTCAACGCCATAGCTTCTGCAATTGTGGAGTTCCATCTTGCATTTACTTGTCGTTGCACTGCTCCCAGGACAAGACCCTGGCTGTCCCGTACCATTGCGCCTAAGCCACAATGCCCGCTGTTGCGGACTGCCACGTCGGCATGCAGCCAAAGCCACGACGTGTCGCCACCTCCCCCTACAGACGTCGACGAGTTAAGCGCTCCATCCCTCTGCTGGTGCATGGACGCCTCCCTCCCTGTCACGGCAGCGGGTCCAGATCCCCTACGTTGTGCCTTCCTATGGTCGGCAAGCAGGGCTCGGTAGGCGTGAAGGATAGGCCTGGGAAACGGTGCTTCATCCTTGAAAACTTTGTTGTTCCGGCTCATCCAGATGGTCCACCACACAGCAGCTAACTCATTCTTCTCCGCTTTAGTGCATGTGTTCATTGCGGTAAGCAGCTCCTCATGGGTGTTCCCATTGCTGTCCACGGTGACTGGGTTGGTCAATCAACTCTCCCTCCATACTACCTCCGCTCCCGGGCAATGGTTTAACATGTGTGAGATAGTTTCCACCTCCATTGCACAGATCGGACAAACCCCCTCTGATGTAACATGTCTGTCACACAACCGTCCTCTTGTGGGTAAACTTCCCGTAGCGACCCTCCAAAGGAAATGAGACAGTTTCGGAGGCCATCTATTGTCCCACACTAGCTTCCAAATATCATGTGGCATTGCCCTTTCCCTCTCCCGAAGCCCTGCTCCACCCAGTTTGCCCAGCCAGTAGGCCGAGCGTACTGAAAAGACCCCATTATTGCTCAGCCACCAGTACATTCTGTCCTCTGTTTCCTTGATAGACAACGGTATCACTTTGATTTGAACCGCAATCTCCCTAGGAAACACATGCAGCAGCTTGTCCACATCCCATTCTATTCTCCCTTCTAGCATCAGCTCGTGCACCATCTCCACCCGGTCACCATCCGTCGGCTGGAAGACGCTAAGCTCCGTGTCCACACCTACCGCCCACCTGTCCGTCCAAATGTTCGTGTCTCGGCCATTCCCAATTCTTTTCATAGTTCCTTGAAGAATGAGCGATTTTGCCCCCCACAAACTACGCCAAGTATAGCTCGGAATGAGCCCCAACCGTGCTTCTAAAATAGAATCATTTGGGAAGTATTTGGCCTTCAACACCTTGGCAACCAGTGTCTCTGGTCTAGAGTGCAGCCTCCACACCTGTCTCGCTAGCATAGCTTGGTTAAAAATATGCATATCTCTAAAACCCATGCCTCCCTCCCTTTTGGATTTGCACAATCTATCCCAACACAGCCATGATATCTTCCTTTCCCCATCTTTCGACCCCCACCAAAACCTTGCCACCATAGAGTTCAGGTCTCCAATCAACCCCAACGGCAGTTGGAAAACACTCATAATATATGTAGGGATAGCTTGAACCACAACCTTGATGAGGACTTCTTTTCCCGGCTTGGAAAGCAACTTCTCCTTCCACCCCCGCAGCTTGTTCCCCACTCTCCCTCTTATGTAGTCAAAGACCTTCTTTTTGGACCTCCCAATGGCTGTAGGGAGACCCAAATAAGAAGCCTGCCTATCCACCTCCTTGACTCCCAACAGACCCCACAACTCTTCTTTTTTGCTTCTCGGCATCTTCTTGCTAAACGTAATTTCAGACTTTGTGAGATTGACTTTTTGACCCGATGCCTGTTCATACTGGCTGATAATCTCAGCTATTTTCAGGCATTCGTTCCTTGTCCCTCTAGCAAACAGAATGCTGTCATCTGCAAAAAATAAATGTGAGATCCGGGGAGCCCCACGGCAGATGCTCTTACCGTGGATGGTATTCGCATTTACCACGAGGTTGAGGAGGGTGGAGAAAACATCGGCACATAGAATAAAGAGGTAAGGGGATAAAGGGTCACCCTGGCGAAGTCCACGTGAAGGATGGAAGGCACTTGATATTTCCCCGTTGGCGGTAAAAGTGTGAGAGACCGAAGAAACATAGTCTAGAACTCTATTGCACCATTTTCCACTGAACCCAAACCTTTGCATCACAGTATCAAGGAAATTCCATTCCACTCTGTCATAAGCTTTCATCATATCAAGCTTGAGCGCTATCTGTCCTCTCTTGCCTCCCTTCCCTCCCTTCATAGCATGGAAACACTCAAACGCAATAAGGGCATTATCTGTGATCATCCTACCCGGAACAAAGGCACTTTGATTCACAGAAATAATACTGTCCATGAATGGCTTCAGGCGGTTTGTCAAAACCTTTGTAGCTATTTTGTAGATAACATTGCACAAGCTGATCGGCCTGAATTCAGAAACCGTACGGGGCTTTCTCACCTTAGGGATTAGAATAACCAATGTATCATTAAACCCTTTTAGAGAGTAATCCCCTTTCCACCATCCCTTTATGTAGTTTGCAACATCCTTTCCTACTACATGCCAGAATTTTTGATAGAAGATCGGTTTTAGACCATTCGGACCGGGTGCCTTATTCGGATGCATTTGAAAAGTAGCCTCTCTAATCTCCTCATCACTGAGATCCCTGTCCAGCGTCTCTGACATCAGCTCAGTAATTTTCTTCTCAATTCCCCTCACTGCTTCCTCCATATCCACCGTTCCCCCTGTTGTGAAAAGGTCATGATAGAAACTTTCTATGATCTTCAAAATATCTTTGTCCTCTGTCCTCCAGATCCCCCTATCATCTTTAAGGCCCGCAATGTCATTTTTCTTTTGTCTTTGGGTAGCTCTGTGGTGGAAGTAGGATGTATTTCTGTCCCCCTCTTTGATCTCTTTGACCCGAGCTCTTGCACACCAATAAGCCTCATCATCCCTGTACAGCTTCTGTAGTTCATTTGATAAATCTTCACACCTTTGTAACGTTCTCCCGTCCGGCCATTTTTTCTGCTCCTCCCCTAACAACTTGATAGTAGTTTTGATTTTTTTCTTCACTGCACCAAACTTGGATAAGGCCCAACCCTCAAGGTCCCTACTCACTTTACATAACTTCTGCTTCAAATCATGTTCCCCTTCCATCTCCCAAGACTCATCCACCGTGGAACTACATCCCTCTTCTGAAAGCCACATAGGCTCAAAGAAAAAACGCCTCTGTCTTTTGTGCTTCTTTTCCTCCCCCATCAACGCGTGTAGAACAATCGGAGCATGATCGGACTGGTAGAAAGGTAAGTGATGAACCCAACTACCCCTATACTTGCTTTTCCAAGCCTCACTCACAAGAAATCTATCCAATCTTTCCTCCATAAAAGTGTCAACAAAATTCCCCCTCCTCCAAGTAAATGCATGACCTGAGAAACCAATGTCAAGAAGTGCACAATCGTCAATCACATCCTGGAACTCTCGCATAACTCTGTCTGGTTTCAGCGGACCACCCCTTTTCTCTTCATTGTTTGTTATTTCGTTCAGGTCCCCAAACATGATATGCATAGCAGACATCCTTGCACGAACCTGTCTCATCAGATCCCACGTGAGATGCTTGTCCACCTGTGCAGACCACCCATATATCCCACATACAGTCCACCTGATGTCATTCTTCTCGTCCTCCACCATGCATTCCACATGCCGTGCAGAATACCTAGTGATTTCCACGTTCACTCCCCGCCACCATAGGCCCAAACCGCTTGCTCGCCCGGTGCTCGAGATGCAGATGCCCTCAACAAAACCACACTGTCTTTTTATTTTTTCCAGTCTTTTATCATCAAGCATAGTTTCCATTATGAAAACTACGTTAGGCCGCTCACTTCCACACAGAGATCGAAGTGCATTGATGGCTGTCGGGCAGCCCAGACCCCGACAGTTCCAACTTAGGAGTTTCATTGTTGTTCACGGGGTTGGGTATGCCCAACTCCCGCTACTTTGGTTTCCACAACCAGCTGACCTTCATCCGGAACAAGTCTGCAAGCTCGATCGCTCCTCAGCCTTTTTGTGTTGAACGCTGCTTGGGGTTCCACCGGCATCTTGTTCACCACCTTCACGCACTGTTCCTCTTCTTTCCCAACTTCTCTTCCTCTTTTATTCGACCTTTGCTTGGTTTCTCTTTGCTTTCCCTCCTCGTATTCTGGCCCCTTCCTTTGTTTCCCGGCAGCGTTTCCCCCAACCCCTTTCCCTGCGTGTCGAGTCTTCCCTTTCTCTTCTGCTTTCCTCCACTCCTGCTCCCTCTCCTCCCCTTGCTTCCTAGGAAAATGTAGTAACTCCTTATTGAATGTTACCATAGTCACCTTCATTCCCTTTCTCACCGCCCCCACCTAGTCTTGCAGCCTCTCCTTCCCCCCAGATTCCCTGCTGCTCCATTCGTTCGATGTGTTCCTTTCCTCTGTTGCTCGTTTAACCTGTTTGCATGTTGGCATCTTGGTGGACGGGGTGTCCTCCCAAGCTCGGTTTCCCGCCGACAAGTTCTCCTCGTTCCTGACCCTCCCCTCGGTCGCCCGGTTCCCCCCTTTCCCTTCTTCTCCACACGCGCCCAGGCTGTCCGAGTTGCCCGCGTCATGACCAGCGGTCCTTCTTCCCTTCCCATGAGGCCCGTTGTCCATAGCCATCAGATCGCCTACGTTGTATTTGTATTTCGGTTGAGGAGCATCATGTGCATGGCACTTCCCTACCCTGTCCTCCTCCATTCGGGGCTCTTCTTCATCAGCGGTGGTAGCTCCACACCCCTATTGGCCTCCGGTCGCTGCTGTTGACATTGTGTCCTCCGCACTCTTCTGCTGCTCTTTCCGCCCTGGTTGTGATTCCCTCGAAGCTGAAACTGAAGACGATCTCATTTGGAAAAATATGCTCTTCCTCACCCTTGATCTGTTTTCCCCTAGGAGTTCTTCTTCCACTGGGATTCTCGGTCTTCTTGGAGAGGCTCTCAGCCACGAGCCCCACCCTCGAGAGTTCTCGCCATCCTCGATATATTCCTCGCATTCTCTATCGGCGTGGCCGAGCCTTCCACACAAGAAGCAGAAGACCGGAAGACGCTCATACTTCAATTCGATATCAGTAATCCGCCCGTCCGGTCCCCTTATCTTCTGTATCCTTTTAATTGGCTTGCTAATGTCTATTCCCAGTCGGACTCGCACAGAGGTTTCCCAACCCAATTCATCGCAGTCCAGCTTGATGATCCTTCCCACATTCTCCGCTATCTTCCTCGTCGATTCTATAGACCGGAACCCTAGCGGGATGTTGTAGAAACGAACCCAGAACTGACATTCTTTGAAGACGATTCTTCCTGGCTGGTCCATCGGGTCTGCCTCTTTCAGCAATAAGACCTTATTATCAAAATTCCACAGCCCTCCTTCTATAACCTTCTGCTTGTCCTTCTAATGTGTGAACTGAACTATAAACGTACTCTGATCCACCGATTTGAACAAAACCCCACTCGCCAATCCCCACACCTGGGCTAGGGTCTTCTTCATCGCCATGAAGTTGTAGGAGCGGTCCGTCAGGAGTCGACCGTTCAGAGCGAGTTTGACATGGTCCGGTATCCTGTGGTCGTCATCCTTAGCGATCTCTGCAACTTCTTGTTCGTCGTCCGTGATCTTTAGCCTCTCACACTGGTCTTCTAGAGACTCTGCCATCCGGGTGGGATCAAACACCCACAGCCAAAACTTGACCTGCAAGGGAGATAGACGGAGAGAGAGCCCATGAGGGGGGCGGCAACCACCGGCACCCTAAACCCTAATCGCTCACTACGTCGCCGCAGCGTCGGCCAGGGTTAGGTGCGGGGCGAGTTTGTCCTTTTCTAGAGTAGTAGGGAATGGTCTCTATAATTCTAGAGACATTTGCCTAATGGTTTTAAAAAGCCAAGTTTTTGGTACTAATAGTGCAATAAATTCCTAGTGTACCAGGGAAGTAGCCACTAAGTAAGTGCAAAGGTCTTAACCTTTCACCTGTAAGATTCTATGGCTTAGTTTTTGCTTCAGTATTAAGACTAGTAAGACCATGATATGAGTACAAGGTATGTTATAAATGTGTACATGTTGAGTACACTAAACCCTTTTTGTTAAAAAAAAAAGGATTGTTGATTTTGTTTTCCCTGTTGGTTGCTATATAGGGAAGAAATGATGAGAACTAGAATTTGAATTCTGTTCAATATTCTTTTAAATGCTCTATATTGATCTTACCTCCATGAAAGAGGAAGAGGTATAGAAGAGATGCCTGGATAAAATCCAGGGATGTTAAATCTTATGTTATGGTAATATGAAAAGAAAGGAATATGATAGCATGTAAGTGCATACTACTTGATCTCAGTACTTGTAAACCCTGATCAGATGTACAACTATTGATGATAAAGTGAGTATGGAAACTCTTAGATTGATATCTTTTTTATTGCCCTGATCAAGCAATCATTCTGATACAATCTAAAGAGTATCATGAAATTGGAAATATGATATGGATAAATGTATCATATCTTCAGAACAAGAAAGAAGGATCTGATAGGAATTCAGATCAGTATGTGTATATGAGGAAGTAAAAGTATGACCCTCATATGATGAGAAAGAGAACAAGGGAGGTGATCCATGTTTTATAAAGTTGTAAATATGATAAAAGAAAGATGAGAATATAATGTGTTTTCAACACATGCGACTGATACCAAGGTAAGAGATTCTGGTATATGAGAATTATGAGATGGTTTAGATTGGCTACCTGGAATGGTCAACTATGAAATCAGTCTGATTATATAAAATGATATGAACATCATATGTTAGGGGTTTATGCTTTGTATAAACATAACAACTAAATATGTCTTTAAGATAAGTTCTCATTTGACTCTATGAGAATATTGTGTGAAGGAACTTTGTGCTGATCAAAGTTCTATGATGTCTACATAACAATGAGGTGTTATGAAGAGACATGATGATATGATGAATGAATAATATCTGTTCCCTTTATCTGGGATTTCGGGGACAAAATCCTTGTTAGGGGTTTATAATTTGTAACATCCCTGACCTGGGTTATGCTTTAACCCTAGGTGTTTTGATTAATAAAGATGATTATATGATTAATCTCATCTTGTGAAAAGTAATTAAGGCTCAAAAGGAACCTATGTTTCAATTCTGGTCCTATTTGAACAATGTTGAAGCAATGTTTGCTTATTTTGTACTAAAGTGCAAATTACCCAAGTTGAGGGGTTAAATTGCAAATGTTGCATGATAAGATGTTCCTCTGATGTTGAGACATCATAAGAATGAATATGATGTAGTGGTATGGTTTCCACAAGCTTGGACACCAAGATTAAGCTTGTAAAGCAATCCTTGTGCATGAAAACCTAGTTTTGGTGTAATGTGCAATTTACCCAAAATCTAGGGTTCAATATGCAAATTACCACTTCAACCAGGTCCCTAATGTTTCTTAGCATCATTTATAGCAAAGAAAGTAAGAGGGACTCCTCATTTCAATTAAGTTGTAGGAGAGAGAATCTTGACATTAAAATAATCAAGAATAATGCCTAATTGAAACCCTAATTCGATTTAGGGCAAAAATGAATAAAAATAATTGAAGGGATTTCAACCAAAATGTTTTGGATTGATTTTGAAGAAATATGTACGTTCCTTTAACAAGATAAGGAACGAAAATATCTTAAGTAGGTGAAATTCCAATCACCTTTTTATAAAGAAAAGTAATATCCACTCACATGTGGGATATTATATTATAAGCATTAAGGTGCTTAATTTTCTTTTCTTTAAATTGAGGATAATGAAGGAGAATTAAAGGCAAGGAAGGTGCCTCGTACCCAAGGTAGTTGAGGGGGAAGAGGCGGCCACTTTATTGGGATTAATTGGATTTTTATAAGGCATTTTCTCTCTCATCAATTTCCTTATAAAAGTGCCATTTCCAAGCCCAAACCAAGGCCTTTTTCGGATTTTATTCTTTCCCTTGCTTGGAAAACCGACCAAGGAGATAGGGAGGAGAAGGGAGCACGTCCCCAACCTGTGGGTAAGCCCTTGACCTTTGTTCTCCATGATTTCATGGTGGAAATCGAAAATAAATTATGGATTCCTTCTTATTTCGATCTCCTCTTCAACCCTAGCCAACTTTTACAATCAAAAGCTTGAGGACGAGCCTAGGGGGAGTTGCAAGAGCTTCATCCACCATTAATGGCGTGAGCTTGGAGCTTTGGAGCTCAATTGGAGGTGGGTTTTATAACTCAAACACTTAATCATTGCTATTGCATCAATCATCTATGCTTTGTTGATTGTTTTCTTCAATTTGTTACAAACTTGATTCTTTGCTGCAATTTCCATCAAGAACGGTTGCTGTTCTTGGGTGCACGAAGGAAGATGATGATGACATCATCATAAGAAAGCACCTCACCAAATATCTTGGGAGCAAACGATCTCAAAGGTTGGGACCAAACGGATTCACCAAAACCGTTTGGTGACCAAACGGGTTGCAAACCGTTTGGTGGCAAACGGGTTCAAACCCATTTGAAGGAGTTGACCAAGCTTTGACCGTTTGGGAATCTCTTTCCTAATTATTTAGGCTAATGACCCTACAAATTTTAGGGGTTAACTCCAAAGGAATCATAGGTTGAAGTCCAATCAATTAGACAAATCGAATTGAATTAACTGCTGATTTTCAACCTGAATAACTTGACCTTCTTGGGAAAACGGGTTAAAGTCGTTTGAGTGAGTTGAACAAGCATTTACCGTTTGGGATTCCTGTTTATAATTATGTTGGTTAATGACTCTCCAAATTTGAGGGGTTAACTCCCAAGGAATCGTGAGTTGAAGGCTATTCAATTAGGCAAATCCTAATTGAAAACAGTGCTGAAATACCAATGAGTTAAGTTGAGATTTTGGGTTGATTAGCCCAAACGGGTTCAAGACCGTTTGGGGATCATCCAAACGGGTTCAAGACCGTTTGGGGATCACCCCAAGACCGTTTGGAGGTCTGGGGTCAAGTATAGTTGATCAATTGAAGGTCCAAAGGTACCAAATCATACTGCAACTCAATGCTGATTTGTTGATCAACTCGATAGACCAATCCATGATGAATTTTCACTAGAGTCCAAAGGTTGGATGGGCAAACGGTCTCAAGACCGTTTGGAGCTCATCCAAACGGTCTCAAGACCGTTTGGTGGTAACCCAAGACCGTTTTGAGGTCTAGGGTGGAGTATGGTTAGGTGTTTGAAGGTCTAAAGGTACCAAGCTGTTAAACAATGTAATGCTGATTTGGTGATCAATCCAATGAACCAAACCCTAATTGGATTGCTTAGATTTGAGTGATATGATGGGCAAAAGGTCTCAAGACCGTTTGGAGGTCATCCAAACGACCTCAAGACCGTTTGGGGTCAGGTCATACCCAATTTGGATGATGGTTCAATGGTTTCAAAGCAACTAGTCTTACATTGATTAGTGTTGTTGAATCATCGATTCCAAACCCTAATTCAATTGAATCAAACCCTAATTGATGATCAATTGAGGGTCAATTGAGATTCAAATCAGTTGAAGGTTGACCTATTAAACTCAATTGAAGTATGAGGGTAGGTCCAATTGATGACTGGTTCCATGAATTCAATGATTGAAGGAATCAACATTGAAAACCCTAATTCAATTGGATACCCTATGTAATGGAGGTCAAATGTGATTGAATCTCTTGAGAATCAAGATGATGAATGATCCATTGATCCAATGTTTATTAGTAATGATAATCAAAGAAGGTACAAAGGTTGAAACCCGAATAGTACCTAAGGGACTAGTACCAATTAAGGAATGAATCCCTAATTGCTTATTGGACCAATGACTTGATACACTACGTTAATCATAGTGGTATGCTCTTGATTGAAGGGTTGATATGACCTAATCAATTTGAGATTATGTTAACATGAATTCATACATGAATATGCTTCATGTGGTGATTAAGGGTATGATCCTTAAGAAGAGAGATCATGAAAACCTAATCATGAATATAAACCCTAATTGACAGGGCTTTTGGGTTTTAACCCTAATTGAGGCAATTCTAAATGTAACCCTAATCCAGGGTGAGGATGTAACCCTAAGTCAGGGTAGTGATGTGTGAAACTCCAATTTAGGGAAATGATATGTAAAACCCTAATTGGGATGAATAGTTAATCTCTAATTATGGATAATTGAATGAAATCCTAATGGAGATGCATAGTAAACCCAAATTGTGGGTGACTAAGGTGGAAACCCTAGTCGAGGGTGATTCCATGAGAAACCCTAGTTGAGGGTGATTCCATGAGAAACCCTAGTTGAGGGTGATTCCATGAGAAACCCTAATTAAGAGTTAACATCACATGAAGCTCTAATGCTATGTTGTGATGAGAGGCCCTAAGAAGGGTGAAGGTATGTGAGACTCTAATGTGGAGTCATAATACACAAAGCCCTAATCTTGGGCAATATGACAATGAATTATAATCCTAATTTTAAATAAGGGTATAAGGAAACCCTAATGATGAGATAGAAGGAATGGCCTTATTAAGGTGAAACATTTAATGTGGTTGATTATAGGAAAGCTTATTGTAAGCAATGCCTTAATCTGAGATGAGTCCATATCATTAAAGATAGTTGGACCATTCTTATGTGAAACCTATGCACTTTATGGTAAGAGTGATAGGTTAGTGGATGAAAGGATTAAGATGGGAAATACCTTAATCCAAGATAAGCTGGTAACTTAAGAAAGTAGTATGTGATGATCAATGATGAGTTAAAGGAATTAAATTCCATGAACTATGTAATCAGGATTGGTTACAGACCGATGCCTGGTTGTGTAATCAGGTTTGGTTAAAGTCCAATACCTGGAAGAGGCTTAATGCCTGTAATCAGGGTTGGTTAAAGTCCAATGCCTGGCTGTGTAATCAGGATTGGTTACGGACCAATGCCTGGCTGTGTAATCAGGTTTGGTTAAAGTCCAATACCTGGCAGAGGCTTAATGCCTATAATTAGGGTTGGTTAAAGTCCAATGCCTGTCTGTGTAATCAGGATTGGTTAGAGTCCAATGCCTGGCTGTGTAATCAGGTTTGGTTAAAGTCCAATACCTGGCAGAGGCTTAATGCCTGTAATCAGGGTGGGTTAAAGCCCAATGCCTGGCTGTGTAATCAGGATTGGTTAGAGTCCAATTCCTGGCTGTGTAATCAGGATTGGTTAAAGTCCAATGCCTGGCTGTGTAATTAGGATTGGTTAAAGTCCAATGCCTGGCTGTGAAATCAGGGTTGGTTAAAGTCCAATGCCTGGCTGTGAAATCATGGTTGGTTAAAGTCCAATGTCTGGCTGTGAAATCAAGATTGGTTAAAGTCCAATGCCTGGCTGTGAAATCCGGGTTGGTTAGAGTCCAATGTCTGGCTGTGTAATCAGGTTTGGAGAAATCCAATACCTGGCAGAGGTGTAATGCCTGTAATCGGGGTTGGTTAAAGACCAATGCCTGGCAGTGTAATCAGGTTTGGAAGAGTCCAATACCTGGCAGAGGCTCAATGCCTGTAATGATGAAACAGGATTGGTAATAACCCAATGCATGTATTAATGATATATGAGTACATGGTAGATGTAATTCCTTATCTGTTTAGCAGACTGACTAAGGCCAATAAGTTGAAACAAGAATGTCTCATGCGTGACATATCAAGATAATGAGTGTCACAAGAGAAGTTTGACATGATGGTATAATATGGAGGATAAGTGGTATACATGTTCTTCCTATTCCTTATTAAGAGAATGCTTTAAACTGCTTATCATCTGCCTATATTTATCTTCTTAAGATGCAATAATAATGTTTCTGGCGGAGAGTTATATCTCTCGCTGGGGAAATTTACAATTGTCTCACCCCCGTGGGATCCAACATTTTAGGTGGACGCGGACAAAGAGGCAGATACTCTTTTGCAGGAAAAGGAAAGCAACAGCTTGGACGGTAGTGAGATCTCAGGTGGAGGCACTGACTGTCAAGTCATATAGATAGTAGTCCTATGTGTCGTCTTTGTACTCTCAGGTCCTCGGAGTTTTTAGTCAGTGTTTTTGATATATCAAACTGAGGTTTTGGCTTGATGCCTCGAGATTCATATGATGTCTGTATATAATGTTCATAAGGCAGCTGATGTTGTAGTCTCTGAAAAGAGATGGTACAGGTTATATATGTTTGAACCAGAATGTAAATGTTATACAATGGTTCTTGTTGTAAAGGATTTCCTATGTGTGGATCTCTTTGCAAAAAGTTTTAAATTTTTTGTGATTTTCGCTAATCCGCTACTTGATGAACGCTTCCGCATTAGTTAATCATGTTTTCGCGAGACAATCGTTACAATTAGTGGTATCAGAGCTCTAGGTTCGTTGAGTCTACATAGACATAGGACTAAGTTGTTGAGTCTGTGTTAGTGTCCTCCAGTATACCCTATAATGATTTCTGCTTGTGTAGAGAAAGGGTAAAGTTTAAAATGACTGGAGAGCACAATGAACACATTGCTTAGGGCAATGTTGTTGCACCAAGAAGAGGTGTAAGGGATCATGCAAGAATAGAATGAGTGCCTGAGAATCCCCATTAAGACATGATCATTATAGAGAATTATATGATCATGCTCTTGTTGGGAAGATTAGGGCAACAGTAATGCATATGAGTGGACTGGATGCTAGGCTTACAACCTAGGTTATCAGTCCTTAATACAGAAAGCTTGAGCTTTAAATGAGTTCCTAAATGACTTAGTCATGTTGGAACAAGGGAAAATATGGAAACGATTAACTTATAGCAAGAAAGTGGACTCTGCCATGAGTTCAGACAGATAATAAATATGTGATGGTATTGCCCAAGAAGGGGCAATAAGCTGAGAAGTAGGGAATGGTCTCTATAATTCTAGAGACATTTGCCTAATGGTTTTAAAAAGCCAAGTTTTTGGTACTAATAGTGCAATAAATTCCTAGTGTACCAGAGAAGTAGCCACTAAGTAAGTGCAAAGGTCTTAACCTTTCACCTGTAAGATTCTATGGCTTAGTTTTTGCTTCAGTAATAAGACTAGTAAGACCATGATATGAGTACAAGGTATGTTATAAATGTGTACATGTTGAGTACACTAAACCCTTTTTGTTAAAAAAAAGGATTGTTGATTTTGTTTTCCCTGTTGGTTGCTATATAGGGAAGAAATGATGAGAACTAGAATTTGAATTATGTTCAATATTCTTTTAAATGCTCTATATTGATCTTACCTCCATGAAAGAGGAAGAGGTATAGAAGAGATGCCTGGATAAAATCCAGGGATGTTAAATCTTATGTTATGGTAATATGAAAAGAAAGGAATATGATAGAATGTAAGTGCATACTACTTGATCTCAGTACTTGTAAACCCTGATTAGGTGTACAACTATTGATGATAAAGTGAGTATGGAAACTCTTAGATTGATATCTTTTTGATTGCCCTAATCAAGCAATCATTCTGATACAATCTAAAGAGTATCATGAAATTGGAAATATGATATGGATAAATGTATCATATCTTAAGAACAAGAAAGAAGGATCTGATAGGAATTCAGATCAGTATGTGTATATGAGGAAGTAAAAGTATGACCCTCATATGATGAGAAAGAGAACAAGGGAGGTGATCCCTATTTTATAAAGTTGTAAATATGATAAAAGAAAGATGAGAATATAATGTGTTTTCAACACATGCGACTGATACCAAGGTAAGAGATTCTGGTATCTGAGAATTATCAGATGGTTTAGATTGGCTACCTGGAATGGTCAACTATGAAATCAGTCTGATTATATAAAATGATATGAACATCATATGTTAGGGGTTTATGCTTTGCATAAACATAACAACTAAATATGTCTTTAAGATAAGTTCTCATTTGACTCTATGAGAATATTGTGTGAAGGAACTTTGTGCTGATCAAAGTTCTATGATGTCTACATAACAATGAGGTGTTATGAAGAGACATGATGATATGATGAATGAATAATATCTGTTCCCTTTATCTGGGATTTCGGGGACAAAATCCTTGTTAGGGGTTTATAATTTGTAACATCCCTGACCTGGGTTATGCTTTAACCCTAGGTGTTTTGATTAAGAAAGATTATTATATGCTTAATCTCATCTTGTTAAAAGTAATTAAGGCTCAAAAGGAGCCTATGTTTCAATTCTGGTCCTGTTTGAACAATGTTGAAGCAATGTTTGCTTATTTTGGACTAAAGTGCAAATTACCCAAGTTGAGGGGTTAAATTGTAAATGTTGCATGATAAGATGTTCCTCTGATGTTGAGACATCATAAGAATGAATATGATGTAGTGGTATGGTTTCCACAAGCTTGGACACCAAGATTAAGCTTGTAAAGCAATCCTTGTGCATTAAAACCTAATTTTGGTGTAATGTGCAATTTACCCAAAATCTAGGGTTCAATATGCAAATTACCACTTCAACAAGGTCCCTAATATTTTATAGCATCATTTAGAGCAAAGAAAATGAGAGGGAATCCTCATTTGAATTAAGTTGTAGGAGAGAGAATCTTGACATTAAAATAATCAAGAATAATGCCTAATTGAAACCCTAATTCGATTTAGGGCAAAAATGAATAAAAATAATTGAAGGGATTTCAACCAAAATGTTTTGGGTTGATTTTGAATAAGGATGGACGTTCCTTTAACAAGATAAGGAACGAAAATATCTTAAGTAGGTGAAATTCCACTCACCTTTTTATAAAGAAAAGTAATATCCACTCACATGTGGGATATTATATTATAAGCATTAAGGTGCTTAATTTGCTTTTCTTTAAATTGAGGATAATGAAGGAGAATTAAAGGCAAGGAAGGTGCCTCGTACCCAAGGTAGTTGAGGGGGAAGAGGCGGCCACTTTATTGGGATTAATTGGATTTTTATAAGGCATTTTCTCTCTCATCAATTTCCTTATAAAAGTGCCATTTCCAAGCCCAAACCAAGGCCTTTTTCGGATTTTATTCTTCCCCTTGCTTGAAAAACCGACCAAGGATCTAGGGAGGAGCAGGGAGCACGTCCCCAACCTGTGGGTAAGCCCTTGACCTTTTTTCTCCATGATTTCATGGTGGAAATCGAAAATAAATTATGGATTCCTTCTTATTTCGATCTCCTCTTCAACCCTAGCCAACTTTTACAATCAAAAGCTTGAGGATGAGCCTAGGGGGAGTTTCAAGAGCTTCATCCATCATTAATGGCGTGAGATTGGAGCTTTGGAGCTCAATTGGAGGCGGGTTTTATAACTCAAACCCTTAATCATTGCTATTGCATCAATCATCTATGCTTTGTTGATTGTTTTCTTCAATTTGTTACAAACTTGATTCTTTGCTGAAATTTCCATCAAGAACGGTTGCTGTTCTTGGGTGCACGAAGGAAGATGATGTTGAAATCATCATAAGCAAGCACCTCACCAAATATCTTGGGAGCAGACGATCTCAAAGGTTGGGACCAAACGGGTTCACCAAAACCGTTTGGTGACCAAACGGGTTGCAAACCGTTTGGTGGAAAACGGGTTCAAACCCATTTGAAGGAGTTGACCAACCATTGACCGTTTGGGAATCTCGTTCCTAATTATGTAGGCTAATGACCCTTTAAAGTTGAGGGGTTAACTCCAAAGGAATCATAGGTTGAAGGCCAATCCATTAGACAAATCGAATTGAATTAACTGCTGATTTTCAACCTGAATAACTTGACCTGCTTGGGAAAACGGGTTCAAGACCGTTTGAGTGAGTTGACCAAGCGTTTACCGTTTGGTATTCCTGTTCATAATTATGTTGGTTAATGACTCTCCAAATTTTAGGGATTAACTCTCAAGGAATCGTGAGTTGAAGGCTATTCAATTAGGCAAATCCTAATTGAAAACAGTGCTGAAATACCAATGAGTTAAGTTGAGATTTTGGGTTGATTAGCCCAAACGGGTTCAAGACCGTTTGGGTATCATCCAAACGGGTTCAAGACCGTTTGGGGATAACCCCAAGACCTTTTGGAGGTATGGGGTCAAGTATAGTTGATCAATTGAAGGTCCAAAGGTACCAAATCATACTGCAACTCAATGCTGATTTGTTGATCAACTCGATAGACCAATCCATGATGAATTTTCACTAGAGTCCAAAGGTTGGATGGGCAAACGGTCTCAAGACCGTTTGGAGCTCATCCAAACGGTCTCAAGACCGTTTGGTGGTAACCCAAGACCGTTTGGAGGTCTAGGGTTGAGTATGGTTAGGTGTTTGAAGGTCTAAAGGTACCAAGCTGTTAAACAATGTAATGCTGATTTGGTGATCAATCCAATGAACCAAACCCTAATTGGATTTCTTAGATTTGAGTGATATGATGATCAAACGGTCTCAAGACCGTTTGGAGGTCATCCAAACGACCTCAAGACCGTTTGGGGTCAGGTCATACCCAATTTGGATGATGGTTCAATGGTTTCAAAGCAACTAGTCTTACATTGATTAGTGTTGTTGAATCATCGATTCCAAACCCTAATTCAATTGAATCAAACCCTAATTGATGATCAATTGAGGGTCAATTGAGAGTCAAATCAGTTGAAGGTTGACCTATTAACTCAATTGAAGTATGAGGGTAGGTCCAATTGATGACTGGTTCCATGAATTCAATGATTGAAGGAATCAACATTGAAAACCCTAATTCAATTGGATACCCTATGTAATGGAGGTCCAATGTGATTGAATATCTTGAGAATCAAGATGATGAATGATCCATTGATCCAATGTTGATTAGTAATGATAATCAAAGAAGGTACAAAGGTTGAAACCCGAATAGTACCTAAGGGACTAGTACCAATTAAGGAATGAATCCCTAATTGCTTATTGGACCAATGACTTGATACACTATGTTAATCATAGTGGTATGATCTTGATTGAAGGGTTGATATGACCTAATCAATTTGAGATTATGTTAACATGAATTCATACATGAATATGATTCATGTGGTGATTAAGGGTATGATCCTTAAGAAGAGAGATCATGAAACCCTAATCATGAATATAAACCCTAATTGACAGGGCTTTTGGGTGTTAACCCTAATTGAGGCAATTCTAAATGTAACCCTAATCCAGGGTGAGGATGTAACCCTAAGTCAGGGTAGTGATGTGTGAAACTCCAATTTAGGGAAATGAGATGTAAAACCCTAATTGGGATGAATAGTGAATCTCTAATTATGGACAATTGAATGAAATCCTAATGGAGATGCATAGTAAACCCAAATTGTGGGTGACTAAGGTGGAAACCCTAGTTGAGGGTGATTCCATGAGAAACCCTAGTTGAGGGTGATTCCATGAGAAACCCTAGTTGAGGGTGATTCCATGAGAAACCCTAATTAAGAGTTAACATCACATGAAGCTCTAATGCTATGTTGTGATGAGAGGCCCTAAGAAGGGTGAAGGTATGTGAGAATCTAATGTGGAGTCATAATACACAAAGCCCTAATCTTGGGCAATATGACAATGAATTATAATCCTAATTTTAAATAAGGGTATAAGGAAACCCTAATGATGAGATAGAAGGAATGGCCTTATAAAGGTGAAACATTTAATGTGGTTGATTATAGGCAAGCTTATTGTAAGCAATGCCTTAATCTGAGATGAGTCCATATCATTAAAGATAGTTGGACCATTCTTATGTGTAACCTATGCACTTTATGGTAAGAGTGATAGGTTAGTGGATGAAAGGATTAAGATGGGAAATAACTTAATCCAAGATAAGCTGGTAACTCAAGAAAGTAGTATGTGATGATCAATGATGAGTTAAAGGAATTAAATTCCATGAACTGTGTAATCAGGATTGGTTACAGACCAATGCCTGGCTGTGTAATCAGGCTTGGTTAAAGTCCAATGCTTGGCAGAGGCTTAATGCCTGTAATCAGGGGTGGCTAAAGTCCAATGCCTGGCTGTGTAATCAAGATTGGTTACGGACCAATGTCTGGCTGTGTAATCAGGTTTGGTTAAAGTCCAATACCTGGCAGAGGCTTAATTCCTGTAATCGGGGTTGGTTAAAGTCCAATGCCTGGCTGTGTAATCAGGATTGGTTAGAGTCCAATGCCTGGCTGTGTAATCAGGTTTGGTTAAAGTCCAATACCTGGAAGAGGCTTAATGCCTGTAATCAGGGTTGGTTAAAGTCCAATGCCTGGCTGTGTAATCAGGATTGGTTAGAGTCCAATGCCTGGCTGTGTAATCAGTATTGGTTAAAATCCAATGCCTGGCTGTGTAATCAGGATTGGTTAAAGTCCAATGCCTGGCTGTGAAATCAGGGTTGGTTAAAGTCCAATGCCTGGCTGTGAAATCATGGTTGGTTAAAGTCCAATGCCTGGCTGTGAAATCAGGATTGGTTAAAGTCCAATGCCTGGCTGTGAAATCAGGGTTGGTTAGAGTCCAATGCCTGGCTGTGTAATCAGGTTTGGAGAAATCCAATACCTGGCAGAGGTGTAATGCCTGTAATCAGGGTTGGTTAAAGACCAATGCCTGGCAGTGTAATTAGGTTTGGAAGAGTCCAATACATGGCAGAGGCTCAATGCCTGTAATGATGACACAGGATTGGTAATAACCCAATGCCTGTATTAATGATATATGAGTACATGGTAGATGTAATTCCTTATCTGTTTAGCAGACTGACTTAGGCCAATAAGTTGAAACAAGAATGTCTCATGGGTGACATATCAAGATAATGAGTGTCACAAGAGAAGTTTGACATGATGGTATAATATGGAGGATAAATGATATACATGTTCTTCCTATTCCTTATTAAGAGAATGCTTTAAACTGCTTATCATCTGCCTATATTTATCTTCTTAAGATGCAATAATAATGTTTCTGGCGGAGAGTTATATCTCTCGCTGGGGCAATTTACAATTGTCTCACCCCCGTGGGATCCAATATTTTAGGTGGACGCAGACAAAGAGGCAGATACTCTTTTGCAGGAAAAGGAAAGCAATAGCTTGGACAGCAGTGAGATCTCAGGTGGAGGCATTGACTGTCAAGTCATATAGATAGTAGTCCTATGTGTCGTCTTTGTACTCTCAGGTCCTCGGAGTTTTCAGTCAGTGTTTTTGATATATCAAACTGAGGTTTTGGCTTGATGCATCGAGATTCATATGCTGTCTGTATATAATGTTCATAAGGCAGTTGATGTTGTAGTCTCTGAAAAGAGATGGTACATGTTATATATGTTTGAACCGGAATGTAAATGTTATACAATGGTTCTTGTTGTAAAGGATTTCCAATGTGTGGATCTCTTTGCAAAAAGTTTTAAATTTTTAGTGATTTTCGCTAATCCGCTACTTGATGAACGCTTCCGCATTAGTTAATCATGTTTTCGTGAGACAGTCATTACAATAGAGATGTTGATGACACAAATGGCAGTGGAGATTGCCAATCTGAAGAAGCCAGTGCAGCAGGTTTTTCCAGGTAACACAAACATTCCAGGAGGAAACCAACAGGCGAAGGCAATCTTAATAAGGAGTGGCAAGAAGCTTTTAAACCCCAGGGCCGATGAACCAAGCAAAACCCAGTCAGAAACTGAAGGTGAGGCCACTGAATAAGTACCAAACTCAGTCATAGAGCTGGTTGAGGAAATAGCAAAGGATGTCACTGCGGACCCCATTGTTCTTGACAAGGAGACACAGAAAAGGACACCTTATGTGCCACCGCATCAAAGGGCACAGGCTCTCCCGGTCCCATATCCAAATAGTGTGAAAGCAAAGAAAGTGGACACCCAGTTTAAGAAGTTTTTGGACAGTTTCAAAAAGCTCTCAGTCAACATCCCGTTATTAGAGGCAATAGAGCAAATTCCCTCTTAGGGCAACTTTTTGAAAGATATCATTACTAAGAAGAGGAAGATCCCTTACACGGAGGTTGTAGTTCTTAAGGAGCAGGTGAGTGCCTTCCTCATGGGCACATTGCCACCTAAGAGGCAGGATCCGGGCTGCTTCAATATTTCATGTTACATTGGTAAGGTGAAATTTAGCAAAACACTGTGTGATTTTGGGGCAAGTATAAACTTGATGCCTCTCTCTACATTCAAGAAATTGGGATTAAAAGAATCAAGGCTGAGCAATATGACAATACAGCTGGTGGACAATTCAGTGGTGAAGCCTTATGGTATTTGTGAAGATGTATTGGTGAAAGTAGATCGATTTGTGTTTCCAGCAGACTTTGTTGTAATGGAGATGCAAGATGAACAAGGCAATGAATTACTACTTGGACGACCCTTCCAAGCTATAGCTGACATGATACTTGAGATGGGGAGAGGTCGTTTGACCTTGGGTATCTCTGATGATCGGTTTGAGATGGTCATGCATTCCAACACCGTGTAATCTAAAGCTAAGGAGCAATGCCGCATGGCAAGTCATTTTGATCACAATATCTCACTTCGTCTAGGGAAGCCATTTTTAGATATGGCTCTTGTAATGACCAAGGTGGAGAAAGGGACATTGGTTGTTGACATCATGGAGCAGACCAAGGTTGTGTCCCTTAGCAAAGCTGTAGGTTTTCTTAATGACGAAGAGGAGGACATTTCCCCCCTTACTGAGGATGAGGCAATAGCAAGTTCTATTTTTGATGCATATCTAGAATTACCATTAGAAGCCTGCTTGGTCAATATAACACATGATTGGATGAGAAGCAAGTCACTGTAGGAGTGTGCCAAGATGCTTCAGGGGCTTCCATGCTTTTATGCTAGGTACTATGAAGACCTTGGCGAACTCCCACCACCGCTTCAGTCATCCTTAATCAGCCTGCCAGATTTGGAATTGAAGCCATTGCCACCGCACCTGAAGTATGCATTTCTAGTAGAGGAAGAGAAGCTGCCTGTGATTATTTCGGCATATCTGAGTTCCGAGGAGGAAGATCAGCTGTTGATTGTGTTGAAGAACCACCGAGGTGCATTCGAGTGGTCGGTCGCAGACATCAAGGGGATCTCCCCTACATTGTGCCAGAACAAGATTCGGCTCGAGGAGGGAGCCAAGTCGGTGATTCAGCCACAGTGTCGACTAAATCCTAGCATGATGGAGGTCGTCAAGAAGGAGGTGATCAAGCTCCTTTCTGTAGGGATCATCTATGCTATATCAGACTCGATGTGGGTGAGTCCCACACAGGTAGTCCCTAAAAGGGGGGAATTACAGTTACAAATAATTTGTTAAATGAACCTGTCACAACCCGTTTGGTAACCAGGTGGCGGGTATGTATAGACTACCATCGATTGAATGATGCTACGCTTAAGGATCATTTCCCTCTTCCATTCATTGATCAAATTTTAGAGTGTTTAGCCGGCCGATCACATTTTTATTTTCTTGATGGTTATTCGGGGTACAATCAGATTTTGATTGATCCTAAGGACCAAGAGAAGTCTACCTTCACTTGTCCTTATGGAACATTTACATACCACCGTATGCCATTTGGGTTGTGTAATGCACCAGAAACCTTTCAGCGTTGCATGCTCGCCATCTTTTTAGATATGGTTGAATGCTGCTTGTCCTTATGGAGCGTCCTTTGACGAGTGTTTATACAATTTGGACAAGGTTTTGCAACGTTGTGAGGACACACATTTGGTCCTCAATTGGGAGAAATGCCACATGATGGTAAGCGAAGGGATTGTGCTTGGACATAAAGTGTCTAGTAAAGGGTTGGAAGTAGACCCGGTAAAGATCGAAGTTATTTCCAAGTTGCCCCCACCGAATTTGGTTAAAGGGGTTCAGAGTTTTCTAGGTCACGCCGGTTTTTATCGCCGCTTCATAAAAGATTTCTCTAAAATTGCCAAACCATTATCTGAGTTGTTGGAAAAGGATGTTGTTTTCGATTTTAATGACAAGTGTTTACATGTGTTCAACATGCTTAAAGAAAAATTGATTTCCGCACCGGTTGCGCAAACACCAGACAGGACTAAGTCGTTTGAATTAATGTGTGACACGTCCGATTTCACAGTTGGGGCTGTTTTGGGACAACGTGTGGACAATAAACCTATTGAGATTTTCTATGCATCCAAAACCTTGAATGACGCTCAATTGAACTATACGACAATCGAAAAAGAACTTCTCGCCGTTGTTTTTGCTTTCGAAAAATTTCGGCAATACCTTGTTGGATCAAAAGTCATGGTATTGACGGACCACACCGCCATTAAGTATTTGATGGAGAAAAAGGATGCCAAACCTTGATTGATTAGGTGGATCTTTCTTTTACAAGAATTTGATATTGAAATCAAAGATAAGGCGGGCATTGAAAATGTGGTCGCGGACCATTTGTCTAGGTTAGAAAGGGTAGATGAAAAGGATTTGCATATACCCATTACCGAGACATTTCCTGATGAACAACTTTTAAAAGTGAAATCAAAAGATCGTTGGTTTTCCTATATTGTTAACTATCTTGCCTGCAAAATTATCCCGGATGATTGGACATACCAAGAGAAGAAGAAATTTTTCCATTCTTTGCGTTATTATTTCTGGGATGACCCTATTCTGTTGAAGCAGTGCAGGGATGGTGTCTTACACATGTGTGTACCGGAGGTGGAATACAAAAGTGTTCTTCGTCATTGCCATACACTACCGACGGGTGGCCACCACACTAGTTCTCGCACTGTAGCCAAAGTACTTGAAAGTGGCCTATACTGGCCTACTTTGTTTAGGGATGCTTATGATTTTGTGCGGCAATGTGATTCCTGCCAAAGGGCAGGTAACATTTCAAAAAGACAAGAGATGCCCCTCAATGTATTTCAAGAGGTTGAGGTGTTCGACTTGTGGGGTATAGATTTTATGGGACCCTTTGTGTCCTCCAATTCTAACTTGTACATTCTTTTAGCGGTTGATTATGTGTCGAAGGGGGTAGAGGCAATACCCACTAGGACTAATGATGTCACTATAGTGTGCAGGTTTGTCAAAGAATATATTTTCTATAGGTTTGGTGTACCAAGAATGATCATTAGTGATGGAGGTACGCACTTCCGAAATCAAAAGTTCGCGACACTGTTGAGAAAGTACGGGGTAAAGCACAACATTGGTACCCCGTACTACTCACAAACTCAAGGGCAAGTAGAGGTCTCCAATCAGGATATTAAGAAGATCTTGGAGCGTACTGTGGCTTCCACAAGAAAGAATTGGAGTACCCTACTACCGGATGCTTTGTGGGCGTACAAGACGGCGTTTAAGACACCTATAGGCACTACGCCTTTTAGGTTGGCTTATGGTCAGGTCTACCATTTGTCGATGGAATTGGAACATAAAGCGCACTGGGCGCTAAGGAAGCTGAATTTGAGCTATGATGAAGCGGGAAAAAAGAAGGTTGCTTGAGCTCAATGAACTTGATGAGCTACGGATGAATGCATATGAACGCTCATGGATCTACAAGGAGCAAACAAAGCTGATTCACGATTTCCATATTCAAATGTGCATCTTCAAGAAAGGAGATCGCGTACTTTTGTTCAACTCCAGGTTGAAGATGCATCCCGGGAAATTGAAATCCTGATGGAGTGGACCGTTCACCGTAGAAGAGGTCAGACCACATGGAGCAATCATGGTGCATGATGGCGAGACAACATTCCTGGTCAATGGACAATGGTTGAAATTGTACTTTGGTGAAGATTACACAAGGAAAGTGAATGAGGTCAAACTCATTGCGCTTCCAGATGCATGACAAGCTTCATGTCGTCTAGCCTAAGACGTTAAATAAGGGCACTTGTTGGGAGGCAACCCAGCCATCAGTAGTTCAGTTTAGTTTCTTTCACATTCGTACTTTGGTTTGATTTGATTTCATTTTTAGTGTAAAAAAGGTATCGTGATCGTTTGCTTTATGTGCAGGACTAAGGTAGAGTCGATACCATCGACCATTGTGTCGATGGTATCGAGTTGGGTACAGGTTGGTGGCTGCAAAAATTGCTCTGTGTCGATACTATCGACGGCCTCGTCGATGGTATCGACATACCAACAGGTTGATCACAAAGTCGAGGTCGATAGTATCGACATGCATGTCGATACCATCGAGATCTCTGAAGATTTTTAGATGAAATTGTCTGAGTGAAGTCCATACCATCGACGGGTCTATCGATGGTATTGACCAAGTTATAGGCAGAAGGCAGCGGTCAGGCCTCGCGAGGGTGTTGCCCTAACCAGAAGTCGATACTATCGACTTGCGTCGATAGTATCGACGCTACACGTCACCGATCCACGAGAGGAGATCAACGGCAATCGCTGCATCGAGAGAGTCGATCCGTGGGACGGGTCGATACCATCGACACCTGTCGATAATATGGACACGTCATCGATCTGGGCCCCCACATCAAGCCATCGACGACTGTCGATACCAACGGCGGACAGATTGTGCTACATGAGTCGATACCATCGACCCACGTCGATAGTATCGATGGGCAAATAGCAACGCCGACCACGGTTATAAAAGTGATGGATTGTCGTCATATGACGTCACAACTTTAGAGCAATCCTTCTCCACTTGTGTCGTGCGTCTTTGTGAGCATTCGGAGCCCAACTACGAGCATCCACGGCGAGTGTTCTTCACCAAGCCTTCATCGAGCGGAGATAATCTTCTCCGACCTTCTCTGAGCTCCATCTTCTAATCCTTCCTCTTCTTCAATAATGGTGCACACCGTCGGCGCATCTTCTTCATGTGCGACACTGATGGAGATATCGGTGTTCATTCCTCCACCGACTGCATCCATTCCACGACCGCAGACTTTCCATCCTTCCGTAGAAGTCATGAAGGTCTACGAGGAACTGATGAAGCGCAAGATCGAGCCCACGCGCTACGTCGACCGCGACATGATCCACAATCTGGGGTTCGAGGCCAACCTCGCCTACATGCTCAAGGGCGAAGCGAGGCATACGGGCAGGAGGCCCGATGAGATAGAACTCCACGCTGATGGCCAGCCATTCTTCAATGAATGGCTGACATACAAGGAGCTAGTCACATAATTCATGGCGTCGCTGGATATATGCGTCGTGCCAAATGACATCATTGCCACTGACCGTGAATGGATAAAAGGTTGTGTTTCTTTCCGGCTGTCCAACAATGATTACACTCTCACCCTCCAGTAGTTCAACTCTATTTGTAACTGGAATCATGGGCGAGAGCAGTACCGGCGGCCAGACAACAGGACTGATTATGATGCTATCTTCGCCGAGCTAGTGATTGTGCCTCCGGGCAATCTGTGAGCTACCACAACGCGGCGGTGGCCGATTTCGAGCATCTGTCCGTGCGGATTCTTTATCACATGTTGTGCACCACGCTCTTTGCTCGTGGTGACCTGTCTCTTAGCAAGTTTCAAGAGATAGAAATATAATTGATAAAAATTACCAATTGCTGCAGTAATAACAAATAATGTCAAATAAGAGGGGTGGCAGCTTTTTTTTTGACAAAATGATCGGTAGCAGTTGGCTTGTTACCCGTGATTTCTCATTGTTACACAAACAATTCCCGCCTCTTTGCCAAACTAAATATCCGATAGACCACTAACTCAAAGCCATGGCAGTCCAATCTGAGGGATGATATGATAAATTGGTTCTGCACTGATACTCAACCTAGGGATAAGGGAATTGTTGATTATTGTGATCACTGAGAACCATCACTTTACAAATTAACACCTATACAAGAATTCTAATATGAGTTGCGTCAATTGAGCGGAGAACCACCTGGTTTTCCTAGCATGCTACTAGAGCGGGGAAGTGGACGTGGGCGAGGTTGCGGCGGCGGCCGCAGTGGCCGCGGCCCCGCTAGCAACAACAACCATCAAGAGAAAAGTGCGCAGCAGCCACAACATCCTCCGACGGAGGACGAAACAGTGGATGAAGCCATGGAAGAGTCTGTCGATGCTGAAAGTCAAGAGAACCCTAAGTCTGTCGATGCTGAATGTCAAGAGAACCCCAAGTCCTATTGCGATGTGACAAAGGGACACAACAGGAGTTCCACTCCGGCAACCCCACCGCACACCCTCAAAGCGGATGACCTCATAATAGACACTTTTGGGAAGATTCCTAAAATCACGGTGAAAGATGTGGCCTTTACCCCCCTGATCGAACCTTGGAAATATGCAGTGATTCTCAAGGCTATAGGGATCAATGTCGGCTACAATGTCCTTGTTAATAGACTAGCGATGATGTGGCATCTGTCTAATGACTTCCGCATCATCGATCTTGAAAAAGGTTATTACATCGTACAACTGCACAATGAAGAAGATTACATCAGCGTCCTCACCCACGACCCTTGGACTTTATTTGGACACTATCTATCGGTGCAGTCGTGGAGCCCTAGTTTCCATCCTTCGGGCATGCTCCCAAGGAAGCTGGTAGTTTGGATTTGTATCCCTGAACGCCTAGTCCACCTGTTCCAAACGCAGTTTCTCTGGAGTATCGGCGACATAGTCGGTAAAACACTACGCATCGACTCGACGACTGCACTGGGAAATTGAGGCAAGTTCACTCGCTTAGCAGTAGAGGTTGATACTTCCAAACCCCTCCTGTCGGTGATTGACATAATGGATGAGGTCTTTAGAATTGAATATGAATCCATTCCATCGATTTGTATCAAATGTGGCAGAATCAGTCATGTTGATGTCGACTGCAACCACACTGTTGTCCCGACCGCTTCAAAAGAGACATTGGAAGACTTGCCTAACACTGTTGTGTCGTTCTCGCTGGTGATGCATGCCAAGAAGCCTGAATAGAAAAAATCGAAGCCTCCGCACAACCCTTCCCAACAAGGCCCTGACCCTGCTGTAGGCCCTTTTAGTGAGGTCCTAAGAAACTCAATGCTTCCTCCTGAGACCTCTACACTTCCTCCCCTTCCGGACAGTGAGGGGTGGAAAATGGTGCAGAACAGGAAGGCCAGAAGAAAACGAACGCAAGCCTCATCTTCAATGTCGAAGGACCCAACTCAGGATCCCTAGGTCCTTGAGCAAAACAACACTGTGATTATCCTGACTGGCAATAATACTGCCACTGGTAGGTCACAGGAATCATCACCGTCCATGGAGTCAGTGACCTCCTTCTGCTTCAGCAACCAATTCATCGACACAAATAGAAATTTTGGTCCTCTACTCCAAAATCGACGAGTAGTCTACCAAACCATTCCTGTCAGTCCAGATCAAACGAGAAAGAAGGGCAAGGCGTCGTATCCCACAGATGGTGATAAACTAGCCGAAGCCCTCTGACTATTCAACAATACCACAGGGGAGACCAGCGATGCTACTGTTGGTCTCCAAGCTGCAATTCCTTAGCTTCAATCCTTCCGGCCTCCTGAATATTCCAATAATGAACTATGTCTCCTGGAATATTCAAGGTGCGTGCCTTGAGGACAAGACCAATTATGTGAAATATCTAAAACGAACTTTCAATCTCTCCCTGTTCGCCATCCTCGAACCTCACTGCAGTGGTGACAAAGAGGATTCTATTATAAGAAGGATGGGCTTCAATTCCTCTCATAGAGTCGAAGCCATCAGTTTCATAGGCAGCATATGGATTCTTTGGGACCAGCATGCCATCACAGTGGAAATCCTTCTGAACCACAGACAATTCATACATTGTAGAGTGAACAACTCTGCCTTCATGACCTTCGTCTACGGCAGACCTAATCCTACTCTTTGCCCTCTCCTATGGAATCACATGAAGGACTTGTCCCTCTCGATATCATCGTCTTGGGCAGTCATTGGAGATTTCAACACAATGCTTTCCCCTACTGAGAAATCTTACAGCCGCTAATTTGATTCCTCAGCCTCTATCCTCTTCAACGAACTCCTCCTTCAAACTGGCCTAGCTGACATTCAAGCAGGAGGCCAATGGTTCACCTTTCAGAAGAGGTGTGTCTTCGAATGCTTAGACTGCCTCATTGCTAATGAAGCATGGTTGGATAACAATACAAACACCTCTGTCACTGTCCTTCCACGCATCCTCTCCGATCACAACCCTTTGCTCGTATCCAACAATGCATCATCGTGCAAATGACAATTTGCCTTTAAAACCAAAGCCAGCTGGAATCTTTGCCCGGACTTCAACCAACAACTGGACCTCTTTTGGGACCGGAATGTGGAGTTCTATGATGCCCTACCATTGTTCAAACCGGCTATTACCAAATGGTCTTCTTCATCGATGAAGGCACGGAATAAGGAGAAAGCCTCCCTCATCAACGCCATTAACAGAATTCAGGTATGCATCCCCTCTAACCCTGATCCCATAGATGAGCTCAGATCCATCGACCTTTAGGAAAATCTGCAACAAATTCTTGCTTGTGAAGAGGCAGACTGGCGCCAAAAGACTCACCTTGACTGGCTCAAGCTGGGTGATGGCAATATGAAATTCTTCCACTCCTTCGTCAAGGCCAGGAGACACTGTAACAAAATCGCATCCATTAAGAATGAAGAACGCTAGCTCATCACTACACTTGAAGAAATCAAATTGCACGTGTGGAATTTCTTCAACAACCTGATGACGACGACCTCTCCGGTCACCCTGGACAAGATTCCATCCTACCCAGGCATTTTCGAGAGCCCCAACAGCAATCTGCTGGCCACCCTGAATGCAACCCCTTCTCCACAGGAAGTGAAGGCCGCAGTTTTCAACATGAAAGCCACCACAGCTCCTGGCCCCGATGGTATCTACAACGATTTTCTACAGAAAAATTGGGCCATGGTGGGTACATCTGTTATCAGGACAATTACCGCAATTTTCTCTTCTAAATCCATTGATTCTGAGCTATCCAAGGCGTGGATGATCTTACTGCCCAAGAAAGAACCAGTACAAAGCTGCAATGATTTGAGGGTGATCTCACTCAATAACAACTGTCTGAAGATTGTATCGAAAATTCTTGTGGAGCGTCTTAAACCCCTCCTACATAACTAGATTTCACCCTTCCAATCCAGTTTCATCCCTGGAAGGAAGATTGCCGATAATATTCTGATTGTGCAAGAAGTAATTCATTCAATGCATTTCAAAACCGGTAAAAAGAAATGGATGGCGGTGAAAATTGATCTAGCCAAGGCCTTTGATCGTATGAACTGGTCTTTCATCAGTGACACACTACAGAAGACTAATTTACCGGCAAAGATTCGAAATATCATCCATCAAATTATTTCCAAAGGTACCTCACAAATTCTCTGGGAGGGTAGGCCATTAGAGCCTATTCAAGCAACCCAAGGAGTCTGTCAAGGAGATCCTCTGAGTCCTTACTTTTTTGTCATCTGCATGGAGCGCCTCAACCAATCGATTCAAAATGCGGTCCTGGATGGCTCATGGAAATCGATCCGTCTCTCCAAAGATGGTCCTCCACTGTCACATGTCTGCTTTGTTGATGACTTACTGCTGCTAGGTGAAGTGACTAACGAGCAGGCAAAAATCATGAAGAAGGTCATGAAGGAATTCTCTACAGTTTCCAACCAAATCATCTCTACTACTAAGTCAAGATGCTTCTTCTCCAAGAACACATTGTCAAGAGAAAAAAGAATCATAAGCAGGTCCCTAGGCATCCCTTCAACCGAGGATCTCGGTAGATATCTTGGTGTGCCTATCCTCCATCACCGTGTGAATAAGCTGACACACTCTAGTATTCTGGAATCCCTCAAATCAAGAACCAACAACTGGGCCGCTAGGCATCTCAGCCTCGTCGGCAGGACCACCCTAGCTAAAGCCACATTGCAATCGATCTCGGCTTACACAATGTAGACTGTCATCCTCTCGCCAAGCCTTTGTTACGAGCAGGACAGACATGTCAGAAGCTTTATTTGGTTTGGAAACCGGGAGCAACGAAAGTTATCCTTAGTGTCTTGGAATAAGGTTACATCCCATAAGGATGTAGGCGGTCTCGGTGTCAAAGACACTCGTGATCAAAATCGATCGCTAATGCTTAAGAATGTATGGACCTATCTCACTTGCCCCTCCAAACTTTGGGTGCAGATTATGAAAGGTAAATACCTTCGTAATGGAAAGGCCAAGAGTGGTTCATCTTCCACTGCCTGGAATTTCATAAAGAATCAAAGTACCACTATCCAAGCTATCAGCATGAAGATTGTTAACAACGGGCACACTTCCAACGTCTGGCACGATAGATGGTTTGAAAACTACATCATTGCCTCCAAATATCCCAATATTCTTATTCCTCCTGAGTTGGCTGATCTCAAAGTGTCCTCCATGGTGAGAAACACGGGTCACTGGGACACTGACTTCATCCATTTGTATCTTCCTCAAGATTGCTGGTTGAAAATCTGAAGACTACCACCCCCGCGTCCAGAGGTTGAAGATGATAATTGGTGATGGCCTCTTGAAACCTCTAGAGATTTTTCCACCAGATCAACTTATAGATGGACCCACAAGGACAAAGAAACACACATAACAGGTCCTTGGAGTGCCATCTGGTCACTCAAAGCCCCAGAGAAAATTAAATCCTTCCTTTGGCTCCTGGCTCATAGGTCGTTGTTGGTTAACATAGAAAAAATCCATCGTCACCTTGATGTCAATCCTATCTGCCCACAATGTAACAATGTTGAAGAATCCCTGCTCCATTGCCTGTGAAGTTGTACATGCAGTAAAGAAGTTTGGTTGAAGCTTAACGTTGAGGCATCTTTCTTCTCGTCCAATATTGAAGAATGGATTGTGGATGTTATAAAACTCTGCCACCGATCCATAAGCTATGGTGTTGCCGTATGGCACCTCTGGACAGCCCACAATGAAGTCATCCACTCCAATACCAGAACTCCTTCATCAGTTCTATTTAAATTCATTACTGCAAGAGCCTCCATGATTATTTCCTTATAGGATACTGCCCACACGGGCCCTGCAAAACCTTTTCTCCAGCACCTGCATGTCCTCGAGGAGGCCTCTTTCCTTGTGTTTGAAGACGTCAGCTTCATGGCTCAATCTGGAAAAAGCTCAATCGGTCAGCATGGAAACTTCATTCGCAGTCAGGGGACTTCTTCCTTTGCCTCTTGTCCACTGGAGGCTGAATTTCAAGCGCTCATCCATGGCGCCTCAACGACTTGTTCTATGGGTCTTAACAGAGTCCTCTTCCTCTCAGACTCTGAGCAGGCTATCAAAATGCACACAGGTGCTTGTACCACCTTTGCGAAGCTTCTGCCTTTCAAGAGGCTTCTCTCAAACACCAGTCCGCGGAATAGCTACTTCCTATTCCTACCCAGGAAGTTCAATATTGTTGCAGATGTTATAGCAAAGCATGCTCTGCATAGATCTATTACAGTAGACTTTTCTGATAAGCCCCTATGGCTTAATCAAAACATTTCTATTTGTATTGATGAACTGCGGGCTAACTTAGCCAGTCGTTAATAAAATTTTAGGTAATTTTTCAAAAAAAAAATTGAGCGGAGAACCATTCCCAGTCTATGCCCTGGGCACAATCGCCTTCTGCTATCAATCGACATAAACTAAACGCCCACCCACCTAAGCCATTCAGAGCTCATATTTTTTCAAACATGCTTCACAAAAAAAAGTCGTGCTTTCTCTTTTTTATCCTCTCCTTTTTGGAAACCGAGGGTGAAATCTATTATAAAACTCGGGTACTTCTCTCACTTTGTGAGTAGTGGTGCCGTGCAAGCATAAAAAAGCCGTTCGATCGGGTCAAAAGACCACCGATATTAGGCAATCCGGTAAATTTTAGTAATAGGAACAGAGGATGTAGCAATATGGAAGTGGGGCTCCCCCTACCAATCCCATTCAACCCACTGACGGCTTCCAGTGGGGCAGCAATGCGGGTGGACAGGGAGTGATCCTTCGTAACAGAAGGGTAATCTACCAGAATGTGATGGTTAGCCCTGGACGGGAGAGGAAGAAAGGCAAGCTAGCCCAAATGGTGGAAAATCTGAGTACCTCACAACCCAAGAAATAGCTGAATTTCGTGGATGAAAATGAAGTCATAGAGGACTCTGTTGTCAATAGCGTCGGCGATGATGCAGGCGCAGACGGAAACACCCAAGTTATGGGCCTCTGCACGACAATCCATTAAATACCTTCTACCCCAGAAATAGACATACATAATGGTAAATATTATCTGCTAGAATATCCGCGGAGCTCGATCTAAGGATAAAATCCGTCTTCTTTCTGAATACAAGCATCTTTATAAATTGCACATCCTGGTTTTAATTGAACCTAGGTGCAGTGGTACTTCAGCTACTACAATTATTAACAAGCTCGGTTACAGTGCATCGCATAGAGTCGAAGCCATCAGTTTCTCAAGGGGCATCTGGGTCCTATGGAATGAGGCTAGCTGTGATGTAGAAATAATTTTCAATCACCGATAATTTATTCATTGCAGGATCAATGGAGCTTGGTATATGACCTTCGTCTATGGAAGTCCAAACCCTACCAAGCGTCGTCTGCTGTGGCAGAGACTCCTAGAAATTGCCCCAACCGTCCCCGATGCCTGGGCGCTTGTGGGTGATTTCAACACAATGTTGGACATATCTGAAAAGAAAGGAGGCCGGAGCTTCGACCTCCGCAACAGTGCCCTCTTCAATGACCTGCTGATCAATACTGGGTTGTCTGAAACCCGTATGGAAGGTCACTTATATACCTTCAAAAAGCGTAACCTTCTCGAGAAGCTTGACCGTGTAATCTCTAATGATGAATGTCTATCCACCGACGGGGGGGTACCAATCCATTGTGCTGCCAAGACTGTATTCGGACCATAATCCCATTCTTCTATCCATCTCAAGCCACCGGCGCAGCCCCGGAACCGTCTTTAAAACTAAAGCTAGCTGGGCGACCAACAAGGACTTCTGTGAGCAAATCATACCGAAATGGAACAGCTCCTTACCCTTTAATGAGGCACTATCCCAATTCCAAGATGTAGCCCTCAAATGGGAGAAATCTCACATCCACAAGACACACAAAGCAAAATCCAGGCTGCTCGCCCAAATTGATCGTTGCCAGGTAACTTCCACCTCGAATCCCAGTATTGATAACGACCTTCTTTCCGTTTCTCTGTAAGAACAATACAGCCAATTGCTCCTCCGCGAGGAACAGGATTGGCACCAGAAATCCCATATTCAGTGGCTACAATATGGGGATGCCAACACCAAATTCTTTCAATCCTATGTCAAAGCACGACGACAATTCACGAAATTTCACAGGCTTCGTGATGGTCAAGGAGATTGGGTGGAAGATACGGGCGCCCTCAAGCAACTTATCTGGGACTTCAACGTCGAGCTCATGACCACGGACGTTGCACCGGAAGCTTCACCAGGTTTTCTTGCTGCTTACGCGGGCCAGTTCTTCCGTGTCACGCCCCAGAGTCTCAACTTCATTTCCAGATCGCCGAGCCCGAAGGAGATCATTGATACTGTCCACCTTATGCCACCCTCAAAGGCGCCAGGCCCAGACGGAGATTATATGGAATTTCTACAATCTCACTAGAGGACAGTCGGTGCCTCTGTCATAAGCACTGTAAAACATGCTTTCAACATCGGACACATCGACGAAGGTCTAGCAGACTCATTTATGGTCCTCATCCCGAAGACAAGGCACCCCCAACGGTGCTCCGACTTGTGCCGAATTTCACTTAACAACAACTGCTTCAAGTTAATCTCAAAGATCATCGCCGAGCGTCTCAAGCCTCATCTCAATAGATGGATCTCAGTAACCCAAACTAGCTTCATTCCGGGGAGACAAATCAGTGATAACATCCTGTTAGTCCAAGAGGTCATTCATTCTATGAGGAACAAAACCGGACGGAAGAAATGGGTGTGCATCAAGCTAGACTTGGCCAAAGCTTTTGATAAAATGCGCTGGTCGTTTATCGTGGACACTTTAAAAAGATTGCATCTCCCTGACATTACTGTCAAGCTGATTTCGAACATCATTTCATGTGGAAGCACCTATATTCTCTGGGAAGGTATACCTCTCAAAGCTTTCAAGTCTACCCAAGGCGTTCGCCAGGGAGACCCGCTAAGCCCTTATCTGTTCGTCCTCTGTATGGAACGCCTTTCACAGGCCATTAACCTTGCCGTGCAAGATGCTAAATGGAAACCTATTGTGTTGTCACGCAAAGGGATACCACTTTCCCATATCATGTTTGTGGATGACATCATTCTCATGGCAGAAGCGGATGTTAAGCAAGCAGATATAATTCTGAAGACCTGACGTGTATTTTACTATGCGCTTAAACGCAAGTATACGCGTCGAGTAATATAGGCCTTGTGAGGCCCGAGTTGAACTCAGGGATACGTGAATTATTGGAGACTTCTACTAACTAATCGCAATCAGCTAGGCCGATTAACAAAGTAGGGTTTTGTTGTTGAAATTAAAAGAAAATAAAAATCAAACAAAGAAAACAATCGATTAAAGGTTAATTTAATCAATTCAAAGGGATATCTTTAGGATGGCGGTTTCACCGCGGGTCAACATTGTATTAGGTTTCATATAATTCCTCACACTTCTCTCTCTATCCGGGTAGTGGCCTGAATACAGAATTACCCACTGTCGTGGTGTAAGTCACTACTTAGGTTTAGGTTGATTCCACCGTCGTAGTAATCATTCCCCTAAACTAAGTGCATTATAAACGGTCCCTCAGTTCCCACCATTAATTTTACAACTCCTTTGTCAAGGGTTTTATTAATTAATGTAGATTTCGTCTCTTTTCAACCGTTAATCCTTCTGTCGAAGTGATTAAGGGCATTAAATTATTATTATGGTGATCAAGCATAACAATAGAAATGAAGAACACGAATATATACCACATATTTGAGAGAGAAAATATGAATTATCAATATAAAAATGTCATACAATGTATTCCCGGGCTACTCCCGGTCCTAAAGATTGAGGGTTTTAGCCTCTCATGTTCATCTCACACGAATACATGGTAGAAATGGGGGATTTCATAAGAAAAACGTGAAACAAGTGGGAAAACCCATGAACGGAGAAGAACCGGTAGATCCTTGGCATAGAACACGAGCTTCCCCACCTGTCGGTGGTGGAAATCATCTTCGGCAGCATCCGAATCACCCGGGATGAGCTTCTGGCCTCCGTTCTCCTTTCTCTCCTTCCTCGGCACTCGTGCAATCCAAAAATGATGATCCCCTCTGTCTGGGCGGCCGTCATTAGGTATAAGTCCCTAATTAGGTCGTCAAATAACAACAGCCGTCCGATCGAGATCAAAACAGATCCAATGCATATCTGCCGGCGTCGATACCATCGACGCGGGTCGATGGTATCGACCCAGCGGATTAGCGGCAGCTTTCCTTTCTTTTAGTCTGAGCGGCTATGGTCATCTCGATACCATCGACTTGGGTGTCGATGGTATCGACTTTCTTTAGCATCGGTTGTTGTCGTTTAGCGACGCTGTAGCTCTCCATGTGTCGATGGCATCGACTTGGGTCGATGGTATCGACTCTGTGCTGCTCTTCTCGGCTAGCAACCTGTGGCTTGGTCGATGGTATCGACTTCCGTCGATGGTATCGACGGAAGCAAATACTTGTTTTTCCTGAAATTTCACAACAAGACCAAGTAAATCCACACATATAATAATATTATGATAAATAATGCTCAAAATAGTAAAACAAAGGGGATTTGACATAATATGAAGGCAAAGACCGAAATGAGTGAATTATGCAATATCATCCATAAAAATGAGTAATTAGAGCACAAAACACATATGAAAAAGGTCTATAAATGCGACTCAAAATCATCGCATCAAACTCCCCTAAGCTTAAACATTGCTCGCCCTCGAGCAACTAATCCTTAGAATAGAATTGCAGATGTCAACTAAAAATCAACACATCACCCCACATCCCATGAGACTCCCACTGAACGTTCTCAAACCGGCCTTCTCTAACCACATAACAGTAATTACCCTATAGGCGACAATAATCGTCAATAAGAGAAATTGTCCTTCAAACCAATGAACACTATCACATAAGGCAATTAACATAATAAAATTCGCCGATTCAGCATTGGTGCATCTTGTGATCGCCTACACTACGTTGCTCGCCCTTAACTACCATCTACATGGAAGCAGTTCTCCTGATAATCATTAGTGAGGAGAAATTCACGGTGGCCAACCAATCCGAGCAACGGGTGGATGGAATGGGTGGTTCATGGAAGAACTTGGAAGTATTGCACAGTTTCAACATGCACATAACAAAATGTCCGAAATGATGCAAATGCACAATAAAATGCCCTAATGCCTAATTTGGGTGAAATGATGCATGCCCTAACCTTCCACCTCAAAATGAGATGGAAATCTACTTAAGCCACATCATGTACTCAATTTTCCTGTAATGCAAGTGATATCATGATCCTTTCTCCCTCTTATTCCATTTTCTTCTAAATTCTCTTTTTCTTTTTTCTTTTTCTTTCAGCCCACATATCCATAATTGCTTAGAGATACATGTATTGGGTTGTTTTCTTCATGATTGGAAATCTTTGCGATATTTCGAAGGTATGGAACAGTTTAGATCACTTTTGAGGAAAAACTGAGATACATGGTGTACTCTATGCATGATAATCATGAAAGTCATGAGTGCAACTACATGGCATGCACCTAAAGGTAGTGTGCATGAATCACTATATATGTTTCGTTTTATGCAAAAGTATGGAAAATATCAATGCAATTCCTATCTAAATGCTATGCACGCAAAAGGAATTAAAACTGTACTTTACTTCCAATTCTTAGGTGGATTATGGAAAAAATGAAGTGGAATGATCACAAGACTAAGTGACTGAACCTTAGAAGAGTATTATGTGTCCCTCCTTACTGACCTGTGTAGTGGTTTGGAGGGTTCTCTCTCTTACATCCAATTAAGGTCTCATTACCATTTGGTTAGGTTAGGCTCAAACAACCGTTACTATCCACTTTTCATGAGTCAAAGGGGGTGTGGGTGTGACATATTGCTTTAGAGTTGACATAATCAATCATTTTCATAGGACAAGTTCCCCAAGGACAACCAAGTCAAGCTATCCAAAAGACACAAAAAAATTTAAATTCCCTTAAAATTTCCCATGAAAACAGCGAGATGACAATTTTTAAGACATCCACGGTTACACTAGATAGATGTGGATCCTAAACAAAAACTAAAATTGCAAGAACAAATAACAAAGCAAAAACTAAAAATAACAAAAGACAAGATAAAAGATAGAGTTGTTCCAGCCACCCCCCTAAGCTTGAATTCGACTATGGCCTCATAGTCAAAAACCAACTTAAGGGTGGAACAGTGATACCCTGATCAATCCTGCGGAGGCGGTGGTGGGTATTGTGGTGCCGTAGGATCCCAAGACGGGTACTCCCCCTGGAAGCTTGGATCATATTGGGTCCTCGGCGGAGGCTGTGGATAGCCTCCAAAGTAATCTCGACTCCAATAATGGTCGAAGAAGGGCTCCTGTTGCATCTCTATCCGCTGCAATTGGTTGTGTATTTGCTCTTGGTTGGCGAGGATGAGCCGCTCGTTCTCGAACATAGCCCGTTGATTATCAAGTACCCGGCTCGTAGTCTCATGAATGCCGGTATACATAGCCATGTGCTGTTGCTGAGTCTGCTGTATATCCTACAACATCGTGTACATTCCCTGCATGGAATAGGGATCCTCGGCTGGCTGCTCGTGCTGTGGTGATGGCGGCGGGGGCTGAGATGATGAAGATGCACCCGGATGCATCCTAGGACGCTTCCGTGGTGCCACATGTGCACGAAGAGGTGTGAAAGCCTCCTCTTCCTCCTCATCCTCGCCTCCTTGCTCGTCATCACCACCTTCTTCTTCATCGGAATCGACGGCTATGATCGGCCACCGGAAGTGCTGGGCTCCCTCGATGTGGAAGACGGCGTCCGGCAGTGCACACTCCTGATAAGCTTGGTTGACGTGGCAATGTGCGTACGCCAACCCATCCCGGAGAAGGATAAGGTTTGAACGGTGCAAGTGTTTCATGTTCACCTTAATCTTTGTGGAAATCGGAGTCATGGACTGAAAATTCAGCCCCAAGTAGTGCGCCAACTTGGTGATGAGCCCATCAAAATGGATCAGAGCATTCCTTGTACTCCTCTTCACCTCCAGGACGCGCTGCAGAAAGAACGCACCCCAGTTGCATTCTTGTCGCTTCAGGAGCATGTAGAGGAAGAAAAGATCGCTCTCCTGAAACTTGCTCAATGCCAAATCACTCCGAGCAAAGAACGTAAGGCTCAACATCCGGTGTAAGACCCGGACGAAGGGATGCTCGAAGTCTGCTACCGCTGCATTATGGTAGCTCACAGACTTTCATGCCGGCACTGTGACTAGCTCGGAGAAAATCTTGTCGTAGTCGGTGCGGGAATCTGGGCGTCGGTGATCATGTTGGGAGTGGTTCCAGTTAAAGATGTTGTTGAACTGCTTAAGAGTGATGTTGTAGTTGATGTAGAAAAGCTGGAAGGACACCCTCCCCTTGATCCACTCACGGTCCGACGCCACCACGTCGTTGGGAATGACGCAGACGTCGAGGGACACCATAAACTCCGCCACCAATTCCTTGTAGGTGGGCCATTCGCCGAAGAACGGCTGCCCATCCGCATGGCGCTCCAGCTCGCCTGTCCTTATGCTGGTGTGGCGTGCTTGACCCTTCAGCACATAGGCCAAGTTGGCCTCGAATCCCAGATCACGGATCATTCCCCGGTCCACATACCGGGTCGGCTCGATCTTCCACTTCATTATCTCCTCGTAGACCTTCCTCGCCTCCATGGAAGGATGCATTAGGCGTGGACGAGAGACAGAAGCGGTTGGGGGAGGAACGAACTCCTCAATCTCTTGCGAGGATGATGATCCGGCGGCGTGCACCATTGTTGCAAGAAAGATGGGATTAGAAGAGAGCTCGATGCAGATGGAGAAGAATTTATCCGCTCGGTGAAGATCTTCGCTCGATGTCGCTTCTCTTCAGTCTTGGAAAGCTCGGGGGAGTGCTCGGCGCAAAGGAGGATGCTTGCTCTGAAGGTGTGACGTCAAATGACGTTGCAAGTCTCCTTAAATAGAATTGGCCGGCGCCACTATTGACCCGTCGATACCATCGACGCGGGTCGATGGTATCGACACGTCTCGCGGGTATCCGCCTCCCTCGCGAGTATCGACGGCTGACGTTTGCTGGATCGGGAAATCCGGATTGCTGACCTGTCGATACCATCGACAGAAGTCGATGGTATCGACGTAGCACCCGGATCGCTGATGTGGATCATGCGAGCGTCGTCGATGTCTGTGTGTGGATCGGTGACATGTCTGTCGATACCATCAACAGGTGTCGATGGTATCGACTTGCTTTTATTGCGACACCGTCGTTTTGTTGCATTCACCCTGTGATGATGTCGATACCATCGACGAGGCCGTCGATGGTATCGAGTTGACTGAGCAAATTTCGTCTGGACTTCTCCAGAGATCTCGATGGTATCGACTGGGGTGTCGATACCATCGACACTTTCATTGCACCTGCCTGTGACCATGTCGATACCATCGACAGAGGTGTCGATAGTATCGACGCAGTGCGATTTTCGCATCAATCAACCTGCACCCATGTCGATACCATCGACCAGTGTGTCGATGGTATCGACCCTGCCTGTGCCTGCACATTAAACAAACGGATCAAGGTATCTTCTTTAAACTAAAATTTAAACGAAATAAAAGCAATCTATGACTCAAATTACACTATCCTAATGTACCAATGGTTGGGTTGCCTCCCAACAAGCGCTCTTGTTTAGCGTCTTAGGCTAGACGTCTTCCCATTATCTCATTCATGCACAAGTGAAATGAGTTTGACCTCATCCACTTTCCTCTTGTAGTTCTCACCAAAATACAACTTCAAGCGTTGCTCGTTCACCAAGAACGTGGCATCTCCATCACGCACAAGAATTGCTCCGTGCGGTTTCACCTCCTCCACTATGAAGGGTCCACTCCACCGGGATTTAAGCTTCCCGGGATGCAATTTAAGACGGGAGTTGAACAATAGAACGTTGTCTCCCTTCTTGAACGTGCGCATCTCAATATGGCGATCGTGGATTAGCTTTGTGCGCTCCTTGTAGATGCGAGCATTCTCATATGCCGTCATATGTAGCTCATCCAATTCATTCAATTCAAACATCCTTTTTCTCCCGGCCTCATCATAGCACAAGTTCAGCCTTCTTAGCGCCCAATGGGCCTTGTGCTCCAGCTCCACCGGAAGGTGGCAAGCCCGGCCATACGCCAACCTAAAAGGTGTGGTGCCTATAGGTGTTTTGTACGCCGTTCTATATGCCCAAAGTGCATCCGGTAGCAATGCACTCCAATCTTTCCTTGTGGATGCTACGGTCCTTTCTAATATCTTCTTGATTTCCCTATTTGATACCTCCACTTGTCCTTGCGTCTGTGGATGATATGGGGTGTCGATGTTGTGCTTGACCCCATATTTCTTCAAAAGTGTCGCAAATTTTTTATTTCGGAAGTGTGTGCCTCCATCACTTATGATCATTCGGGGTATCCCGAACCTACAGAAAATGTTCTCTTTGACAAACCTGCACACTACATTCAAATCATTAGTCCTTGTGGGGATTGCCTCCACCCACTTCAACACATAATCAACAGCAAGTAAGATATACATATTTGAATTTGAGGACACAAAGGGTCCCATGAAGTCAATGCCCCATAAGTCAAATACCTCAACTTCCTGAAATACATTCAGGGGCATTTCTTGTCTCCTTGAGATGTTACCTGCGCGCTGGCACGGGTCACATTGCCTAACAAAATCATAGGCATCCCGGAACAAAGTGGGCCAATAAAGGCCGCTCTCCAACACCTTGGCTACTGTCCGTGAGCTAGCATGGTGTCCTCCCGTAGGCGATGCATGGCAATGGTGGAGAACACTCTCGTACTCCACCTCCGGCACACACCTGCGAAGAATACCATCCCTGCACTGCTTCAAAAGAATTGGGTCATCCCAAAAATAATATCTCAAAGAATGAAAGAATTTCTTCTTCTCTTGATAAGACCAATCATTCGGGATGATCCCGCAAGCCAAATAGTTAACGATTTCCGCAAACCACGGTTCTTTCGAATCAATTTTTAAAAGTTGTTCATCGGGAAAGGTCTCGGTAATGGGTATGTGCAACCCTTGTTCATCAACCCTCTCTAACCTAGACAAGTGGTCAGCCACCACATTTTCAATTCCCGACTTGTCCTTGATTTCAATATCAAATTCTTGTAGGAGCAAAATCCACCTAATTAGTCTAGGCTTTGCATCTTTCTTCTCCATCAAATATTTTATTGCAGCGTGATCGGTCCACACAACTACCTTAGAACCCACTAAGTACTGCCGAAATTTTTCAAAAGCAAACACAACGGCAAGTAACTCTTTTTCCGTAGTTGTGTAGTTCAATTGAGCATCATTAAGTGTTTTGGAGGTGTAGAAAATCACAGCAGGCTTATTATCTACCCTTTGCCCCAAAACAGCTCCCACTACATAATCGGAAGCATCACACATCAACTCAAATGGCTTTGTCCAATCCGGCGTTTGGACAACCGGAGCCGAAATCAACTTTTCTTTCAAAACCTCGAATGCGTGAAGACATTTCTCATTGAAATCAAAAACTGCATCTTTTTCTAACAATTCCGATAAAGGTTTTGCGATTTTTGAAAAATCCTTGATGAATCGCCGATAAAACCCAGTGTGTCCTAAAAAGCTTCTCACCCCTTTTACAGAATTTGGTGGGGGTAGCTTAGAAATCACCTCAATTTTTACGGGGTCTACCTCAAGACCCTTGCTAGACACCTTGTGTCCTAGCACAATTCCTTCCGTCACCATCATGTGACATTTCTCCCAATTGAGGACCAAATGTGTGTCCTCGCATCGCTGTAATACCTTATCTAAGTTATAAAGGCATTCATCAAAAGACGCCCCATACACTGAGAAGTCGTCCATGAAAACTTCAAGACACCGCTCTACCATGTCAGAGAATATGGCAAGCATGCAGCGTTGAAAAGTCGCCGGCGCATTGCATAAACCAAACGGCATACGGCGGTAGGCAAAAGTCCCATAGGGACATGTGAACGTATACTTCTCTTGATCCAAAGGATCAATAGAAATCTGGTTGTACCCCGAATAGCCATCTAGAAAACAAAAATGCGACCGACCGGCTAGACGTTCCAAAATCTGATCGATAAATGGCAATGGAAAATGATCTTTAAGAGTTGCGGCATTCAATCGGCGGTAGTCAATGCAAACACGCCACCCGGTTACCAATCGGGTGGTGACATGTTCATTCAAAAGATTTGTAGTGACAGTGATTCCCCCGTTTTTAGGGACTACCTGTGTGGGACTCACCCACGTTGAATCTGATATGGCATATATGATCCCTGCAGCAAGAAGTTTTATGACTTCCTTCTTGACAACCTCCATCATGCTTGGATTTAGACATCTTTGAGGCTGTATGACTGGCTTGGCTCCCTCCTCGAGCCGAATCTTGTGTTGGCAAAGTGTAGGGGAGATCCCCTTGATGTCCGCGACTGACCACCCAAAGGCTCCACGGTGGTTCTTGAGCACTATCAGTAGTTGCTCCTCCTCATCCGCACTCAAGTATGCAGATACAATCACTAGTAACTTGTCCTTCTCAGCTAGAAAGACGTACTTCAGATGCGGGGGCAATGGCTTCAATTCCAGATCAGGCGGGCAAATGAGAGATGATTGCAGCGGTGGGGGAAGTGTACCTAAATCTTCATAGTGCCTCGTATAGAAACATGGAAGCATCTGAAGCATTTTGGCACACTCCTTGAGTGAAGTACTCCGCATCCAATCATAAGTGACATTTAGCAAACACGCCTCCAAAGGCAATTCCAGATATGCATCAAAAACTGAAGTAATAATCGCATCATCCTCCCACGAAGGTGGAATGTCCTCATTCTCTTCATTTGGAAACCCAACAGCTTTGCATAAAGAGACAACTTTAGTTTGCTCCATAATGTCCACAGCTAAGGTCCCATTATCTATCTTGCTCATCACATGAGCCATATCCAAGAATGGCTTCCCAGGACAAAGTGAGATATTGTGTTCACCATGCTTCACCATGTTGCACTGTGCTTTTGCTTTAGTAGATGCATTGCTTTTGGGCATGGCCATCTCAAAGCGATCATCCGCAATGCCCAAGGTCAAGCGACCTCTCCCCATTTCCAAGATCATATCAGCTGTAGCTTGGAATGGACGACCAAGTAGCAACTCATTTCCATGCTCGTCCTGCATTTCCATAACAACGAAATCAGCCGGAAAAACAAAGCGGTCTACCTTTACCAAGACATCCTCACAGATTCCATACGGTTTCACCACAGAATTATCGGCCAATTGGATGGTCATGTTGCTTGGCCTTGACTCCTTCAATCCAAGCTTCTTAAATGTAGAAAGGGGCATCAGATTGATGCTTGCCCCGGAATCACAAAGTGCCTCTCCAAATTTGAACTTCCCGATAAAGCAAGAAATATTGAAACAACCGGGATCCTGTCTCTTTGGCGGCAAAGTGCCCATAATGAAAGCACTTACTTGCTCCTTCAGCACCACGACCTCAATGTCGGGTATTTTCCTCTTCTTGTTGATTACATATTTAAGAAACTTCCCATACGACGGGATTTGCTCAATTGCCTCTAGCAAAGGAATATTCATTGATAACTTCCTAAAGTTGTCTAGAAATTTCTTAAACTGTGCATCCACCTTTCTTGCCTTTGCACTATTGGGATATGGGACCGGAACGGTATGTGCCCTTTGATGAGGTGGCACATATGGTGTTAATTTCTGTGGTTCCTCTTCAGTGGCTTGTTCTTCCTTACCATCTTCAGCTATGTCCTCAGTTTGCTCTGTGACACGTGCGGGCTGCTCTTTGATGGTTGCTTCTTCAACTGTGCCCTGCGGTGTGCTTGTGTCATCCACCCTTGGATTCAACACTTTCTTACCGCTCCTCAATAAGATGGCCTTGGCCTGTTGGTTTCCCCCGGGAACATTGGTGTTCCCCGGAAAACCCGGATGTGCCGGCTTCTTCAAGCTTGCAATCTCGGCTGCCATTTGCGCCATGGAAGTCTCTATAGTTCTCATTTGAGCCCCGTGGCTCTGCAAAGTCTGCCCAAACTGGTTCATAAATTCACCCCGTTGCTTGATTTGTTGCCCAAAAGTGTTCATCAACTCTTGATTTTGCTTGATGACTTGATTGAGCAACTCTGTGCTCTTGTCCTCTGTGACCGGTGCAGGCTTGGCGTCCGGATCCTGTAGAAAGTTGTTTGGATCCTTCCATGAAAATTTCTTGTCCTTCCGCAATGAATAATCGTTGTTCCTGTACCCCTGTTGTTGCCTAATGTACTTGACCTGAGCCTCATCCTCGGACTCATTGTTTTCCTTCAGCAGCAACTTCTTTGCGAGAAGATCCATCTTCTCGTTCAGCTCTCTCATTGCCTTTGACTCACTGGCAACTCTTGCTTGCTCAGCTGGGCCTCTTTCTCTTTCTCCCCAAGATTGCTTTCGTGCCATGTTCTTCAGTATTTCCCAGCATCTTATATCAGTGTTATTTAAGAAGAATCCGGAACCAGCCGAGTCCAAGTTGCTTCTATCATGCTCGGAAAGAGCAAAGTAGAAGATCTTAACCTGTGTCTCCTTGTCCAGTCCATGATGTGGACATCTCCTCAACATGACTTGGAATCGCTCCCAAGTCTCAGAATAAGTTTCACCCGCCTGTTGGGTGAAATTGTGGATCTTCCGGATCATGTCATTGGTCTTCTCAGGAGGGAAAAACCTCTCGAAGAAAACCTCTACCATATGATCCCATGATTCAACAAACTCATTGTCGAGGTTATGTAGCCACTCTCTCGCTATTCCTGCCAGGGAACTTGGGAATAACTTGAGGTACAGAACATCCTGTGGGAACCTATCTATCTTCACCATATCACAGTTTTCAACAAACTGACTAATGTGTGCCACTGGATCCTCATTCTTCAGCCCGTGAAATGCGTTTGATTTAACTAAGTTAATCAATGCTGGATCGATCTTGTAGGTTGGAATGTTGAGCCCCTGTTTCTTTATAGGCCCCTTTGAAGCTGATGAAGAAGACGCTTTGATCTTCTCCCATATCGTCTGTGGTTCGGCCATTTCTTCTACTTGCTCTTGCTCAGATTCAGAATCTATGTCGCTTTGGTGATCTTGCTCGAAGTAGTCCTCGTCCTCTGGTCCCGGAAATGGAACCTCAGGTGTGCGATTCGCGTAGTCGGTACTATGTGTATGCACCATGCAAAGTACCTGAAATATGAAAATCGGGGTTCAGTACAATGCTTTGAACGAATAAGCACAATTATAGAGAAATATAGGAATTTTAAAAATTGTTTTAAAATAATAAAAAAAATGTGGCCTAGAGTGGCCGCTCTTAGCACTCAAAGTGCCAATAATTCGCAGTATCCCCGGCAACGGCACCAAAAACTTGACGTGTATTTTACTACGCGCTTAAACGCAAGTATACGCGTCGAGTAATATAGGCCTTGTGAGGCCAGAGTCGAACTCAGGGATACGTGAATTATTGGAGACTTCTACTAACTAATCGCAATCAGCTAGGCCGATTAACAAAGTAGGGTTTTGTTGTTGAAATTAAAAGAAAATAAAAATCAAACAAAGAAAACAATCGATTAAAGGTTAATTTAATCAATTCAAAGGGATATCTTTAGGATGGTGGTTTCACCGCGGGTCAACATTGTATTAGGTTTCATATAATTCCTCACACTTCTCTCTCTATCTGGGTAGTGGCCTGAATACAGAATTACCCTCTGTCGTGGTGTAAGTCACTACTTAGGTTTAGGTTGATTCCACCGTCGTAGTAATCATTCCCCTAAACTAAGTGCATTATAAACGGTCCCTCAGTTCCCACCATTATCTTTACAACTCCTTTGTCAAGGGTTTTATTAATTAATGTAGATTTCGTCTCTTTTCAACCGTTAATCCTTCTGTCGAAGTGATTAAGGGCATTAAATTATTATTATGGTGATCAAGCATAACAATAGAAATGAAGAACACGGATCTATACCACGGATTTGAGAGAGAAAATATGAATTATCAATATAAAAATGTCATACAATGTATTCTCGGGCTACTCCCGGTCCTAAAGATTGAGGGTTTTAGCCTCTCATGTTCATCTCACACGAATACATGGTAGAAATGGGGGATTTCATAAGAAAAACGTGAAACAAGTGGGAAAACCCCTAAACGGAGAAGAATTGGTAGATCCTTGGCGTAGAACACGAGCTTCCCCGCCTGTCGGTGGTGGAAATCGTCTTCGGCAGCGTCCGAATCACCCGGGATGAGCTTCTGGCCTCCGTTCTCCTTTATCTCCTTCCTCGGCACTCGTGCAATCCAAAAATGATGATCCCCTCTGTCTGGGCGGCCGTCATTAGGTATAAGTCCCTAATTAGGTCGTCAAATAACAACAGCCGTCCGATCGAGATCAAAATAGATCCAACGCATATCTGCCGGCGTCGATACCATCGACGCGGGTCGATGGTATCGACCCAGCGGATTAGCGGCAGCTTTCCTTTCTTTTAGTCTGAGCGCCTGTGGTCATCTCGATACCATCGACTTGGGTGTCGATGGTATCGACTTTCTTTAGCATCAGTTGTTGTCGTTTAGCGACGTTGTAGCTCTCCATGTGTCGATGGCATCGACTCGGGTCGATGGTATCGACTCTGTGTTGCTCTTCTCGGCTAGCAACCTGTGGCTTGGTCGATGGTATCGACGGAAGAAAATACTTGTTTTTCCTGAAATTTCACAACAAGACCAAGTAAATCCACACATATAATAATATTATGATAAATAATGCTCAAAATAGTAAAACAAAGGGGATTTGCATAATATGAAGGCAAAGACCGAAATGAGTGAATTATGCAATATTATCCATAAAAATGAGTAATTAGAGCACAAAACACATATGAAAAAGGTCTATAAATGCGACTCAAAATCATCGCATCAAGACCCTCCATGATTTTACTACTGTCTCTGGCCAAGTTGTATCTAACAGCAAATCTAGATGCTTCTTCTCAGCCAACACCACAAGAGCAGAGAAGAGGGCCTTCTGTAGTCATTTGGGCATTGAGCACACTGATGATCTAGGCCGTTATCTTGGCGTGCCAATCCTTCACCACCGCGTTAATAAAGCTACTCACCAACAAATTAGTGTGACCATCAAAGAGAGGATGACGGCTTGGTCAGCCCATCACCTTTCGCTTGCAGGGAGAATCACACTTGCTAAATCTACGTTGCAGGCAATCCCCTCCTATGCCATGCAAACGGTATGTCTATCTCCTAAGCTCTGCGATGCTATCAACCGGCAGGTTAAACAATTTATTTGGTCCGGCGGGAGAGAGCACCACAAACTCTCGCTGGTATCCTGGCCTAAGATCACTACTCCAAAGGACGAGGGGGGGGCTAGGCATCAAGGATGCTCGTGACCAAAACACCTCTCTTATGATGAAGAATGTCTGAACTTTCATTAATCGGGGCTCAGCTCTATGGGTTCAGGTGATGAGGGACAAATATATCCTCGGCGATCGTATCAGTAAAAAACCTTGTTCTTCGGCCTGGGCCTTCATCAAGAGGAACATGGAAAGCTTGACGGTGTCATGCAGCAGAATCATCCACTCCAGTTCTGACACCAGTGTCTGGTCGGATAGATGGATTCTTGGAAAAATTGTTAATGAATACGACCCATCCTGGCACATACCTGATGATCTTAGGGATCTCAAAGTCAGTTCTCTGAGGCTGGACGACGGTGGGTGGGATATGAGTTTTGTCCACGCTTTCCTCCCCCCAGCGGTCTGGCACCTAATCAAATTCATACCTGCTCCTGTTGCATCTCCTACACCGGGCACATGGGTGATGCCCCACGAGGATGATGGAAACTTCTCAGTCAAATCTACTTATGCGACGGCCCGTATTGGCAAGTCTATTGCTGTTCAAGGCGAGTGGACTAGTATTTGGAAGAGACGTCTATCAGAGCGCATCTGTATCTTCCTATGGCTTCTTCAACACCGTGCTCTCCTCACCAATATGGAGAAGCTACGCAGACACTTGATCGATGACATTACTTGTCCTCTATGCAACAACAGTCCGGAGACCCTCTTACACTGCTTCAGAGATTGTACGCACGTCCGGGATATTTGGGCTGGCCTTCCAATTCCGGATCAGTTTAGCACTCTCGACGAAGATGCCTGGATCAAAGCCATCATCAAACCAACTAAGAACCCCGAGCTCTCAGTTCAACTGACTGTCGCGTGCTGACATATATGGCATGCTCACAATGATAAAGTACATAACAACCGCCGTCCTAATGTACAGTCTAGCATTGCATTCATCAAAGAACGAACTGCATCGATCTGTAGAACCCTGCATCCAGAAACTCGAAGCAGGCTGCAAATCCATCCGGAGTCTGTGATGACCAGCTATTTTGATGCTATCATCTTTGCTGACGCCGCTTTCCATACCGCCTCCCGCAAAGCTGCCATCGGTCTACATGTTGTAGATAGTTCTGGACAGAATTTCTATGGAGAGGGCGTTCCGCTCCACTCGGTCTCGGTTCTGGAGGCAGAGACACAAGCTATTCTAGCTATAGGCAAGCTGTGCAAGGACAGGCAGATCCACAATGCCCTACTGTTATCAGATTCCAAGCAGGCAGTCACACTGTTAAATAAAGAGTCCCCTACCTCAGCTCTTCTCCTACCTCATTGGAGACAATTTCAACACCTTAAGTCCACTCTCAACCAGCTTCTAGTGCTATATGTACCTAGGAGACTGAATAGTGTGACTGATGGCATTGCAAAACACACCGTTAACAACTTAGTTCCTTGTTATTTCACTTTCAATAAGCCTCACTGGCTTGATGTAGACATTAATGTCAGCTTAACCCTCATTTGGCCTGCGCTAGAGAGCGGGATGAATTAAATCTCTCTAGTTCTAAAAAAAAAAAATATGGAAGTGGGGCTCGACTTGTCTGGTATCGTAGATGGGATGACGCGATAGCCTAGAGGAGGACGTGACGAGCGGTTTTGTTACATATAAACATGGTAGGTCCTTGATAACGGAACTAGAGTCACTCGCTAGACTCGCAAGTCACGAGTCGTAGACTGGACTGTTGTGAGCATGCGGCTGCCGGCCCGCCAAACCAAACGAAAGAATTATTTCTTTGTGCTTAGTGCTGGACAGCTAGCTACTCCAACGATATTGATCATAATGATACCGCTCAAGCACGTCAAAAATACAATGAGGTTGGGTGTTCATATCCAATCCTCTCATTTACCAGATTAGAGTCTCCGCCGACAAGACGAGAATCTGCACGACGGTGGCGGCATGCATGTTTCATGTTGCGGAAGCAAATCTCTAGGCTCGGTTGCACAACTCATATTCGGTCGTGACGACTCTTTTTCTCATGACTTTCCGACAAACATCTTAGCCGCACGATTGGAATTTTATCTTCCCGCTCTTCCCTTCGGCAGCGCAGCCATCCGATGTACGTGGGGTAGCTTAGTTTTTTACCACCCCCCTTCAACTGCCACGCCCATGTCGTGGCGTTCCTTCTGTCAGACTCGATTATCGATGTCCGACTAGACGGCGAAATGATGACAGGTCTTCGGTTTTCGGTCGGTTTAGTTAGCATCTCCAGCAAGTTTTCTCCTCTCCGTTCTCCAGCAAGCTTAATTTCTCCCCTCCGTTTTCCCTCTCGAACAACAGCACCTACGACGACCCCTTTTCGAAAAGTATAACCAGCAGGCGCAACAACAGCATCGGGGCCAAAGAAAAAATCCAACATTTATATTCCTTTCAAGTGACGATGAGGAGCCTATCTAGAGAAAAAAGAATTTCTCACCGCCCCCATCGGATTTCACACTACTGGAAAATGGGGTATAGGTGACATTTAAGTATGTAACCAGTTATTGAAAAGGTGACATGATTAACAATTACCTAAAAAAAGAATGTCACCTATTTAGAGTGGGCTTTGTGCAAGGTCACCTATTTGAATAAACGTCATCTATTAGTGGTTTTCACATTCAAAAATACAGCAATACATGACACTATAGTATATCACCTACATTAGAAAAATCACACTGATTGATGTCACCTGTTTCATAAGAAGTGAAGGCACATTATCAAAAAGTTAATATGTCACAGGCATGTATGTACAAACATGCATGTACGTATATGTGCGTGTACTGCCCAACAATGGAAAGCAATTTCATATTGCATTAATCAATCTCATGCAGAATTTTTTTGCAGGAAATTCCAAGCAATTTTATCATAATGTTATGAACAATTTTTCATCACATGGACATCGCAAATTGATAATAATGATTTCATTTCACATAACAAGTAATATGTTACATACTCATCATATTTAATTTGTTTACATTCATACACATGACCCAAATACAACCCGACAAACATGAACTGAATCCAAAGTTTAAGAAATTCACAAGTTGATCCTAGATGAGGCTGTGGATCATTAGCATGGTCGAAAATAGGATCGTCAGTGTGCCACCAAGGCTGTGTCTCGTGACAAGAAACTGTGTGCCGGGGACACTTGTCCTTCACGACTCCTGCTATTGGTTTTCTCTGTGTTTCAATTTTGACTTCCTCTACTCTTCAAAGCAGAGCCATTCCGGTGCTGATGAGCTCTCCGTATAGGCTCTCAACTTTGCTCTCTACTTCAGCTGCCCTCTCTTCCAAACCCGCGCACTTGACTTGCAATTTAGCAAGTAACCGCGCAGATGACTCCTCTGTACAACCTGGCGTCTTGCTCTTCTTCCTCTTGCCCTTCATTAATCTGTTTGTGGCAGTTGGGCATCTGCGGATGTTACCACCTGCAATTTGGTGCATTATGGAGAAGGGCGTGGCTATGTGTCTTTTCCTGCTTCGCTTCTGCTGCGGACGGGTCAATTTGTACTGAAGATGATCTAGCCGCAATGGAAGAGTAGATACAGTTGTTCCACGAATGCAGCAACTTCTACTGGGTTTCACTGGAAAAGCTTCAGAGGAGCAAGATGGCACGACAGAGATAGAGAGCCTGAAAGATAAAAACATGAAAGACATCAGAATTGCGGTGGATCACTCGTGGGTGTCACTCGCAACTCATGCTCAAAAATTTTATCTAGATCCTAAATTTCATGTCTAATAATACCGTCGTATAAGTCTTGTAAAAGGAGTCTCATTGAAATGGGCAACAAAAAGAACACATTCTATATGGCTTGGTAAGTGACCCCTGGAAGAAACAGACACAAGCAATACTCTTAATAACTTTATAAATTTTCTATCTTTAACATTGTAGGTGAATGCAAAGAAAACCAAATCATGGTTCGGTGGAAATTTTCTAGACCAGTTAACAAGAGAAAGAAGGAAGAAAAAAGAGCAATCACAGCTGCAATCAGCCCAGGTACAAGCTGCCCTCTCAGTTGTGCAGGTAGCTGCTGCAGTTGCCGGCTTCATGTCTTGCAATAGCTACAGTACTGACGGTTCAATGGACAACTTTAGTGGAAGCTACATGATTAATAAAGTTGAAGATTGGAACAGAAAGATGAGTCATGCAATGGGTTCGGCAGCAGCTTTGGTAGCTGCAGTGCGTGCAGAGGCTGCCGAGTCTGCTGGAGTACACTGAAACTGGACCATTTGGGAAAACCGATGCTGACATTCTGAAATTTTGGCATGAGTTTCTTCTTCAGCTTCGTGTTCCAGTAGTTCTTCACGTCGTTGTCTGTTCTACCCGGAAGAAAAGAGAAACAAATTAAGTAAAAGTCAAGTGTATTACTGTGACAACACCCTTGAAAAGTACGTTGAAATCTTATGATAGATTTGACTAGACATCTAGAATTGTGACCTTTTCATAAATTTAAACATACTGATACAACAAATATATAACCATACATGTGTTGATATGGGATAAAGGAATCCTAAGAGATCAAGTTTGGCACTCAAGTGAAGGGTTTCAATTCTTTTGTTCAGTCAAAGGTCAATGCCATCTCTCAATAAATTGTTTTGAAGTCGATTAATGTAAAATATGTTCTAATAAATATGATTAAACCGGAAATTGCGCTGTAAATTAGGAATGTATCATGAACAGTAGAACACATGCTTCCGATCCTTTTGTGCAGGGAACAAATTATATTGTCTTCCTCCTCCGAGTAACCCCCATGTTTGATGTCGGGTCTGAGATAGTTGAGCCACCGGAGACGGAAGCTTTTGCCGCACCTCTTGAGACCTGTTACAGACAATACTTCAGTGGATGAATCGCCTTGAAAAGCTGTAGCACAGTTGGGCAACGTACATACAAGTAATAATAAAAGATTAAAAGGAAACGGTAGTAGAAAGCATCAATGATAGAGAGGGGAATAAAAACCAACAATAAAATGAAGGGAGATCATGGATAATATATAAAAAGAACTTAATTAGAGCATAATTCATTGTCAAAGGTACGAGTGTTGGTGAAATTTAATTTTTAAAGTCTTCTTGGTCTATATTCATATGGACAATATATTCATCGACTCATGCAATAATGCAACAGGAGTCGTCGGCTGTCCAGGAATCTAATGTCATGGACCACTAGTCCCACTGCTGCCACAGGTTTTGCTCGGTCTAGCTTCCAAATTATATTACGGGTCTGAATATGATGTTGTATCTACCATGAAGGTCCATATTTCAAATTGCCTAGCCCAATAATGACAGAATTAAACATTGACTTTGTATTTGGCCTTTTCTGGATGGAAAAAGCCGGAGGGGTAGAAAATTCTAGGCAATTGCTTTCCACGTTTTGGGATGCAGACAAAAAAAAAAGCAAAACTAAGTAATTACTCATTTGGAAGATATGGGGTTGCAGCAAATATCTCTTTTCCACACTGCTAATACACTGCCAAAACATATGATGATGTGATGCCAATTTTCTGTTAAAAAGGCCATCAGCAGAGAGGTTTCAGAAAAGGGAGAAGTATTATATATGTATGGTAATGAAAGTTGGTTACATCACCTAAAACACTAAATGAATGGTGAAAACAATGTTGATATTAATGTCAGATGAAGAAGCACACTCATCCAACAATTTTCATGAAAGAACTAAGCGATGCAAGTTGATTTTTCCATCAACTGACTCTAAAATGCATCTGTTACTTCCTTATTTGCATTTGATTGACGCCTCTTGTCTGGCTTTAAGTAGTATCTCTGCATGTGGTTCGAGATAATCTTGGCCATGCTCATAGATAGCTTCCCTAGAATGCCTTTCGTCCTTGAGGCAGGAACTATCGACGAGTAAAGGTTAGGACGAAAAGCGCTAATGAGGGTAGAATAGTTTCAAGGCATGATAGTTGTATCTGGAAACGAATGCAAAAGAGTTGATAAGATTTGGTGAATGGCTGACTGAAAAAGGAGATAAAACTGACTGGGCAAACTGCATAATGCTGGTAATCTTGAAGGCTAATTGATGTGTTCTGGCTGAAAATCAAACATGAATCGTGATGCTGAGTGCAATGAAGAAACGATGGACTACTACCTGCTTTCTCTATTAGAATAATATTGCATGCAAATTTCTCTTCTTAGTCTGGATTACATCAATAGGTCTAGAAAAAGAAAAAAGTGGTAACAGTTGAAAAAAGTGGTAACGGTTGAAAGTATGACGAGTTCCTAGTAAATCTGATAATTATACAGTAGAATGATAACAATTGATTCAACTCAAAGAAGACAAAGATCTTGGAGACAATAAATATGAGTCCATGTCACAAACATACACTTAGAAATTTGAGCTGCAAATAGATCAAAAGTTAAGAAACTCGAATATTCTCCTTATTATGATAACATACTCTACCTGGCCCAAATGATTTACCTTGAAACTGGTCTTGAATCTCCATTCTCAACAAAGCAACATATTTGAACTATTTGCTTAGAAAATGCAAAACCTATACATAAAAGGATAACATTTAAATGGTCACTTAATTTCTAAGAGGTAGGAAATGACTTGAAAGCCAAAAAAGTGCTTTCTTAAATCTAATTAATACCATGATCAAATGATTGTTATACCTTTGTCTTGCATCAACTATGGCAATCGACATCATGCTATGGCCGAGTCTTCACTTGAGCATCCTTCGTCAATGTGATATGAAGGCAAAAAGAAAAAGAATTAGTTAACTACAATAGATACACCTGTGCCTGTAAAATACCATGGTTCCCACCTAGGCCCCCTAGTATCTAGGTGGGCTGCAAAATACCATGGTTCCCACCTATCCCTAGTATCTAGGTTGTTGTTTTATAGTGCAACAACACCTTATTTTCATCTTTGTCCCAATATTTCAACAATTCTGCCCATTGAGCATCAGAAATCCTCTTGTCCGCACATGTCAGCAGTTGGTCATCAATTGGCTTGTCGGCATCATAATATTTTTTCTTCAAATTGTGCCTCCATGTCCTAATATCTCATTGAATTCTTGCCTTACACCAAGAAAAAACACCATCCATAGGAGCTTTGCTATGCCCATCCCTCATTACAAAGTCAAAATCATCCTACACGAAGAATTGAATAACCGTTTACTAGTGACATCAACTCAACACAAAATCATAAATTAATATTGATAATTATACATGTAGCATACCTTTAGAGAAGCCAACACATTTGCAAAACTTTTCTCATGTCTTTGTCCCCAATTTTCAGCAATAGGAAAGTATTTTACTTGTCGAGCATGTATGCCTAGCCATTCTGCTAACTTTGAAGATTCATCTCCAACAGGAACTCCCAAATCGCTACAAACCTCGCATTTCCATTTTTTACCTTTTGGGGGGGCAACAGCTTTGTATGTCGTGCATCCCCTTGTTTTTTTCTTAAAAGTGGCTGAGTCATTAAAAGTTTCAATTCCAAATCAGAAATATACTAATATACATTCAAGTTAAATGCACTACCTTCTTCACATCTGGGTTCTTGTTGATCCAATTCATCAATTCTAACTTGTTCTTCATCATGCAAATCATCTTCAAGATTGTCACCATCTTATATTGTTATGTACAATTTGAAATTTATACAAGTGTGTGAGATGAAAGATGTGATATTTCATCCTAAAATGACAAGGCAATTGCCTAGTACGCAAAGGAACTAGGCACCCAAGAATCAACCCCTCTCCATGGAAGACTAGTAGATCAAGGTGTGTCCCTTGATAACAATGTCTTAAGAATGTTACCTGTGAGCCTAATCACTGAAGTTCCATGGATTTCTGAAGTACCATTGACAATCGAGTCATCTTCAACATCTTAAACAAAGGATTCAAAATTTTAGTATGTGATAGAATGAGAATAATACAGAAAGTGGTTACATACAGTTCGACAGATAACTCACCTAGATCTTCATGGCGGTGAGATTCAACTGTCTCATCATCGCTAATATTGAAACCTAAGGCAGATGCACTTATTTCTCCATATGCTTCAATATCTTCCAGAGTAATTGATACCCTCTTGTTGCGTTGCACATTTCCTATTTAACCAAAAGGTGATAATCATTTGTTAAAGACTTAACAAAAATCTGTGAAAAATTCTTCCATCAAGTAAAAATAAATAAAAATTATGATAATATACAGAACCTACATGGTTCAAATACCAATAGAGTAAGTTGATATATGTGTGTGTCAATGAGGCTGGGTGGTTGGGTGCGTTTACAATTAACATACCCAAAATATCACTCCTTGAAGAATCTGAGTTGCATTGAACATACTTTGCCTTTTGTTTTATGTGTGTATTTGTGTTTACAATGTTTGAGGCAGATTTTCCATGTATAGAGTTACCTAACACATTCACAAAGTACATTAGGAGAAAAGAAACACTTACTAAAGCACATCAAATGTAAGGAGTAGGACAATATATTTATTATCATACGGCATAAAACTTCCTTATGGATATGCCATTACCTTCCGCATTAAAATCACATTGAAGAGACTTTGTCTTATGATTTAGATGCACCTTTTTCTTGGTAGTATTTGGTGCAGATTTTTCATGCACAGATTTTCCTAAACAACCAAAAATTTATATGAATTGAAAATAGAATGAGTGAGTGTGTTTTTCTAACTAAAATACCTGAGATTTCAGTCCTTGGAGTTGGATCAGGGTCTGATGCATCAAAATTAGATTGAATAGATTTTTTCTTCCCATTTAGAGGAATGTTTGTCTTGGAACTATTAATGGAAGATTTCCCAAGCACAGACTTACCTAGAGACATGAAATGATACACATTACAAGAAGGAAATATTTCTATAAAACAAAATGAGGGTAGGTGTATTTTTATTAAAAAAAATACCTAAAACTTTAGTTCTTGTCAATGCACCATAGCCTGAGGCATCAGAAACAGACTTCAAATTTTGATTTTGATGCATCTTTGTCTTTACAATATTTGAGTCAAATTTTGTCTTCGCATTTAGACAAATGTCTATCTTGGCACTATTTAAGACAAATTTCCTATGCACAGACTTACCTAAACACATCAAATCATGCACATAAATAGAAGGAAATTAATTCTACAAATCAAAAATTAGAATGGGAGGGTGGTAGGTAGTTATAATTATTATACCTAACATGTCAGTACTTTGAGATGTACCATGAACTGATGCCTCAACTTCACCTTGAATAGACTTCATTTTGTGATTAAGGTGCATCTTTGTCTTGGGATTAGTTGAGGCTGATTTTTCATACACAGACTTACCTAAACATATTCAACAATACACGATAATAGAAGAAAATGAGTTATTGAAAACACACAATAGATTACAATAAACCAGTGCACTATTAAATACCACAATCGTGAACTTTTTTTAATGCATTAGCAATTGGCATTTCATCATCCACAGTGTTAGAGCTTGCTGCCCTCTTTGTTCCTAACAATTAATACAAAAATTACATGTAGTGATAGCTAATAGAAGTACATAAATTTGCAATATATATATATATATATATATATATATATGAATAATTTACTTGACATTAACTCGATCAATCACTCCTCAAAAGGATCATTATTGAAGGGTGCAGATGCAGCTGTCTTTTTGGCTTTCAGAATTCCATTCGTGGTTTGGAGCAATGATGAAAGATTCTCTGTTTCATATAGTAACAACAGTGAGAGAATGGGAAAGGATAACCCGTTAACATTATTATTTTTGTACACATGGTATGGAAAATTCAGTAAAAACAACTGGTTAGAAAAAAAGAGGGGCAATTCGAAGAAATTCAATCAAAATCAGATTTGTAGTCATAGGTTTAATTTCTATACGAAAATGTAATGTTAATTGATCTAAACAATTACATCATCGTTGTTATTTAATTGGTACATTTCAAATTTGATTTATACCTATGTTTGATTCGACACACATGTCGGATTGCACTTTCCTTTTTCTTCCACTGGCCATCCCAAGATCCAAAGCTAATAACAATACTGACATAGGTTAAATAATGTATGGAAAAGAAAGAAAAGTGAACAAGAAAAGCATATAAGATAAACAAAAAAACCTTGTTTTCGTGTTGCAACTTCATCATCATTATTTCCCCCTTCTATGATTTTATTAACAGACTTATACATCGCCTTAGGAGGCATGTCCCTACAAAGACTGTATAATGCAATCATGTATCATATAAATATATGAGCTACAAATTTAACAATCCTAAAAAAGGTAATAAAAATTTATCATGCAATTCTTCAATTAATATTACCTATATTCTCTTCCTCTTTTTAGGCTGTAAAATTTCTTTGACTACATTTTCAGACACTTTTCTAGGTATATCACACCTAGTCCATGTTACATCATGGACATCATCCAAACCACAATGAATTAATGGCTCGTGACCTCTAGCCAAATGTTCATTTCTTTGTTCAATTGTGTGCTCATGTCCGTGGTAAACATTTCTAGGTTTCCAGTGACATATAGCACTCCAATTTCCATCTATAGGATCGACCGAGTAAAACACTTGTTCAGCTTGTTCTGGGTAAATAAAGGGCTCATCTTTAAAGCTTCGCTTACTTGTGTCAACATATGCAATGTTAAAGTCATCAACTAAAAACCCTTCCTCATCAACACTATACCATGAGCATTTGAAAAGATAATAAGGATCCATCATATGGTAGTGAATCTCAAAAATGTCATCTAAAAACCCATAGTATACTTCACCATTAGGACCATATGTGGCAATGCCACTATTTTGTGTGGAATGTTTAATATCTACAACCTGACAATCAAACTTGTAACCATTCACAAAATAACTTTTATATAAATAAACACCTATTTTAGGTGGTCGAGATAGATATTGAATAGGTTTAGCAAGTTCATCAAAAATTTTAAAGAATCAACCTGAAAGAAGAAGAGGATAGACAATATTATGAATAATGAAAGCAATAATATTAAGTTGAATAGATGTAATAAATTTTCTTATGTGATCTTCAAACCAGCTTACAAATGTTTCATGGTGATGCAACTGTAATGTGAAATCATCCCAATCAGGGTGTTGCCATCTCAAATAATCATTATGTGTCCTGTTTATATATGTGAAATCAGATTTGGTTTCTTAAAATTAACATTTAACTAAAATTTAGTTAACCAAATACTTACTTAACATATGGTTGAACTTCCTCGGTATTAAGCAAGATGAATCGTTGAGCTTGATGCAATTCCTCATGTGTAATGGTCAGAAGAGAAGCTGCACCGAGTGGACCATCTTGGTACCTTATAGGTTTGTGTAGCTTAGTTTCCACATCATGTAGGTACCTATCACAGAATATGCTTGCTTCCTCGAGCAAATAGCCCTCGGCAATTGAACCTTCCGGTCTACTCTTATTTCGAATGTAATTTTTTAACGTGTAGAGATATCTTTCAATTGGATACATCCATCTAAATTGAACTGGTCCAGCAAGTTTTGCCTCGGTTGCAAGATGTATAGCTAAATGGACCATAACATCAAAAAATGCAGGAGGAAAAATCCTTTCCAATGTGCACATTATCATAGGAATTTTTTTTTCTAACTCCTTCATTTTCTCAATAGTTATGACCTTTGCACACAACTCCTTGAAGTAAACACAAAATTCAGTTATTACTTTCCTTACAGGCTTTGACAATGCTTTAACTATAGCTATAGGCAGGAGATGATGTAGCATTATATGGTGATCATGACTCTTCATACCCACTAACTTCTTTTCTCTAAGTTGAACCATATTAGAGAAATTTGAGGAAAATCCTTCTGGAAGTTTAATGTCCTTCAAAACAGACAATAGGTTATCCTTTTCTTCATCGGACAAGCTATAAATTGCATGAGGAAGTTCTCTAGTATTTTGAGATTTTGAAATTCTAGGCCACAATGATTTTTGTATCTTCAAGTGTTGCATATCTAATCTAGCTTTAAGATTGTCCTTGCTACTACCATCTTTGTGTAGTATCCAACCCAAAATATTTTCACTTATGTTTTTTTCAATATGCATCACATCCAGATTGTGTCGTACCAACAATGAGCTCCAGTAAGGAAGCTAAAAAAAACACTTCACTTTTTCCAACCTTCAGGTAATCGAAGTCGGCCTCGAGAGTCATTATTTGGAAACTTTCCAAATACACTACTACAGAAAATGCTTTTTACAACGGGAGATAGACAACAGTTCTGATGATTATGTTGCAGTTAGCATACTTATCACAACAATCCCATTTTTGTGTTGTATATTGTATATTTTATACAACACAAGTCATTTACAACATGTCAAACCTGTTGTAGTATAGGAGGATACTACAACAACTGCTAAAGTGTTGTAATAGGTTGTAGTATCACAACATATTCAAAACCGTTGTAAAAGATATTATTTACACAACATATTTTGACCCGTTGTAATAGTCACATGTTGTAATAGACCATCATTACACAACACAGACTCACCCGTTGTAGTATGTATTAATTATACAACATGCTTTTACATGTTGTATTTGGTACATGTTGTAATAGACCACCATAATACAACATATTAAAACTCGTTGTTATATCCCAACATGAGACAACAGACTCCAACCTGTTGTTATATATTATAATTACACAACATGTTGTAACCTGTTGTAATATCCACACATAAAACATCGTTGTAATAGACCTCCATTACACAACATAAACTAAACCATTGTAATATACTATAATTACACAACATGATATCACCTGTTGTAAAAGCTACATATTGTAAAAGACCATAGTTAAACAACACATCATATTCACATAATTCTCTGAATTTTTCAATTATTCGCTATAATATATGTGTGTGTATGTGTGTATCCATTATAATATTCACGTATAATATTCGCTTATATATATATTAATTCTATAGTTTTAAACATCACTATATAATTTTGATATTATAACCATTAATTTTAAATAATTCTATCTGCATTTATATTTCATTAATACATAATATTAATAAATGTAGATAGAAGTATTTTTTTAGCAATCCAAACATCTTCATTACTGAAAAGCCATACGGCATCTACACATAGGAAAAATGATTTTGGAAGTACATACAACCAAGAGCAGGGCTATCTGATCCCCAAACCTCATTTTGGAATGATAATAGAACACTTCTACATTGATCTCTTTTCCACTAGGCTGACCTAAGCAACTTTTCATAAGAGATTCCTTCAACCTGAGCATAGATCGGAGATGATAAACCTGCAAATGAAAAATATACAGACCAGTGTTTTCCGCCACATGCAGAGCCATAGACCCAGTAGTGAATCCGAACAGAAGAAATCGATGCCAGCAAGAGCAAAGACTCATAGCTCCCAAACAGAGAGAATAACAACGCCGATAAGCGGCGACAACAACGCCGACGAGCGGCGAGAAACGGGCAGAAAAACCTCCAGCAAAGAAAATAAGAAAACAACAGGGAGGCCCGCGAAGAAGCACGGGGGTGGGGGGTCTCGACTGTCGTAGAAACTGACGATCAGGGTAAGTCGCCCAATCTCCGCTCCACCCCAGTGAGCCAAAGAACCACCAGGGCACGCCGCCCAAACCACCAGCGCCGCAGCCTCTAGATACGAGGCTGAGTACCACCGCTGAGAAGGACGGGTTCTAGACGAAAAGTAGGCGGAGGCTCCGATCGTCGAAGCACCTTGAGACAGCCGAGGAAGAAGAAGCCCAGGGGGAGAGGGAACGCTGCGCGTCGGCATGCAGCCTCTCCCCCGAGAAGAGTCGGCGACGGGAAAGCCCTAGATCGCGGGAGCTAGGGAGAGAGCCGCCGCTAGGAGAGATCCGTCGCTCCGTACACTGACGGAATAAATCATTACAGATAGAAGTATTTAAAATTAATGGATACAATATTAAAGTTATATAGTGATGTTTAAAACTATAGAAATAAAACATATATATATATATATATATATATATATATATATATATATATATATTAATTCTATAGTTTTAAACATCACTATATAATTTTGATATTGTATCCATTAATTTTAAATACTTCTATCTGCATGTATATTGCATTAATACATAATATTTATAAATGCAGATAGAAGTATTTAAAACTAATGGATACAATATTAAAATTATATAGTGATGTTTAAAACTGTAGAAATAAAACATATACATATATATATATATATATATATATATATATATATATATATATATATATATATATATATTAATTCTATAGTTTTAAACATCACTATATAATTTTGATATTGTATCCATTAATTTTAAATACTTCTATCTGCATTTATATTTCATTAATACATAATATTTATAAATGCAGATAGAAGTATTTAAAATTAATGGATACAATATTAAAATTATATAGTGATGTTTAAAAATATAGAAATAAAACATATAAATATATATATATATATTAATTCTATAGTTTTAAACATCACTATATTGTATCCATTAATTTTAAATACTTCTATCTGCATTTATATTTCATTAATACATAATATTTATAAATGCAGATAGAAGTATTTAAAATTAATGTATACAATATTAAAATTATATAGTGATGTTTAAAACTATAGAAATAAAACATATACATATATATATATATATATATATATTAATTCTATAGTTTTAAATATCACTATATAATTTTGATATTGTATCCATTAATTTTAAATACTTCTATCTGCATTTATATTTCATTAATACATAATATTTATAAATGCAGATAGAAGTATTTAAAATTAATGGATACAATATTAAAATTATATAATGATGTTTAAAACTATAGAAATAAAACATATACATATATATATATATTAATTCTATAGTTTTAAACATCACTATATAATTTTGATATTGTATCCATTAATTTTAAATACTTCTATCTGCATTTATATTTCATTAATACATAATATTTATTAATGCAGATAGAAGTATTTAAAATTAATGGATACAATATTAAAATTATATAGTGATGTTTAAAACTATAGAAATAAAACATATACATATATATATGTATATATATATATATTAATTCTATAGTTTTAAATATCACTATATAATTTTGATATTGTATCCATTAATTTTAAATACTTCTATCTGCATTTATATTTCATTAATACAAAATATTTATAAATGTAGATAGAAGTATTTCAAATTAATGGATACAATATTAAAATTATATAGTGATGTTTAAAACTATAGAAATAAAACATATACACACACACACACACACATATATATATACACTACTACAGAAATAGCATTCAGTGTCGCTTTTCTGGGCGTCGGTTATTAAGGAAAACCGACGCCTAACATATCAGGCGTCGGTTGTTTAATAAAACCGACGTCTATATTCGAAGATCAGCCAGAAACGGGTACCGCTTTGTATTAAGCGTCGGTTGTTTATAAACAACCGACGCTTAAAGTCGCCCGCGAAATCCATTTTTCGATAAAAAAAAATAGTGTCATTTTCAGCGTCAGTTATCCCTCTCTAACCGACGCTGAAGGTGGTTCCCGCCAAAAATTTCCATGAAAATATCGTCCAATTGGACGTCAGTTGTTTCAACCAACTGACGCTAAAGATGTTTAGGCGTCGGTTGTTGTAAACAACCGACGCTATTTGGGAACTTATAACCCCCCGCGATCGCCCGACTCTTCCCCTTTCTTCTGTTTCATTGCTACCCTATTGCGGCGATTTTCCCTGTTGCGGCGACTTTCCGGCGCTTCTCTGCTGCTGCTGCTCTCCGGCGCTTCTCTCCGGCGCCCCATCTCCGACGTCCTTCTTCTCCGACGCCCTTCTTCTCCGCCGCCCCTGCTACTGCTGCTGTCCGCTCGTCGCCACCGGTCGTTGCCCACCGCCCCTGCTCTCCTCTAGTCGTCGCCGCCAGTAGAAGCAGCTACGGTGTTGTCGTCGTCACCTCCGCCCCCGCCGGTAGAAGCAGCTTTACTCGTGCTGTCCTCGTGCAAGGTAACCCACAAACCTTCACCACCTTTTTTGTCCTCTGCCTTGCTTTTCTCTGCCGCCGCCAACCTAGAACTCACGCAGGCAGCACCTAAGTAGGTGCCAGGGCACGCCTAGGGTCCCAAGCCCAGGTGCCCTGCCTAGATAGGCCTCTGGGCAGATGCTTGGGCGGCGCCAGGGCACGTCTAGGTTGCACGTCTAGTGGATTTTTTGCTAAAAGTTATTTACTGATTGTGTTTATTTAATAATGTACTGATACATATGTGATATACCAATCTGATGAACTTTTCCCTAAATTGCCAATCATGCTTTTAAAGACATCAATAATCACCCTAATTTGAAGAACTAGGATTTTAGGTATAAGAATGACAACACATTATTTGTTGGCCTAGAAACCCGTCCAAGATTTACTCATTAGGAGTAAATCTTGGATAGTCCCCGGTTTAGGACTGTTCTTGAACACCTAATCTCACTTAGGATGTAAGTGTATAATGTGTATTGAGTTTTCGAGAAAATTTTGATAGCATTTCCCCGTTTGTTCTCTAAGTACATATGTACTTAGAGAACAGCGGGGAAATGCTGCCGAAATTTTCTTGAAAACCCAATACACATTATACACTTACTAGTGAGATTAGGTGTTCAAGGATGGGATAGGTGGTACACATTTATTATATATAAGAATGACATCACATGTGTTTGTTGGCCTAGAATGTGAACAATCATTGTTTTTTATATTACTTGTACATTGATATAAATTAGAATGAACAATCACTAAATTATATACTGTTTGTATGGAGTCCGGCTTCATTGTAGATATCTATTATTGTGTTTGTTGGCCTAGAAACCCGTCCAAGATTTACTCATTAGGAGTAAATCTTGGATAGTCCCCGGTTTGGGACTGTTCTTGAACACCTAATCTCACTTAGGATGTAAGTGTATAATGTGTATTGAGTTTTCGAGAAAATTTTGGTAGCATTTCCCCGTTTGTTCTCTAAGTACATATGTACTTAGAGAACAGTGGGGAAATGCTGCCGAAATTTTCTTGAAAACCCAATACACATTATACACTTACTAGTGAGATTAGGTGTTCAAGGATGGGATAGGTGGTACACATTTATTATATATAAGAATGACATCACATGTGTTTGTTGGCCTAGAATGTGAACAATCATTGTTTTTTATATTACTTGTACATTGATATAAATTAGAATGAACAATCACTAAATTATATACTGTTTGTATGGAGTCCGGCTTCATTGTAGATATCTATTATTGTGTTTGTTGGCCTAGAAACCCGTCCAAGATTTACTCATTAGGAGTAAATCTTGGATAGTCCCCGGTTTGGGACTGTTCTTGAACACCTAATCTCACTTAGGATGTAAGTGTATAATGTGTATTGAGTTTTCGAGAAAATTTTGGTAGCATTTCCCCGTTTGTTCTCTAAGTACATATGTACTTAGAGAACAGCGGGGAAATGCTGCCGAAATTTTCTTGAAAACCCAATACACATTATACACTTAGTAGTGAGATTAGGTGTTCAAGGATGGGATAGGTGGTACACATTTATTATATATAAGAATGACATCACATGTGTTTGTTGGCCTAGAATGTGAACAATCATTGTTTTTTATATTACTTGTACATTGATATAAATTAGAATGAACAATCACTAAATTATATACTGTTTGTATGGAGTCTGGCTTCATTGTAGATATCTATTATTATGTTTGTTGGCCTAGAAACCCGTCCAAGATTTACTCATTAGGAGTAAATCTTGGATAGTCCCCAGTTTGGGACTGTTCTTGAACACCTAATCTCACTTAGGATGTAAGTGTATAATGTGTATTGAGTTTTCGAGAAAATTTTGGTAGCATTTCCCCGTTTGTTCTCTAAGTACATATGTACTTAGAGAACAGCGGGGAAATGCTGCCGAAATTTTCTTGAAAACCCAATACACATTATACACTTACTAGTGAGATTAGGTGTTCAAGGATGGGATAGGTGGTACACATTTATTATATATAAGAATGACATCACATGTGTTTGTTGGCCTAGAATGTGAACAATCATTGTTTTTTATATTACTTGTACATTGAAGGATTGCTAATTGATAAAAGATCACAATTTTAGAGACATGTATGTTTATATAAATGCTAAATGTTTTCCTTATTCTAGTTGATACAAATGCTAAATGTTTTCCTTTTTAATGAAATTTTCAGATGGCTCACCATGATGAGAATGATGTCCATGATGAGCATGAAGTCCATGATGAGCATGCTGTCCATGACGAGCATGGCGAGGATACCAACGTAAGTTCTAAAAACATATCCCGTATTTCTATAAAATTCATTATCTTCTAGTTATGTCATATATCCTGTATTTCTATATTGGCTTAATTTAGTGTGTTTATTTTTGTCAAATTTTAGGTTGATGATGCACAGCTACCCACTGAAGCAATTGAGCAACTTGATGCACAGCAACAAAAACTTAACAAGAAAAGGGGTATCACTCTGTTGAAAAAGTTACTTGCGCTGAGTGGCAGTGGATCCAAATTGGTTGTGGAGTTTGATAATGGAGGGAATGCAATTGGAGTGAACCGTAATAATTTTATAAACTATCTTGGGGTTGTCACTCGAAGCCATTGCGGTGTTAAGTATGATAATTGGCATAAAGTTCCTCAGGCGAAGAAAGACTTGATATGGAAAGATTTATGCGTGAGTTATTATTATTTGCAATTCTATTTTGTAGATTACAAATTCTATTATTTGCAATTATATTTTTGGTACTAGTTAATAACATTTCTATTTTACAGAATCTGTTTGCATTGGATGAGATGTTGCATCGTAAAAGTGTGATGCAACGCGCTGGAAAGATGATTAGGAATTACAGGACAAATCTGAACAGAGAATACATAAGACAGGGTGATAAGAAGAAGAAGTCAGCCCTTGAACAATGGAACTTCTTGGACAAAGAAGATTGGGATAATTTTGTTGCTTCAAGAAAATCTGAAGAATTCAAGGTATTAGGCGTCACTCCCATTTTAATTAATATACATTGTATTCACCTATTCAAGATTAACATTTAGTGCTACTAACCTAATTATAAATGTGCATACTAACTAGGCCCTCAGTGACGCACAAAAAGCAAGGCGTGCACTGAATGTACATGACCATACTATGGGTCCAAAAGGCTATGCAAGCGTTCGCCAAAGACTACAGGCGGAGTATGCGGCTACTCAGGAGTCTGCGACTACTCAGGAGTCTGCGGCCACACCCTTCCCTCGCCATGATATCTGGATAGCTGGCAGGAAAAACAAGAAGGGTGAAATAAAGAAGCCCGAAACTGCTGAGGCGGCTGCAAAAATGGTAAAATACAACTCTTAGAGCAATCATTTGAATATTGATTATTTGTGGTGTTAACTTACCAATTTTTGTTTATGGTGATTAGCGGGAGTTGCACGAGCAGAGGAAACAAGGCACGTTCATCCCTCAGGGCACAAGGGATGAATTGACAGTTGATCTGGGTAACCCAGAGCATCCTGGACGTGTTAGAGGTGCCGGCGCTGGTGTGGGCATCAAAGCATTCTTTGGGCCATCCCAGCGCAAACCCAGAGCGGGACTTTCTCAAGAAGAGGTAACATATTCTATTTTTATAATGTTACTGCAAAAGGAAATTCATTAATAAAAAGCTAATATTTGTTTTATCCATGTATAGGAGAATAAGAGAGTCGAGGATATAGTTGCTAAGAAGCTCAACGATGTGGTTGCTGAGAAGGTCAAGGAAGAATTGCTGCGGTGGCAGGCATCTCAGGCTTCCAATCAGCCTATGCCGACCCACTCTTCTCCTGGTGCACAGACTGCAAGTAATCCTGGAGACCCATTGCCTAACACGTCTGCTGTAAGTATTGTTTATGACATTGTAGCTAGTCTTTTCAAGATGATATATTTTCAAGATGATATGTATATATGTATAACATTCTTTACGTAAATTTGTAGGCATTGAAGCCATGCCGCTTAAGAATGGAAAACTATGTTGTTGCAGAGGCGCAAGCTTACCAGTCCCTTCCTGGGGCAACGTTTCATGGGACTCCAATGCCGCAGGGCTACATTCGTGTGAGCCCGATACATGTATTACCCGATTGGAGGGAAGTTGAGTTGCCATATGCCCACCCAGATATTGATACACTTGGTGAGGCAGAAAGCGGGGTCATATTGTGGCCCAAAGCAGATGTCCTCTACACGACTGAAATTGTAAGATAAATTTACATTGATTTAGATTGTTAATGTGTATATATGATGTCAACTGATCTGAAATTATATATACAGGTTAAAAAGAAGACACCAGGAGCACCTAGGCCTCCACCTCCAATTCCCGCATTACCAACTTGGGTTCCAACTGACCTACAATACCCGTTAGGTCCTGCTTGTAGGGGAATGGCATGTTGGCTACGGGCACATAATATACTTTGCCCTATAATTGTTTCTTTAGATGCAGATTATGCAGGTCAATCATACGACAGCTCTTTATTTATACAAGATATTATTGAGTTGTTTATGTATGATTGGTTGAATACATCAATGATAGAGACATGGATAAGGTGAGATCTTGTTTATACATCCATATACCTTGTGTAAGATCCGGTGATCTAGTTTCTTATATATTAATGCATACGTCTATATGTTTTGCAGCTACTTAATCGAAGATCATTGCAAACAATTTGCATATGATCATGTGGGATTTTTGATTCCATCATTGATTAGTATGGTAGCTAAAGACCCTGATAGTGTTCAACAATACTGTATAGATGCTTTTACAATTTTTGGTCATCAAATGAAGACGATAATAATAGCTCCATTCAATGTCAAGTAAGTTTGCTTTATTTATAATTTGGACTTAAGAAAATTCCATTATTATTTTGCATTTTGAGTTATTAATTGTTAACTTTTTACCTCTAGTGGTAGACATTGGGAGTTACTAGTTATTGTCCCCGGGACGTTCACTGTTTATTATCTAGATCCCGCAGGAAGTACATTAAACACTAAAATTGGACACGTAATGAGAATGGCATTATTCTGGTGAGAAATATTTCATTTTTTATAGCCGTTAACATCTTTTATTACATTACTATTTACTTATGCAACTTAGTGTGTTATATTAACATGTAGGGGTTTAGATGCATTCAAAAATGTTGGAGGAAAGGTCCCAAGGAAAAAGAACCAGCCATTGTCTTGGGAGAATGTAAAAGTAAGTTCCCGACTCCCCGACTCCAATGTATATATTATTGATGTGAATTGTGCTTAGTTGTATTATTTTGTATGTTTCAATTTATAGTGCGCTACACAAGACAATGGCTGGGCATGCGCATACTATGTGATGCGATTTATGCAGATGATTATCAAACATGCCGCATTGGACATCGATACCATACATGAGGTATTATATATAGTCTCATTAGTTAGTATGAAATATATCAATCTTATTTTTATATTATTACTTATATATATACATCATTCTCTTTGCAGGTGTTTAAAACTGACCACACTATAGGCAAACGCTTAAAAAATATACATGCTCCATAAACGAGGGAAGCATTAAATGAAGTAAGAGAAGAATGGGCAATAGCTGTACAAACAGTGGCAACTGTAAGATATAATTGGGATGTTGATAGTGATGATGAATGATACTTTGTAAATGAATGTTTCTGAATGTTAAAACATGTATTTGAATGATTCTATATGTGTGAACGTGACAATTGAATTGATGTCTGAATGTATCTACTTGTGTGAATCTTTTTATGTTAATTTTGCAGGTTTGTGGCCTGTTTGTAGGCTGATATCAATGGATGTCGTAAACCTACAGTTCAGAAAACTGAACTGCAGGTTCTCATCTTGCTGACCAGCCACAGCAGGCCTGCAAACAGATTTATAAAAAAAAAATAGATATAGGCGTCGGTTATTTACCGATAACCGTCAACACAGACTTACAGCGTCAGTTTTTTGTTGAACACCGACGCCAAAAGTGTTCGCGCTACAAGAAATGGGAGTCATCTAGGACACTTTTCTGCGTCGGTTGTTTAGTATATAACCGACGCAGAAAGCGTCCTAGATGACGCTATTTTCTGTGGCGCGAACCCTTTTGGCGTCGGTGTTTTATAATAAACCGACGCCTTTATGTTAAATAGGCGTCGGTTTTTAACCGACGCTGAAGTGTCCAACCTTTTAGCGGCGCCCACATAGGCGTCGTTCAGAAACCGACGCCAAAGGGGGTTAAACAACCGACACTAAAAGGCACTTCTGTAGTAGTGATATATATATATATATATATATATATATATATTCTATAGTTTTAAACATCACTATATAATTTTGATATTGTATCCATTAATTTTAAATACTTCTATCTGCATTTATATTTCATTAATACATAATATTTATAAATGTAGATAGACGTATTTAAAATTAATGGATACAATATTAAAATTATATAGTGATGTTTAAAATTATAGAAATAAAACATATATATATATATATTAATTCTATAGTTTTAAACATCACTATATAATTTTGATATTGTATCCATTAATTTTAAATACTTCTATCTGCATTTATATTTCATTAATACATAATATTTATAAATGCAGATAGAAGTATTTAAAATTAATGGATACAATAATAAAATTATATAGTGATGTTTAAAACTATAGAAATAAAACATAAACATGTATATATATATATATTAATTCTATAGTTTTAAACATCACTATATAATTTTGATGTTGTATCCATTAATTTTAAATACTTCTATCTGCATTTATATTTCATTAATACATAATATTTATAAATGCAGATAGAAGTATTTCAAATTAATGGATACAATATTAAAATTATATAGTGATGTTTAAAACTATAGAAATAAAACATATATATATATATATTAATTCTATAGTTTTAAAAATCACTATATAATTTTGACTATGTATCCATTAATTTTAAATACTTCTATCTGCATTTATATTTCATTAATACATAATATTTATAAATGCAGATAGAAGTATTTAAAATTAATGGATACAATATTAAAATTATATAGTGATGTTTAAAACTATAGAAATAAAACATATACATACATATATATATATATATATATATATATATATATATATATATTAATTCTATAGTTTTAAACATCACTATATAATTTTGATATTGTATCCATTAATTTTAAATACTTCTATCTGCATTTATATTTCATTAATACATAATATTTATAAATGCAGATAGAAGTATTTAAAATTAATGGATACAATATTAAAATTATATAGTGATGTTTAAAACTATAGAAATAAAACATATACATATAAATATATATTAATTCTATAGTTTTAAACATCACTATATAATTTTGATATTGTATCCATTAATTTTAAATACTTCTATCTGCATTATAAATATTATGTATTAATGAAATATAAACGCAGATAGAAGTATTTAAAATTAATGGATACAATATAAAAATTATATAGTGATGTTTAAAAGTATAGAATATATATATATATATATGTATATGTTTTATTTCTATAGTTTTAAACATCACTATATAATTTTAATATTGTATCCATTAATTTTAAATACTTCTATCTGCATTTATAAATATTAGGTATTAATGAAATATAAATGCAGATAGAAGTATTTAAAATTAATGGATACAATATCAAAATTATATAGTGATGTTTAAAACTATTTTTTTTGGTCGGTCAAAAAACGTGTTACTATAGAAACCAAAAAACTATAGTGATGTTTAAAACTATAGAATTAATAGTGATGTTTAAAACTATAAAATTAATATATATACACACACACATATGTGTGTGTATTTTATGTGCACCAGCGTGTCGTATATACTACCATATTAGTTTTTATTTTATTATTTTATTATTTTTATTGCTATATTAGTTTTCTTTTTTTCTAAGTTTACAATTAAATGCATGTATATATTTTCTTTATTTTTATAATTTTAAACTTATTATAAAATTTTAGTACTATATTCATTAATTTTAAATACTTTTATGTACATTTATAAATATTATGTATTAATAAATATAATATTCTATTAATATTTTTATTATCTTCAGTTATTATTTCATATATATGGCTAATTTCATATAAGTTAATGTAGATTATATTTATTTAGCAATTTAACATATATATGTGTATATCATAATAAAAAAATATACATGGTAATAATAAAAAAATTAAAAAAAAACATTGTCCCGCCCAACGGGTAGCTGGGGGCGCGGCGCCACATGGAAGTCCCACGATGAAGACGCCAGTCAGACCGGCGTCTTCATCGTGGGACTGCCACGTGGCGCCATGCCCCCAGCTACCCGTTAGGCGGAGCCGAATTTGCTTTTTTTTGAGCCAATAGGAGTGAAGACGCCATTCAGTTCGGCGTCTTCGACCCTTTCTCTTTCCCAAACTCGTCTATTCGAGTAAATTTGTTCCAAACTCGTTTATTTTGGTAATTATTTACTGCTAACCCGTCTATTTTAATTTTTTCCCTCTAATTTATAGGTGTATACTAAAAAAAAGGACATTAAGCCACACTATTTTATTCACACCATCAAAACCGTCCATAATTATCTTAAGTAAACAAAAAAAACCAAGTCACCGCGCTATGCGTGAAAGATAACAGAGGCCTCTCTCCACACCGCCACGACTCCCCTCTTTCCGCAATGGTTTCCATCTCTCCCTTCCTATTCTTTTCAGTCCCGCCAAATGTTCCCGGTTTACGCTTAGATTGTAAACGGTTCCAATCTCCCCGCCCCCCTTCACGATCTCTTACGGAGCCATCTACCCAGTGCCGGATTTCCAGAGTTGTGCCCTTGACCCATGGGGACATTGCCAGAGTATGCGCTTGTCAAGAGTTAACCTCCATCGAGATTGCAGGTCAACAGATTGCGGTAGCCTTACGCCATCCATACCCTTGGATCCCAGCCATTTGAAGATTACAGGCGTCAGTGGAAACTTCCGAAAGCTTATCTTGTGAAGATCTGCTTGCTACAGGTTCCTAAAACATCATCTTTTTACTTCTTACTTGTGCCTCTTTCAGCCTCATTCACTACAACAAAATTCACTTTTATGGGCACACAAAAATGCTGGAAACATTCCCAATTCATGCCGATTTTGATATTTACCGGTATTTTTTATATTGCTAACAACATGTTGTTAAAAAGTATGTGTTTAAAGCTCTAAGGCATCTTAAATACGTGAGAAACATGATAAGAAACATCATGGCACAGTTGTCGGGAATCAACCCAAGAATACCAAAAAGTAATATCAAAAACATCGTTGTATGATGTCGGAAATCGACTCGATAATACCATAAAATGATACAAATCAGCATTGCATGATGACGACATGGGATTATAGAATACCAGAAAATGACACCAATTGGAATTTTATATAGAGAAAGTCACACACTAAATACTCATGGTAAGGACAACATATATTTAGTCTGAAACACAGAAAGAAGTTATATTGAATGTTTATGGTTGATACAGATCATTATTTTACATACACGAGTTCCTACCGTGTGTCCAAACTAAAAATTAAAAAAAAAGTGTACTACATTGAGATCTTGTATATAATCCTAGTCTTCTTTAAATACTCCTTACCATCAGCTCATGAATAGGCCTCTCTGAAAATTTTACGACTTTGTGATTTTCTGGTCTGCTGCATTTTTGCTAAAAAGATAAGATGTTAATAGTTTATTGGTGTCTCACGTTGTTGCTTATAATGATAGTCTTATGTAAATACTGCTTGCCCATAAGTGCATGGATAGGCCTCTCATAATGTTTTCCAACTTCATGATTTCTGGCATGCTGCATTTTTCTCGACAAGATAAGATGTTAGTGGCTTTTTAATGTGTCGAGTTGTTGCTTACTTCCATGAAATTTCATCCTTGTCTCTCAGTTCGTGGCTTTCAGGGAGGGGAGATCTTACCCCGGAGAAGAGACGAGAGAAGGTAATAATGTGGTAATTCTTGTTCAGGTATCCACATTGGTAATTTAACAGATAGCTAATGGTAGATAAAGTTTAACAATAATGAACTCTTACCGCATAAGCACAAGGGACAAAGTGGAAGTCCTGGATCTCTTTTATTGTTGGATATGGCGCCAACTCAAGGAGGAGAAATCACCCTAGGTTCATTTGTTGAGGGAGATCACTGGTGCCGACAGAGACGTGAAACATGGTGGTTGGCAGAATCAGAGCTACATAGTGTAGATCACTCTTATAGCCATAAACCACGCCTTCTTCAGCAATAAACCATGCCTTTTTCACTCTTATAGCATTTTTATTCTATTTACACATACCTTTTATAATGTTTTTTGGCTATTTATATCTTTCCATCCTCTTATTTGCTAACAAGTTCTCAAAATTATTTAGATAACAAATTAATATTTATTTTGTACAGTGTCCAAAGCAGCCGAACGATACAGATTGCGGGTATTATGTGCTGAAGTATATGAAAGACATCTTTGATGTGAGAAATAGAAATATTCCTGAATGTGTAAGCTACTTAACATTATATTCTTTTAGTTTGTTCAAATTTCTAAATAAATTGAAAAAATCACAATATGTTGATATATTTGTCATATGATTGCAGTATTATTCGAAGTATATTGGTCGTTGCTTCAACCAAGAAGAAATCGATGAGGTCCGAAACGAGTGGGCGGCATGTGTTCTTGAGCACACACAAGATTATGTGACATGTGGGGGAGACATTTGTTCTTTAGCATAGATCAATGTGTGAAACTTTTTTAGTTAGTTTTTAGTTCGATTCTAGAGTGGATACTCAATATTTTGTATTATTGAATCGTTGTATGAATGATTTAATATTAATTAAATTTCGTACAACTTTCTTTCAAGGTTTAATGGAAATTTTGTTCAACTATGTGTTTATTTGTGAAATGAAAAAGTATAATTGCATATTTATTATAATTTATTAATAATATGGTTCATTTGATCAATACAATTGGTTTGATATATGACCTGTCAAACTCTAATCAAAGACAACAGTTAATGATATGTTGTAAAATGTATGATTCTACAACAAACAACACATGTTGTGTTATCCACACCTATTACAACAGGTTTGTCAGGAAAAAATACACCTATTACAACATGTATTTTTAGTGAACTACAACATGCATAACCTGTTGTATAAATTGTGTATATTACAACAGTCACACACAATGTTGTCTAAACAATCCTATTACTACGGTTAAATGTATGGAAAGACAACATATTCCAACTGTTGTATACACATGTATATTACAACATGTGCACTGCATGTTGTAATAGACCTACCTATTACAACGGGTGTGTTTAGTGAAAGACAACATGCTTCGACTGTTGTATAATATATATTACAACGGGTGAACCGCATGTTGTAAAAAATACCCCTATTACAACGGGTGTGTTTAGCGAAAGACAACGTCGTTCAACTGTTGTATAATATATATTACAACAGGTGCACTGCATGTTGTATAAAATATCCATATTACAACAGGCCATTCCTTAAAAGACAACATGTTTCAACTGTTGTATAAAATACATCTATTACAACATGCGATCACATGTTGTGTAAAGCACCCCCCATAAGACCACGCGATCTAATACAACGGTTAACACCTGTTGTAAATTGAGAAAAGGAACTGTTGTAAAAAGCATTTTCTGTAGTAGTGATATAATGTTATCATAATCTTTCCATAAATGTTGAATTTGTTCCCCATCTATAGGGTGAGGAGGCGGTTCATTTTCCTCCTCACCATTGAAGCTTCTTTTGTCAACACACCATGGGTGATCCGTAGGCAAAAAACGACGATGCCTTAGATACACACACTTTCGAGAATATGGGAGGTAAATGGAACCATGATCAACATGACAATAAGGGCACACCTTGTATCCTTTAGTCCTCCAACCAGACAACATGCTATATGCTGGAAAATCACTAATGGTCCACAGAAGCATTGCCCTCATACAAAATACCTCTCCTGTATTCACATCAAATGTGTTAACGCCATCCCAAAACATCTTCAATTCATCAATTAATGGTTCGAGATACACATCTATATCGTTTCCAGGTGATTTAGGACCATCGATAAGAAGTGAAAACATTAAGAATGACTGATGCATAGCAAGCCATGGGGGAAGATTGTAGCACATTAAGATTACATGCCATATGCTTCTGCTACTTCCCATTGCAATATTGAAAGGACTAAATCCATCAGTTGCTAAGCCAAGTCGTACATTGCGTGGATCATTGCTAAATGATGGATGTTTATTGTCAAAATCCTTCCAAGCCTCAGAATCTCTGGGATGTGCCATTTCACCATCCTTACTAGTCGGGCTAGTGGAGTGCCAAATCATCAAAGGAGCAGTCTTTCTAGAATTATACAATCTTTTAAGCCTAGGGGTTAAGGGAAAGTACCGAAGCACTTTTTATGGCATCCTTTTCTTGACCTTTATCCTTCTTCCCTTATAAGTATCATTCCACCTGGATGTATCACACGTTGGGCACCTATCCAAGTCCACGTATTCACCTCTAAATAATACACAATCATTGGGACATGCGTGGATAACCTGATAATCCAATCCCAATGAGGACATGAGCTTTCTACATTCATACCATTTTATTGGTAGCTTATGTCCCTTAGGCAATACTTGATTAAGAAGTTCCAAATAATCTGATATTGCCTTATTGCTAATTTTATTCAAGCACTTGTGTCTAAATAGGTGAACGATAAACGATAGTTTAGAAAATTTATCACAACCAGGATATAGTGGTTCACAAGCATCTTTCAATAGTTCATCAAATTTATTATCATCATGTAGAGTATGTTCATTATCATTCCCAACATCTTCTTCGGTCATTTCTACATGATCATATCAAGTATCATTAATCAAGCCTTCTATATCATCAAAAGGTTTATCAACATGTTGGTTGGAAAAATTATGTTGGTTGTCATCGTGATACACCCAATTCGTGTAGGTTGAGAGAAATCCATACTTGATCACATGCCATTGAAATGTTTTTCTATCATAAAAAAATTGTTCTCACACTTCACGCATGGGCAATTCACCTCGACATGATTCCTAAATGCCAAATCTAGAAAGGAATTAAATCCTAACATGAAAGCACTTTTGCAACGGTCATGTTTAGATTTTCCTCTACTAATCCAAGTTTTATCCATGTCTCCTAAAAAAATGCAATTTAAGTATAGTAGCAAGTCTACCATATCTGATATAAAAGAAGAAATTCAGACATGAGAGAGAGTACAAGTTGAGACTTTTAAAGTTTAGAGGAAGCTACCCTTGCCAAAGTACCGTTTGAATTCACACTTGAAATCAGATAACCAAAATATAGAAGGATCATATTTGGCATAACTGTAAGCATATTAAGACTTCAATTATGTGATTATTTTTCTTAACACTCAGACTTAGTATATGTTTACAAATACATGCAACATTTTTTGAATGTTAATACATAAAATATTTTATTTTGTTGAAGATGGTCATACGATTGTTGTACTACAATCAATGGGCAAGATGTGGAAAGGCTGGATGATGAGACTAAAAAAAAAATGTCAACCACAACTTCACAAAATATGGAAGGATCCATGTCATATACACAACTACCTTGAAGCAAATGTAGCTTTTTGCTAAGAAAAATCCTACTTATAATGCAGTAAGTTTTTTTCAGGAGGCTTTGTCACTTTATATGATTATTTTAAAGAAAAAATAATAAATTTGTTGTATTTAATACGCCCTTAGAATTTTGGCATGATATAGAGTTGTGTTTAACCCAAATTGGATCATGCTATATACCCTTAGTTTGATGATGAGACCTTAAGAGGTCACCATGGAGAATCATCACTGAATTTTTAACATAGTCTGAGATAATATATTGAGGATAACCAATCCCAGCATCCAATATAATAGTCATGTTGAAGTGTGATTAAGTTGTAAGCACTTACATAAAGATAATAACTGAGCAATATTAATTTTTTATTTTTAATATTAAATCATTATATGTGAATGAAAAGCGATGGGTAAAACTGTGAATTACTTACTAAAGTTAGCACAAAAATGAAACTAGCAAACTATTACATGTTAGTATCATGATCCGAAATTAATTTACACTATGTCAACTCCATTATTGTTCTCTGTCTATATCTCTATCTCTCTCTCATTTGTACAATCAAATTAAAATCTCTTTTTCTTCTCTCTCTTTCGATCTCTCATTTCTGGGATCTAAGAATAATAAGAGAGTACTAAAGGGTAACTATTCTATTGCTCCTATTTGTGCAAATAAATTAATTGCTTGAGCTAGTCAGCTCTAGTCTGTGTAGAAACTTGCTTGAGCTATCGTTTTTCTGTTAATCACAGCAGAAAGAGACATGCAGCTGTTAGGGATAACATCACACTCGATTGAGATAAGATGGAAATAATAAAAGACACAATAATACTTGACATTGACTGTCTGCTTGTGTTTAGAAATTGACCAGCGTCTACTCGATGCTTTCAAAATTATTTATTTTTCTAATCGTAATATAAAACAAAGCATTAGCAAGATACATTAATAGTTATCACCGTGGTTGAGGTGAATTACACCTGATTTAGGAGTCTTCGATAATGTGGGATTAACTTTTCTCAAACTAACTGACTCTTGGTAGAGAGACGGTGAAATATTATCTGTAGAGGACAACACGTTCATGGGCAATGGCATTTACAGCTCCTAGTCTAAATTGGGGATATGTAAAAGTATTATCAATTGTCTGGAAAACTCCTTATCTATACTACTATAAAAAGAGTGAATAGTTTTTACTAATTACAGCAATGCCACCAGCCAATCAGATTGCATTGTTTTTAAAATGGTGCTCTCTCCTTAACTCTTTCTCTCTTCTCTTCTTTTTTCAAAAATTTTGACATTTATTTGTTCTTTTCCCTCCTTCCACCATGACTACCATGTTCAATATTACTCCTCCAAAACTGACGGCCAACGTTACCTCCTTCAATTGTGTTCTCCTTTCCTTTCTCCTCTCTTCCATCTCTTTCAATTCCCAACAAACCATCCCACCACGTTTTTTAGTTGAAACCGCAAAAAATTTGAAACACGTTCAACTTTCATCCACGTTCTCTACATTTAGTAATCGAATCGGCAACCATTAATTCTGAATTTCCAGTTGAAACCCACTTTGCCTTTTCCACTCTCTCCACTCTCTGTTTTACTGACCCATTACTAACCACTCTGTTCTCTCCATATACATATCTTTGGATGAAACCCAACTAACTACTCTCTCACAGATTCACGGTCAATTGAAGTCCCGGTAATCTCAACAAATCACCCCACTTTTAATGAAAAGACAACGTCATCCCGTCCGCTTCGGCTTGCCCGAGATAACTGTGGCGATGAGTTTTCAAATATCATTCAGTTGGAACCAAATTCACATGGTTCATCATCATAAAATATGTGGAAGTCTTCCTATGTTTTTAAGTATCTAATGACGTTCTTCATACATGTTGTATCAAAATCTAAAAAGCAATCACGTACAAGACTATAACCAGCGTACCTGGCAAGCAAGAGCATTTAGTGTGCTAGGCGATGCCTCAAAAAGAAGCAGTTCATCCACTGATTGATTAGCGTTGGTTGGATGACGAACGATATGGATTATTTTTTTAACAATATTGATCATTGGTTACTGGAAGCTGATGCCTCACTATGTGTATATGATGCAGTGAAACAACTCGGATGACTAATCGTTGTTCAGTATGCACATGTGTAATATTTTTTTATCAATAATGTGTCTACAAAACTGTAGGTTCGGCATAGTATTTGTGAGTGAATCTGGGCAGACGCTCGTGCCAGATCACAAAGAACACTATGCAGTACGTTGTTTTTATGTTTTCTATGCATTTCTAGTATACAATTCTTACTATTTCCACTGTCGTGAACCTGGTTCTTGGCAAATCAAAGCTTCTCCAACATCATGTTGAAGATCTGAAAGGACGATTGGGTTGTTGGTTTTTTTTGTTTTAGTTTCTTTGTAGTTAACCATTACCTGAATTGCAAGGATGGCGACATGAGTACTCAGACCAACATGGAACAAGAAAACAACTTTTAAGGTATTGCTCAACCCCCTAAATATAACAGATGACACACCTATAATATTTGTGTAGCCCAAATCTTCTGAGAATGAAGGTAATGAAGATAATGATTGGAACTTGTGCAAAGTTTTCTTAGCAAGAAATGGTTCTGCACATAATGCAAGAATCCTAACTTCTATGATTTAAACTATTTTGGTATATATGACGAGCATAAGGATTTTCTTATCATGTAGTGTAGGAATACATTCACAATAATCAATAAATATTTACTACTATCCAGCATTGCCTATCATACAAGACTAGGCATTGCATCAATTGCGTATCATTTTAAATTAAATGTTTCTTAAGATATATTGCATACATCTAAAAGAGTAAATGATTATATAACATGTCAAATAATTCAAAAATGGGTTGGCTACTTGGTGATTTGCAAAATAACAAAATAATAGAAGCATTTAACCAATATGACTGGGTCGAGGCATGTCTTAGAATTGGATTGGGTTCTTGAATAGACCACTCCTCACCTGACTTGACCTATTTCTACTCTCTAACAACATATCCATTCCGTAAGAGATTGTTAATGTAGACACTAAAGATGCTTGTGTAGAAGTAGATTGGGCACTACAAGTAACAGAATAACAATCCATTTTGTGCACCTTACTAAATTTAAAGTTTCAATATATTCATCACTCCAATATTCGACATCATGACCTTAAAAATTGGAAACAGTATAATACATCTTTTACAAGTGTGGTGTAGAAATGTTATACATCTGTCTTTTATGTGATAACTTCCATGGGGTACATATGTTTCTTGCTATCGGTTATTACAATAGAAGTTAGTACTAAAAATAAGAAACATGTAAAACTTCATGATGTCTAATATTTGAATAGATAATATAAACTCATTAAAGTGTCCAATCTAACATGAGACATGCTTCATAGGCAAGAAATTTTATGTAATTTTACCAAGTATCACTATTTATCACGTGCATGGTAGAAGTGTGCTCATATGAAAGAAGTTACATTATTTACCCAACATCACAATATACTCACTAAATTGAGTCCATCACAACTTACACTATATTTAACACTAATTAATTTGTAATCCAAGAAGTATGACAAATTAATTATGGCGAGCATACATTATATTTTAAGCTATTTATTAAAATACAATGTTCACTTTAAGCTATCAAGTTTATGAGAAACATTTTATAGAAAAATATATTAAAATATCACTATTTATCACGTGCATGGTAGAAGTGTGCTCATATGAAAGAAGTTACAATATTTACCCAAAAAATACTAGACACGATATGTTATTTGTTTGATCTTCATAATGGATCTATTATTTATTCTTTTAAAATCACTATGGATATAAGGGAACAAATCAAAAAGGATGGTTTGATAATCAAAACTGACTTTCTCCAACTCTCTGTATGTTTACATATATCATCATCATTATTCATTCTTCTTTTTACATTTATTGGGGAAATGTTAGTCTACAATTTTTTATACAAAATGATAACTTGAAGATACATATCAACTCTTTTTTGTCTATATCATGACCTTTTTAATTATTTTTAGTAAGAGCAACACTAGCTGGTAAAGTTTCATCAAAAAATAAAAGTGAGATTCACAACCACATTTTTTTTGTACTTTTGTGTTTACTACGTCTTTTCTTTAATTTTCCAAATAAGAATATTAATTAAATATAAAAGTATCTATATACCATTGTATATTCAAAATATATATTTGTACCATCATCTATTTTAAATTTATTAAATTTATTGTGACATGTGCATGTGCACGTGTGTGTGCTCACTAGTATTAGTATATATGTGGATGGATCAGTAGTATCATTCGGTTTATATGTTTGTGTGTTTGAATATAAAGCGGTCTGAATTCTTCCATCGGTTTTATAAGAATGAGTTGTAGAATAAAAGTTATCTAATGGGACATTCAGACTATATTCCCATCACGTCATGATATCCCCAGTTTGAGTCACTTGAACTCTTAAACATTTGCCTTTTCTAATGAGTGTATGTATTAGTAACGGAATAAAGGTAGGAGAAAGAGACCGCATGAGTACTGGTTTGGTAACTCAGAAATTGTTTGTTTAAGGGAGAGGAAGTATGCGAGTAATGGTTTGGTAATGACAGACTCACTGGTCATACTACCAGGGTCGGATGATATCTGAAGAGGCATGGCGGAGGTAGCCATCGGCGATGGCCGGTTTCAAACGCACCAAGTCGGGAATCCACATTGGCGATCCTATGTGTTTCCCTTTGATCATGCACATCTCTTGGAACTCCGCCTGGACCTCAAAACAACTTCGGACGGGTTTCAGGGGTCAGGGACCTGCGGAGTCCCTTAACCCCAGCGCAACAATAAAAGAGGGGATCGGCGTCGCTAGTCGACCCAACAATCGGGGCAAAACTGCGGCGAGATGAATGCACAGGATGAAAGAGCAATGGCTCGAGATGGTTACCTCGCGAGGAATCAAACTGAGGTTGCTCCAGCTACCGGAGCTTCAAGCTTTTGCTCTGGGGGTGACGACCGCCGTCCGAGCTCTCCACGCACCCACGAACTAAATTGATTGCGGGAAAGCGTAGGCAATGTGCCGAGGTCAACTTCCGAACCGAGAGGGATTGAGAGGACGACCAGAAACGAGAAGTTGAGAGGGATGGGAAAAGAGCAGTGGCAGCTACTCGAGCAATTCTAGGGCATCGGCTCTCTCATTCCAAGATAGGGTACGTAGAAGACTGAGGGAAGGACTCCTTGACTCACAACAAATTCTAAGGCGCGACTTCGGAGCCTTGAAGGCGGCAATTTCGATCAGGGATGAGATGGTGCACATCATTGGGAGAGGAAGATGGGGTTGACGACGCCCTTTTCACACTCGGGGAGACATGCGCGGCGTGGGAGGGAAAGAGGGGAGAGGAAACGCGGGCGGACGTTTGGGAATTGCGTGGGAAGCGTAAGTGGACATCTAGAATTTGTGTGCGCTGACCAAGCTAAGTGCATTACTGGGGGAAAGATAAGAAAATAGGGAGGGTATAAATAGTTAGGCAAATATAAAAATATAAATAATGTGTTATTTTAAAAAATCAGGATATACGTATCTAGTGTATTGTATTAATTGTCACATATATAAGTTTAATACCCTTAATTAACATCCAACAATTTTCTCTCCAAATTTCTCTCAATAACTTCTTTCTTTCTTTTTTAAGATTATATATCAAATAAAATAAGAGCCTTTATAGATGGTAAAGCGTGACAAGATGTGTAATATAATATTCCCACAATTCCATATTTTTATACATGTTACCAAGTAAAAGAAATTGGGGAAACGTTTTCTTGATACAATTCTTCTTTTATGTCTCAATTTGAAATAATTTTGACTCATATTCACTCTCTTTCTTCAACAAATTTAAATGCATTAAAGTCAATTACAAGTTATTTCCTTCAACATTATTACTTTCCTAATTTTTATTACAAAATAGTTTAAATAAAATGAAAGAATTTATGTTAAATAAAAGAAGACTTGTAACAATTTCAAATCATTTTGACTCATATTCTCTCTCTTTCTTCAACCAATTGAAATGCATTAAAGTCAATTACAAGTTATTTCCTTCAACATTTTAGTTTCCTTATTTTTATTACAAAAGGATATAAATATTTGTGGTAGTCTACTATAGAAATATTTAATTGGGTTTGATATTATTCTAATTGATCATATGTTAAATAAAATGAAAGACTTTATGGATGGAAAGCGTGGCAATATTTATATCATTATATTTAATAATAACAATTATATATGGGTGCTCTAAAATATTGATGAAACATTTTCTTGCTACAAGTCTTATTTTATGTCTCAATTTGAAATCATTTTGACTCATATTCTCTCTCTTTCTTCAACCAATTGAAATGCATTAAAGTCAATTACAAGTTATTTCCTTTAACATTTTAGTTTCCTTATTTTTATTACAAAAGGATATAAATATTTGTTGTAGTCTACTATAGAAATATTTAATTGGGTTTGATATTATTCTAATTGATCATATGTTAAATAAAATGAAAGAATTTATGGATGGCAAACGTGGCAATATTTACATCAAGTCCCACAAAATGTATTGGGAGTTGACATGGCCCATACCATGAAAATTTTCTCTCACATTATGTCCTTAAAGTCAATTACAAGTTATTTCCTTCAACATTATTACTTTCCTAATTTTTATTACAAAATGGTTTAAATAAAATGAAAGAATTTATGTTAAATAAAAGAAAACTTGTAGCAATTTGAAATCATTTTGACTCATATTCTCTCTCTTTCTTCAACCAATTGAAATGCATTAAAGTCAATTACAAGTTATTTCCTTCAACATTTTAGTTTCCTTATTTTTATTACAAAAGGATATAAATATTTGTGGTAGTCTACTATAGAAATATTTAATTGGGTTTGATATTATTATAATTGATCATATGTTAAATAAAATGAAAGAATTTATGGATGGCAAACGTGGCAATATTTATATCATTATATTTAATAATAACAATTATATATGGATGCTCTAAAATATTGATGAAACATTTTCTTGCTACAAGTCTTCTTTTATGTCTCAATTTGAAATCATTTTGACTCATATTCTCTCTCTTTCTTAAACCAATTGAAATGCATTAAAGTCAATTACAAGTTATTTCCTTTAACATTTTAGTTTCCTTATTTTTATTACAAAAGGATATAAATATTTGTTGTAGTCTACTATAAAAATATTTAATTGGGTTTGATATTATTCTAATTGATCATATGCTAAATAAAATGAAAGAATTTATGGATGGCAAACGTGGCAATATTTACATCAAGTCCCACAAAATGTATTGGGAGTTGACATGACCCATATCATGAAAATTTTCTCTCACATTATGTCCTTAAAGTCAATTACAAGTTATTTCCTTCAACATTATTACTTTCCTAATTTTTATTACAAAATGGTTTAAATAAAATGAAAGAATTTATGTTAAATAAAAGAAGACTTGTAGCAATTTCAAATCATTTTGACTCATATTCTCTCTCTTTCTTCAACCAATTGAAATGCATTAAAGTCAATTACAAGTTATTTCCTTCAACATTTTAGTTTCCTTATTTTTATTACAAAAGGATATAAATATTTGTGGTAGTCTACTATAGAAATATTTAATTGGGTTTGATATTATTCTAATTGATCATATGTTAAATAAAATGAAAGAATTTGTGGATGGCAAACGTGGCAATATTTATATCATTATATTTAATAATAACAAATATATATGGGTGCTCTAAAATATTGATGAAACATTTTCTTGCTACAAGTCTTCTTTTATGTCTCAATTTGAAATCATTTTGACTCATATTCTCTCTCTTTATTCAACCAATTGAAATGCATTAAAGTCAATTACAAGTTATTTCCTTTAACATTTTAGTTTCCTTATTTTTATTACAAAATGATATAAATATTTTTTGTAGTCTACTATAGAAATATTTAATTGGGTTCGATATTATTCTAATTGATCATATGTTAAATAAAATGAAAGAATTTATGGATGGCAAATGTGGCAATATTTACATCAAGTCCCACAAAATGTATTGGGAGTTGACATGGCCCATATCATGAAAATTTTCTCTCACATTATGTCCTTGAAAATGAATTTGTAAAGAGTTAGGGCCCTTATCATGACAGTGTCCTCTCACAAGAAGACCCTAAAAATGCATTTTGGTGGATCCACATCAAAAACCATGACAACGTCCTCTCATAGCAAGTCCCTAAAAATACAGTAGGGAGAAGCCACAACCAATATCATGACAATGTCCTCTCATGGCATGTCCCAGGAAATGATTTTATGAGGAGGAGCCACATTCAATATCACGACAACGTCCTCTCATAACAAGTCCACAGTAATATATTTGGGAGGATCCATGACTCATATCATGACAATATCCTCTCAAAACATGTCCCTCAAAACACATTTGTGAGGATCCATGGCCCACATTGTGATGATGTTTCACAACAAGTTCTTTTAGGAACTAAGGCCCATAACATGACAATGTCCACTCACATCAAGTCTCCAAAAATGCATTTGGTAGGTGTCAAGTCTCATATTATGACAGTTTCCTCTCATAACAAGTCCCTAAAAATGCTTTGATCAGAGACATGTATGTATGCATTGTCCTCATAATTGTTCATAAATGACATGTGTATGAGTTTGGGGATGATTGAAGAACGGTCAGTTAGGTGCTTGCGGAAGCCACCATCCATTTGTATCAATTGGTGTTGGGGGTGGTGGTCTACACAATATGTTGCCAAGGAGCAATGTGCCTAATAAGAAAAGACATGTTAGCCTTATAATGATCACAAAAGATATTTGTATGAGTCTGGTGCTAATTGTCATGTCAATATCCCCTCATGAATGACTGCAATTGAATTATAATGACTCTCAACAGAAATTCGACCGACACATGTCCTTTTTAAATAGAAGACATAAAAATCTTCATATAATTGCTCAAAAGATTACATAAAAGCTCTCACAGAAGCACGAGCAACAAACGGGGTTTCCAATCCTTTTTGGATGGCAAAACCCAAGAACCCAAAAACTGGGTTTCCAATCCTCGGACGTTGCCTGCCCTGATTTAAAGTTTTTTGAATTGATACCTATCAAGGGAGAAACTCCAGTTAGGTCAACACAGACATGTTTTCCATTCATCCAGTGAAATAAAAGAATGCCTGCAGGTCGCAACAAATGAACACCATCAGATTGAGTGCCAAGGAAGGCCAAAGGAGCTTCTATCAAAACCTTTAACCCAGCTCGAGAGACAATGTTGAAGAAAGCATCCTGAACAACATCATGACGAAACTTTTAACTAGGCCACGAGCGCCAGTTGGTTTTGGATTATTATTCTTCATTTGAAAGTGATTAACAACAAGAAGGAAACTAGATCTCACAACACAACATTGCAACTGCCTCCACGACGCACGTTGCGACCGCGATATAACGTGATACAATAGTGTTAAAAGCAAGGCGTCACAACCATTGTTATACATAATATTTGTGACCAACTCACAACACAACGTCACGACCCACCCTCACAACACAATGTCGTGATCGAAAGAAATGCAGTGTCACGATCATATCAAAATGAAGTGTCACGTCCAGAAGCATAATGGACCATCACGATTAAAACAAGGCCAACAATCACAACCAAAACCATCCCAAGTCCTTAAAAACGCATTTGGAAGGTGCCATGACACATATGATGAAAATGTCATCTCACAATAAGTCCTTAAAAATGTATTTGGGAGGTGTCAAGTCCCATATCATGACAATGTCCTCTCACAACAAGTCCATGAAAATACATTTGGGAGGGTTCATGGCCCATTTCAAGACAAATTTTATCTCACATCAAGTCCCTAAAAATGCATTTGGGAGGTGACATGACCCAAGTCACGATAATGTCTTTTCACAACATCTACCTTCAAATGCATTAAGGAGGAGTCAGGGCCGATATATTGACAGAGTCCTCTCATAATAAATCCCTAAAAATGGATTGGGGAGGGGCCATGGCCCAGATCATGATAATGCCCTTTCACAACGTGTCTCTTCAAATGCATTAAGGAGGATCCAGGGCCATATATTGACAATGTCCTCTCATAATGAGCCCCTGAAAATACATTTAAGTGAAGTTTGGGCCCATATATGCCAACATCCTCTCACGCTAAGTCCTTGAAAATACATTTGGGAGGTGCAATGTAGCATATGATCACAATGTCATCTCACGATAAGTCCTTAAAAATACATTTGGGAGGTTTTAGGTCCTATATCACGACAACGTCCTCTCACAACAAGTCTATGAACATGCATTTGGGGGGTGTCAGGGCCCATATCATGACAACAACCTCTCAAAATAAGTCCATCAAAATGCATTTGGGAGGTGTCAGTGCCCATTTCATGACAAATGTTATCTCATATCAAGTCCCTAAAAATACATCTGGGAGGTGCCACGACCCATATGATAATAGTGTCCTCACAGCAATATCATGTCAGTGTGCTCTCACAGCAAGTCCCTAAAAATAAACTTTTGATGAGCCATGACCCATATCATGATGGTGTCCTCTCACGGGAAGATCCCCAAAATGCATTTTGGAGGAGCCACATCACATATCATGAGAATGACCTCTCCCAACATGTCATTGTAATTGCATTTGGGAGGATATGTGACCACTATCATGATAGTGTGCTCTCACGGTAAGTCCCTAAAAGTAAATTTCTAAGGAGCCAGGGCCCATATCATGATGGTGTCATCTCACAACATGTCACTGAATATGTTTATGGGAGGAACCAGGGCCCATATCATTATGGCATCCTCTCACATCAAGTCTTTGAAAATGCATATGAGAGGAGCCACCTCTAATATAATGGCAATGTCCTCTCCCAACATGTCATTGTAATTGCATTTGGGAGGATATGTGACCAATATCATGATAGTGTGCTCTCACGGTAAGTCCCTAAAAATAAATTTCTGAGGAGCCAGGGCCCATATCATGATGATGTCGTCTCACAACATGTCACTGAATATGTTTTTGGGAGGAACTAGGGCCCATATCATTATGGCATCCACTCACATCAGGTCTTTGAAAATGCATTTGAGAGGAGCCGCATCATATATCATGAGAATTTCCTCTCCCAACATGTCATTGTAATTGCATTTGGGAGGATATGTGACCACTATCATGATAGTGTGCTCTCACACTAAGCCCCTAAAAATAAATTTCTGAGGAGTCAGGGCCCATATCATGATGGTGTTGTCTCACAACATGTCACTTAATATGTTTCATATAATTGCTCAAAAGATTACATAAAAGCTCTCACAGAAGTGCAAGCAACAAATTGGGTTGCCAATCCTTGTTGGATGACAAAACCCAAGGACCCAAAAATAAAATCATTAAATGTACATGAAGGCATCATAAGATTCCTATTTATATATGTGTCGAGCTATAGTCGGTCAACAGGCAGAGGCGGTGGCTCAATACGCTGACGAGCTGACAGGGTGCAAGGAACATAATCTGGAAATCCAGAATTGATGGGAGCAGGCAAACCATCACAACGAGTGATGTCTCACCAGGCTATCGAGGTAGAGTGGTAGTAACATCAGAGCCATCAGAAGCTTGATGAGGACATGCTTTAGACCATGGCACGATGCCAAGGCATACACCACACATCCAATGCTTGGAAGAACAATGAGAAAACACCAAGCCCTCCCAAACATCTGCATACTCCAACGCCTTACAGATTCCATCAACACGACTCAGTGAAGATAAACGAACAACCCGAAGATGATTACCAAAACTGTTAACTGTTAACGGTTTGTCGCGACATGTATGGAGGCTCCTAAAAGGACATGAAACTTGTGCAGCATGTCCAACCATGCAGGATGTAAGCCCTGCGTGGTAAAGGACCACAGGAACAATGTAAGGACCCTAACCTTCGTTTAGGGTTTACCCTGTTTGCTTTGCTTAACCCTGATGTTTAGTTGCTTGCTAATCACCTTTAGTGGTGATTAGGGTTTGGTTGTGCTTTGTTGAGAGTTGGAGGTGCTACTTGCAAATAACCTAAGTCTAGGGTTTGTGAGCAAGTTTGCCACCTTGTGAGGTGTTCCTCCCTCTCCTTGCTTCCTCTAGAGTAGAGAGGAAGGCTTGGGCTCTATGCTTGAGTTCCTTTGGGCTTGGTTGAGCTTGTTGGGACTTGTGGTGCCTTTCTTTTGCTTGGTTGGACCTTGTGTCGGGGAAGAGGAGCTGTGTCGCCTAGGGGCTATGTCGCTCATGTTGGAGGTGTGTCATCCAAGTGTGTCGCCCATGACCTTTGACCATCCTTGACCTCGTTTGTGTCACCACTAGTGGACACTTGGTGCTTGATTCTTGCATATGGCAATGGCCTTGGACATGTGTTTAGGGCATGCTAGTGTGGTGGTTCTTTCCCATGGACAAGTGATCCCTAGGTGGGTGACACCTTGCTTTGCTCTACCTTGTTTTCTCCTCCACCTACTTCTATATATGTGTTCTTTCTCTCTTGCTAGGGATCCTTTTTAGTCTCTTGGTTTCCCCTCTCCCTTGGTGCACGATACCCTCATCCTTTGCAAGCTTGGTGGACGATACCCTTGGAGGAGCTTGCTTGGTGGCCGATCCTTCCTTGGAGCTTTCTTCTTCCTTGGTGCTTGGAGCTTGGTGCTAGGATCTTGGAGCTTGCTTAAGGCGGGTTACATAACTCCTAACCCTAACTACATTACCTCCTTTTCTATGTTCTTATATGTTGCTATGATCTTGTCGGCTATATGTTTTGCTAGTTGGCTCCTTGCTTAAGTTTTTCTTGTTGGACGAACCATGTGTTCTAGGTTTCTTGGTGAGCAACACTCTCTTCTCTCCTAGGTCTTGAGGAGTGAGCTTGAGTTCTAGTATCATGAGCAACACTCCTCTCTCATTTAAGTTGAGAGGTGAGCTTGTGTTCTAGTAGCTTGAGCAACACCCTCCTCTCACCATGGACTTGAAGGGTGAGCTTGGTGATAGCTGTGAACCTTGCCATGGTTGATCCTTGTGTCGCCCCTTTGGTGATAGATGATGTGCAAGACCCCTCTCTCATTTAAGTTGAGAGGTGAGCCATCTTCTTGATCCTTTAGGGTTTTGGTGACCTTGTACTTGAGGTGGATGACGACCTTGTGGTGTTGTTTCTTGGTTGTTATGGTGTTGTTAGAGGTTGCTGCCCAACAACCCTCTTGACCAAGAACCTTGGAAGACAAGCTGTGGTGGTTGTGATGGACGATACCCCTCTTGTCCTAGAGTGGTGCACGATACATTTATGGTGGCTTTGATGGGTGTTACACCCTGGACCTTGACGGGCGTCACACTAGTTCTGTGAGTGTCGGCCGACAGCCCTACCCCCCCTGACGGGCGTTGCGCGTTATCCCTTAGTGCCCGACACAGGTCGTTGCCTGATAGGCATAGGTGCACGACACCTGACGCGCCGTTGCACTTTATTTCGTTGCTTAGCTGCACACTTGGTTGTTGTTGCCCTTGGTGTTAACGCAGTGTTGCCCGTTACACCCTTGGTTGACCGACATGAGTTGGGCGATAGGGTGAGCACCCTACCCGATACAACCTATAGTGAGGGTGCCCTACCCGTCACACTTCTTGTGAGGGTAGTGGACACTTTTAGTAAGGGTCTTGCTTCTCATAGAAAACTAATATGGTGGATAATGTTCTTGTGAACACGTTGGTGACCCTTGATATTCTTAATGGTGACCATTATGGTAAAGCTTGTTTATGTAATTCACATGACCTTACCTATGTATGTGATTATCTTGAATCCCCTATATAATGATAAGGGAAATAATAAGCATGTAATATGGTTTGCTTAATGATGTGCTTTGTGTTCATGATCATGAGTTGAAGCATGATTGATAAAGTATATAATCATTAATGTCACCCTATTTTGATAGCATGGTCTTTCTGTTAAGCCTATGATTATTGTGTACACTAACCCTGCAGGTGATGCATGGCCAAGTAAAAGGGCTATGAGGTAAATATATATGTTGAGTAACTCTACTATGATGATTACTCTTGATAATGATATAGCCTGTATGATGTATTTGATTAAAGTACTTGGGATTGTTATCCCATGTTAATGATGTAAGCCTTGAGAGGCAGTGGCACTATGTGATGAGGGATTGAGATCCCATGGCAATGTGATGATCCTTGAGATGGATCTAGATGATTGGCAAGAGGCCAAGTGATAACATGTAATGTTGGATCCTTGTGATGGAGCAGGATGATATGATTACCATAAAAGCATAACATTGAGTTTTATGTTGTTTATTTCATGTTGCATGTTATACAACTTGGTTGAATCTTGCAATCCACATAAAAGATACTAATTAATTATAGTGGAACATATCATGTAGTTTTCCCTGGCCATAGATCCATCATCGTCAGGAGTTGGTGATGGTGAAACAGGTTCTCCTGTGGGTTAACCTAGAGCGCATATTATTGAATATGCGAGGTTTCTCCTAGCCTCAAATAGAGAGGGAAACGAGTGCAGCTGCGGTTGCAGACTCGGAGTATGTGATGAGCATGGTGAACAGGCCCATGGCTCTGGATATGTGATATGAGGAGCATGAATGCGTTCATGGCTCAGAGCATGGTGAACATGCCCGTGGCTCAGTTTTACTAGCACCGAGACCTGTACCGAGGCAGGCTAGAGGATGGGTAGCCTATGGAGCTGACCCTATGGCTGAGGCCACTTAAGCATGAGACTGCGGTCCTGCTTGTGTTGTACTCGTACACTGACTACGAGGTGGGAGGTCATGGAGTCCGGCTCTTCCATTTGACCTTGTATGGCACCGGCTTTGGGTTTCGCAACCGAAGGTTGGATCTGAGCGGTACGGCTCACTTTCTCAAGGCATAATAATACGTAATTCAGCCGAATAGTATTTATTACTTAAGGCAAAACACGGAACATTGGTTGAGGCCTTGCTTGTGCAGTTAATTTTATTATACTTGCAGTTGCATATATGTTCCTTATGTTATGTGGTAAGATCTTATAAATCTTATCTTGTCAATCATGTTCCATAAAGTGATAATTGGTGATATGCCTTCCATACAGCCTGGTAAGCTGGATGGTACGAATAGCTTTGCTATATAGACTGTTATTATTCTACATTTTATTGCTTATCTACTGATGTTGCTTTATCCATCTTGGTTTTATAGTTTCGGCAGGGAGTTATGGTTCTCGCTGGGACAATGTACAATTGTCTCACCCCACTGGTTTTCAGGTGTTCGAGCTAGACGTGGTGGTGGTCGTGGAGTTGTGGCCGAGCAGCAAGACGAGTAGTAGAAGACAAGAGATGGACATGCTGCTGTTTTGGTCGTTTTGTAGTAGAGTCTTAGAGTCATCCCTGTATTCTCAGGTCCTTGGAGGTGTTTTGACGCTATTTCACGATGTATAGCTGTTGATGGTTTGTATATCCTGTTGCTGGCCGGATGAGGGTCGTTTTGTATATATAACAGGTGATGAACTCATGTGATGACAGGACAGCTGGTCCCCTAAGCTGTGGACACGTATCGAACGTTGTAAAGGTTTATATAACATGTTTTCTTACAGGATGAGGACTTGAATGTAATAATTTCTCAGTTATTCCGCTTTCCACAATCAGTTTTAATTAGCCCGTGTTTTTGGTAATCTGTGGTTATGGTGATTTCCTCATGTTTTCGCGTAACACCTCGCTGTCTGTGTGATAGTGGGATGTGTTGCCACAAACAACCTCACGGCTTTTCACTTGTGACGCAGCAAGACAGTCATAATGTGTCATTACCGATGTGGGAAAATTGAATTTTGCCATTAAAGAGAGAAGAAATGAGACATGGAGGGAACCCTCTCGTGTATGGCAGCCAATAGGGCAGTCCTTCCTGCTGGGTTGACAAGTGCCAAGTCTGCTTAACACACGACTGTAGGGAATCGTGTATGGGCTTCCACCTCTGGGGATCGATGTTGGACTCTAACGTATTGATCCTCGACGTGATGAGACCTGGACGGCTAGGCACCAGGGACGCTACGAGTGCATTCTTGCCATAATCCCTTACTGCTATGGGTGTGGTTGCCGAAAAAAGGGCATCCACCACCGGTATGGCCAAGTCCAACAAAAGTTGATAAGTTGAATCAGACTTGAAGTTATCGCCGAACCTTTCTGGTCACCTTCCGTCCACATTCGGGAGACACTATGGTAAGTCGGATCTGGATACTATGGTGTGGGGGAACAAGACGAGCAGAGAACCCCTGCCATCAACGACATTGGGGTAGGTGCAATAATTAATCAGAGGTAGGTGGGAGCCAAACAGAATCATCGTCGGTGCCCATGTCACGTGCAGCGGCTTGGCGCCCTCGCATCGCATCATCGTCCAACGCATGGTGACCAAATAAGTGTTGATATATTCCAACAAAAATACACTCGGGAGGAGCCATGACACATTTCTTCTCATAAAAAGTCTCTTTCAATGCATTTCTTAGGAACTGGGGCCCATATAGTGACAATGTCCACTCACAACAATTATCTAAAAATGCATATGTGAGGGTTGGGGCCCATATCACGAGAATTTCCTCTAACAGCAGGTCCCCCGTAATGCATTTGTGAGAATTCAAGGCCCATATCAAGACAATGTCCTCTCATAGTAATTCTGTATAATTTCTAAGGTTAAGTGACTTGAATTTGTGTCATCTATAACTTTGGTGACACACATACATGTCACCTAAATGTTATGTCTCCTTGTATATTAGATTTGACTCATATACATGTGTAAACCCCCATTAGAACATAGGTGATTCAAATATATGTCACCTATAGTGTGTCACCCTTTCAAGTATGATAAAATGTTTGTCACTTATGTTGCACAGACTACACGTGACATACATGCATGTCACCTAAAGTATGTCACCCTTTCAAATATACAAAAATGTATGTCATCTATTTTACGTAGGCCTACACAGATTATAAGTCATGTACAAATATGTCACCTAAAGTGCATTATTTTTTACATGACTGTCATCTATACTATGTTTTTTGGTAGTGTCAAAGGATACTATTGTTTTCCAGTTCATGCATGCACTTGCGACGTCGACAATCGGCTTGAAACAATTGTCCCTGAGGTCAAAAGTAAGAGGGAGTGTAAGCGATCAGTAGCGGTCTCCAACGATGACGAGGGTAAGCGGCCTAAAATCGGGTGCAACCGCAGGTGCCGTAGGCGAAAACTTAGTTTTATAGTCACCAGCGAAGATGAGGAAGAGGTGGACAGTCCACCAAAGGCAAAGACGTGCTATTGCTATATGAAACTTCATCGCCAAAAATCTAAGGAGTCGTTCTTGAAGCGGCATTCCGCAAGGTGTTTGTCTGAAGCCCTGCACTCTGAAGGCATGCGCACTGAGTTACCTGCTATCCCGTAGATGCATATTGAAATGCTGAAATGGATTTGGCACAACAATATTTCAGAGTTTAGAGCATTCAACTTTGATCTGAAATAACATTTCTTCTGACAAATAAGAGAGTATACTCATATTTTTTTTTGCAGTACATACGTCTGCTACAAGGAGGAGGATGAAATATTTAACCCTGACGGCGGAAGATATCCGCTCTTGCATGGAAGGGTACTACATCACCGACGACATTATCGACGCACATGTTTATACAATGAACAGAAAAAATCTAGAGTAGACAAACAGAAGGGTCAAGAAATTTAATGTTCCAATGCTTCTATGTGTACGTCACTTGTTCCCCTCCTAGGTCTCTTAGACGTCGTATTTACATATTTTCTGTCCTTCATTTTTTCTTTTGTCCCAATACTTGTTCCATTTTTCATTGTCCGTGTTCCTTTGATACCACTCGTTGTTCATGTTGTCGTGCTCCTTATTCTGTTTCTCCACCTCCTTGTTACCGTTCTCTCTGTCATTGTTCCTTTTCTTCCCTTCATTGTTCCTTTTCTTGCCTTCATTGTTCGTTTTCTTCTCTTCATCGTTCCTTTTCTTCTCTTCATTGTTCCTTTTCTTCTATTGCACAATTCTTTTTCATTTACTACTTTACTCACACTTCATGTTCCCTTTTTGCTTGGATGTTGTTACTTTTCTCCTTGTTCATGTTGGCATGCTCCTTATTTCAGTTTTGTTTGTAGTTATTATGCACCTATTTTGGTTTTGATAAATCCCTCTTGTTTGTTGTCTATGTTGTCTTATTTTGCAAAAAAATGCTATTCTCAACATTCACTCCTCTGAGCCAATTAACGAGGAGCGTCAATACACCTTTATCCGAAATTTGTTCGAGTTATACGACCAACATTGTCTGCACAACTTAGATCATGGAACTTGTGATTATGTAAGTATTTTCTACATATATATCACCTCTTCATAATTTGGTGGCTATTCTCACATGTACATTTTTTAAATTTAAAATGTAGTACATGATTCCTATCTGCCACCATGAACATTTCTTTGTCGTTTGCTTTGACTTCCCTGTGGAGAAGTTCGTCTTGCTGAACAACCGGGACACTCGGGACCCAGGGACATGGACTCTTTATGAAGTACATGAAGATCTTTCTCACTATCACAAGAGGGGCTGCAGGCTAGAGCAAATGGAAATGGTATATTCCAGTAGTTCTCGAACAGAGGGACAAATATAGTGTGGGGTCTTTACCATGTTGTTCATGAAACATTGGAACGGTGAAATCCAGTTGAGTAAATTCATTCAATGGAATGATCTGCAATATATTTTACAAATGTGTATGAAGATGGCTACAAAGATAGTATGTAGTCGTAGAAATGTACTTCTAAATTTTTTACTTGAGCATACATTGAAAACTAGAGACAGTGGCTATTAATGTCATATGTTATTCCCCTTTTGTAATCTATATTTGATAATTGTTTCTTGTTAAAGTGTGTTGCCATGGCAACATGTATTTTGCACAAGTAGTAGGAGAACAGTAGCATTGAGTAGAAGGGAGAGAGGGATCAATTATCGTGAGATAGGGAAAAGCCAACATTATTTACTGACACGTAAGACACATAATTTTAAAACAGGAACAAGAATGGGTAGTAACAAAACAATATGTCGGATAAAAGGAATGTAAGGTTTACAAGTAACTATGTGTGACTTCGAGCATAAAGAAGCGTCTGCATCAGTTGGATAAAAGGAACAACATGTCGTATAAAAGGAACAACATATCAAATAAAAGGAATGTAAGCCTTGCAAGTAAAGAAGCATCTGCATCAGTGACTATCGTCCCAGTACCACCAAGTGATCAACATCAAATGTGGGGAAGTGCCATGCAAGTATCATAGCTAATCATTGGGAAGGGTTGGAAGTGCCATGCATGTTCCAAGTATGATCCCATTAGGATCGAAAGGATTGGAAATGATTTGGAGTACGATGAGGCACATATGAAATCTTCCATTGCAATGAGGATGAATCGACCATGTAGGAGGAGAGTTGCTTGTGGCGTTGTAGGTGGAGCTTCCCTGATCTGAATTGGTATTGGCCTTCATTTATATCCATCCAACTATTCCCTTATAGGATCAATTGGAGGGAAAAGACCCAAATAAACTTACGATTCATTTGTATTTTCACCCCCAGCTACAATGTCCAGTCACATGTTGCCACTGTCACGGGTGCATTCACTGCAGCTTATCACAACATGCGCCCTAAATGAAGGCGAAGTAAAAAAAATGATGAGGATTATAAGAACAAGAATGAGTAGTAAAGGAACATAGACTAGGAGAAAAGGAACAACGATGAAGGACAAAATGATTCGTGTATAGGAAAACAGTTAATATCGAAGACAGAGAAAATGATACGTGCATAGGAGAACGGGAACATGGGAGATGAGAATAGTAGCAAGTAAGAGTAGAATGTGATTGCAGATTGTGAGATAGGAAAAAGACGAATAAGCCAAGACAAAAGGAACAACGATGAAGGATAAAAGGATATGTGTACAGGAGAACAGGAATAACAACGATAGAGAAAAGGATACAAGTATACGAGAACGGGAACATGGAAGATGAGAACGGTAGCAAGTAAAAGGAGAACGGGATTGAAGATTGTGAGATAGGGAAAAGACAAATAGGCCAAAAGAAAGGGAACAAAGTTGAAGGACAAAAGGATAACTGTAAAGACCCGATCTTTACGATCAAATATTTACAAAATAATATCACAATCATAAGCAATCTTTATTACAATCATGCTTGTACATCAGAGTCGCGGAAGCATACAAATATGATTAAAAGTTTAAGAATTAGAATTCATTCTATCTAGTCTTCAACAGAGGACTACCCAGTGCATGTCTCTTCAAGCTCTTCCATTATTACATGCCCATGAGTTCCCAGAGGAAACGAAACCACACTTGGACCCCATTGAAGGGAAAATAAGGGTCAGCAAAGCTGGTACTAAATCCAATCATTGAACTATGTACGAAATAGGTTTAGATGTATAATAAAAGTTAGGAAAGGACTATTTGGTGGACTAAAGGCTAACAAAAAGAAATTCCATTATCAACTTCAAGATAGCAAATCTTTCACAAGAATATCATTAAGCAAGATTCAATAATTCAAGTATGCAAAATTTATCCAAGCTATCCACAAGGTATATCAATTTCAAGATATTCTATTTGGCAAGTTTTGGCACCTTCCTATCATATCTTTTCTAGGGCTAAGTGCCTTGTGTTCTCACACTCTAGGAGAGAACGACACTAATGCCTTATTATCTATTCCAATTAACTGGGGGACAACTAATCCCTATCCACTGCGTAGGGTTGTGGGGTACTTGGCCCACTCAAGTGAGCCAAAGCTCTATAAGGCCAAAGCCCAAGGGACCAAAGTCCACAGGGAGTCAAAACTCCAAATAGATCAAGTCTAGTGGAAAAATAATTATCAACAATAATTTATCAATTACAAAATGAGAGTGGTGAACTTTCAAGAACAAGTAGAGGTTTCAAAACTATATGGAATTCACCACAAATCAAGATATATGTGTGTGTCTATCAAAAGGGAAAATAGTTCAACAATTTAAATAGAAGATCCAGTACCTCAATTATTCAGGGCTCCAAGGATATCATAATCATAATGTGTCTCCAAGAATTTATGAAGAGGTAGCTACAAAGAATAACAATCTTGTCACCATTTGACTTGGAATCAATGTTGTTCAATTTTTCTTATTTATGATTAGGTTTTTCTATCTAAGTTTCTATAACATATTTTCCCCTCCATATCATTTCTAAGTTTCCAACCTGGTTATATAAAATCATTGTTACCTTTTTACATGTTCTAGGTGTTACTATTACTCCATGGTGATAGTAGGTTTATATTATCCCAAGTTCTTGCATATATTACATATTTTCCTTAACTATTCATATTATGTGATACTACCATAAGTCATATTTATGCATACCATATAATAATCCATGTTAGTGATATGAAAAGGGTAAACATTTATTTAGTCATGTTTGTCATACTTTTATTGGTTACAAGAACATAGTTACGAATATTAAGTCTAGCTTTCCTAATTTATCACTAGCATCCTTATTCTTCATTTGGTTTCTTATTAGATTGATACCTCCATCATATGGATCATAATTAAAAGTGTAGTAATTTTGAGGCCAACTATTAGGAAGGACAATCTAAAGCTATAAATTATGCAAATTGGGGAGTTATTCGTATCACATGCTTTAATGGGAAACACATCTGAATGGATTTGATCTCAAAGTTTATAGAAATCAATTACACTATTTGAACATGTTTCTAAATTTTTATTCTAGTTTTAGGTGTTATTTAATTCTTTTTATTGTTTAATTAAGGTCATGTGCAAGCATCTAAATTAGACGGTCGTCTTTCATAGATAAATTTTATGCTATTAATATCATATCAAGATGAACCTACGTGCATGCAGGCATAAAGTGGTCTATAGTCAAGTATTTAATTTGTAGTTCGGAACCTCACAACATGCAAGCTTTTCAATTGTTTCTTCTTTTTAGTCGTTTAGCTACTATCATTATATTTGTGAATCAATATCACGATCAGGAAAGGAAATAAGTGATAGAGAAAAGGGAATCGTGTACCTCCACAGTATTGGAATCAATCCCGGCAGTATATCTAGACAGAAAGCAAGGTATTCGGCAGCTGCTATAATTCCCCAGATAGGTGCTGATGATTACTTAGTCGATCATGGTGGCCTAGATAGCTGATGCTAGATCTGAAGCAGTGGGATACCAGGGGTGAACTTTCTTCTTGGTTCAGTTGGAGATGAACATGACTCTTTTCATGTTGGTCGATGCGACTCAGGTTCTATCTCACCCTGATTGCTAGCTGTAGGATCTTCCTAGCACCTGCCAGACATGAGGCGACCTATGGGTGGTGCTACGGTGAGGCAGGGTGGTCATTGCGGCAACAGGTGCTGTTGGCAAGGGCAGGGGTCACGACCCAAATGGTGGTGATAGGATTTGGAGGAGCTGGTGGCGGCTGTGTTGTTTGGAGGCGGCGACCTACAATTTGGTGGTTGCAGATTGTGGAGCAGCAAGTCAGATGATGGATTAAAGAAGTGCAGGTGTTGTTGAGGCCATGCCAGGGAGGGAGGTCGATCAAGGTGTTAAGGCTAGGTGAGTTTGTAGGGACGTTGATGGTGGTTTGGTGGATGTAGTGCAGTGGTGGTGGCATGTTAGGTCGATGGAAGAAGGAAGAAGAAGAGAGACTGGGGTTGAGTTTCGAGTAGAAGACGATGTGTCAAAGGCCTTCGGTGATGCACGGGGTGGACTGCGTCTGGTCAGAATTTGCAATCTGCTGAGAAGTTATGTTGTAGGTCTGGCCGTTCTAGTTTTGCAGGTGGCGTCGAAGGATTGCTGGTGAACGCTTGTCAAATGGCGTGGAGATCTGAATCTCTAACGCCCAGATCGGTGGGGCTAAGTGATCGGCTGCAAACAGCACAGGCTGGTGGTGCAGGTGCTTGTGGCTGCTAGCCAGTGCACAAGAGTTAGACGGGGAGGTATTGGGGGAAGGGTGACGGTGATCTGTTCTTGAGGGGGTGAGTTGCAGGTTCAGTCACAGATGGATGTCATGATCATGGTCAGGATCGGTGGCAGTTTCTGGCAAGCTGGCTGCTATATATCATTTCTAGGTTGAAGATGACTGATGAATGGCTGCGCTGTGATTTGGTTGCGAGAGGTTTATAGGGTAGGTTTGTAGTGATTAAGGGTGCCTGAGGTTGAGGGTTGCACGAGGAGGATGGTGACCTGTAACGGATCGTTGTTGTTTCCTGGCGAGGTATTATGGTGGAGGGTGGTTGGTTGATATGGGGTGGCGTTTATTGTGGCAATGAGTAACGAAGGTTTAGCATTTCATTCAAAATTGAGATTATAATAACTTCCGATCCTATGTTTCCGGCAACGTTCGCAAGCGAGAGATGAAATATAAATGTGAACTGGTTTCTCATTAGTTCCTCATTAGTGATTAATTAACTAGTCAAAAGAAGTTGAGAAGACAGAGAGAAACTAGAAGGGGGCGGGACTAAATAACAAGCCATAGATATAATAAGTTACTTCTGGAATGGTTATGGAAGCGATTGATTTGGCATTGTTTGTTTCTTTAATGCAATATATATATATATATCTATATATATATAAATATATATATATATATATATATATATATATATATATATATATATATATTCAAGAGGCAGCACAAAACACACCATCTCTTAATTAGGATAAGAGGTGAAAATTAATTGGTTCCCTCAAATGCGTATGCATTTCCATTATAAATAAATATATTCTTCTTTTGTTTTAATCTAGTAGTTCAACCAACCAATCTTAATACTAAATTGTAACTAGTGGACAATATTATGAAATATTTACCTATAAAGTTTGTTGACTCCCTACGACATTATGGTAGAATTTTGTCTCAGAAGGAATACAAGTGGCTTTATATGTCTGCTCACCTTTTACTATAACGACTAAAATGTATTTAAATTCATTCCAAATCTAATAGTAGTCCAATTAAGAGTATTGTATGAGTTTGAAACAAAATCAAGGTACGAAAGGGAAACAACATCAAATTAGATTAAATGATCTCAATTTTTTTTTGTAAAAGATATTTAGCTGAGTACTTGATGGTATTATTTTTCAAATGAGGAGGAGATACTTGTTCAGACTCAAGAAATTCAAAAATAAATGACGTACTTAAAAAAAGGTAATTATGTGTTATAGAAAAAAAAATAAATTTCGGTATCAAAATTTCAGTATGTTACAATAAGTGTACATGAGAACAGGAACAACGACGACGTAGAAAAGGATACGTGTATACGAGAACGGAAACATGGAAGATGAGAACGGTAGCTAGTAAAAGGAGAACGGGATTGAAGATTGTGAGATTGGGAAAAGACGAATAGGCCATGAGAAAAGGAACAACATTGAAGGACAAAAGGATACATGTACATGAGAACAGGAACAACAATGACAAAGAAAAGGATACGTGTAAATGAGAACGGGAACATGGAAGATGAGAATGGTAGCAAGTAAAAGGAGAACAAGATTGAAGATTTGAGATAGGGAAAAGATGAATAGGCCAGGAGAAAAGGAAGATGAGCAAGGGAGGCTTGTCTTTCTCTTCTGACCTTCTTGGATATGAAAACTTGTATCCTTCCCATTAGGATTGGAAGGCTTGGAAATTATTTGGATTCCGAAGAGGTATGATGGGACATTAGGTTTGGAAGGATTGGAAAAGATTTGGTGTTACGATGACGAACACATGAAATCTTCTGTTTCCATGATCTTGCATCGACCATAGTTGTGACTGTGATAGGGAGGTTTCAAGATTCCACCATTTCATGAACACATAGTTGTGGAGGTGGCAGTGGCGGTGGAGGTGGCGGTGGCGGTTGCTATGGCTCTATCGGTGGTGCTGCCATTCTCTGAGTTGGTATTGTCCTATATTTATAGCCAGTCAATGATTCCTTTTGAAGTGAGGGTTTCTCAAGCTTGCCTTCCCTTGAACAACAACAATGGTCAAAATGTATTTTTTCACCTTTTGGCACCTTCTTGCATATTCTAGACCTTTGGAGGTGACCATACGATAGAGTAAAGAGACATATATGACAAAATAAAGAGATATATATCATCTCCCCATCTATGATCATGTGCTTGCTATACTTATTCCCATTCTCGATATACATATTCCCATTCTCGCAATACATATTCCCATTCTCCTTGCGATTGTTCCTTTAATCCACAATCAACTTCCTTTAGTCACCATCCTGGTTGTCACTTGAACAATAAGGAGGAGAAGGGGAATAAGTAAAGCGACAAAAGGATCAGAGAGGGGGAGACAAGGAAAATGTTTAAGAGAATATGATAAATGAGATAAGGATTTACTGATGTCACTTCCAGTAATAGTGGCAAGTCACGAATGCAATTACTACTGCTCGCATGCAGTCGAAAAAATTTCCAGATAAACCCTTGCTAGACAACACCGACTCCTCTTCCTCATTTTCCTCATCTCCCCCTCTGTGATCCCATTCTCTCTATACATATTCCCGTTCTCCTCATGATTGTTCCTTTTCGCCTCAGTCAAGTTCCTTTCATCACCATCCTCAGTGTCACCTAAGCAATGAGGAGGAGAAGGGGAATAAGTAAAGTGACAATGAGATGATAGATGGGGAGATGAGGAAAATGAGGAAGAGAACATGATAAATGAGATAAGGATTTGGTAATGTCACTTCTAGCAACAGTGGCAAGTCACGAGTGCAATTACTATTGCTCCCATGCAATCGATAAAAGCTTCAGATAAACCCTATCTGGACAACATCGACTCCTCTTCCTCATTTTCCTTATCTCCACTTCTATGATCCCATTCTTGATATACATATTCCCATTCTCCTCGCGATTGTTCCTTTTCTCCTCAGTCAAGTTCCTTTTGTCACTGTCCTCACTGTCACCTGAACAATGAGGAGGAGAAGGGGAATAAGTAAAGCGACAATGGGATGATAGAGGGGGAGATGAGGAAAATGAGGAATAGAACATGATAAATGAGATAAGGATTTACTAATGTCACTTCCAGCACCAGTAGCAAGTCATGAGTTCATAGAAAGTGTCACTGGTGCAATTACTCCTGCTCGCATGCAGTCGAAAAAATATTTAGATAAACCTTAGATGGTGCTGGAGCTGCTCGCATGTAGTCTATAAATTGAGGCCAATGGTTGTACCAATACCATCTTAGAGCAGGCTGCATCACCTAGTGGAGACACAACCAAAGATCCACCTACTCCACAAAATATGCACTGAAATGGTAAAGTCTTTGAGACTCTTTCTGCAAGCCACAACCGCGGTCCATTGTAGCTCATGGGAGTGGAAGATTTCTTTTGTTCCTGATCATAACTCCAAATCCTTTTCCAATCCTTCTTAACCTAATTGTAAACTGGACGGGTGAAACTCTAAAGCTTTTCCAATCCATCAGAACCTAATGGAAATGATAAATTCACGGAGTAACACCCGTTCCAACGTATGGCATTTCTTTCTTCTAGGCTTTGACTACAATCCTTGTCCAAGCCAAGAAGAGGATATGACTACAGACATATTTAAATCTGCAGTCGTATCCATATCGGTATCCATGAAGAAATCTGTATCTATGGAGAAATATGTATTTGTATTTGTAGGTTGGGTTTTTCTATTATTCAATAGATATAATGGTGACTGTATTTGAATATGTAGTATGCATTAATCTGCAGTTGTATCTGTAACTATAACTGTAATGTGTTTTTGCATTAGTATTACTGGATTGACGTGTTTGAATAATCAAGATTATATTAAGTACTAATGTTGCACCTCTTGTTACTGTACTCACCCTCCGTGATCCTTTTCTCCTCATTCTTGTTCTTGTGGTTATTGTTCGTCTTCCTTTTCTCCTTTAGTGCAACTATTTTCGTTATCTCCTCTTCATTCCTTTTCTCATCCTCTATGATCCTGTACATCCCATTGTTGTTCTTGCAGTTATTATCCATCAATTCCCAAGTCAAAACTAGGCATTTCTCCTTATTTGGACTCTTTCTCTCTTTGGAAATGCATCTTCGCTCATATTGTCCATCTCGCATTCTCCGGAATACCAATCCATCTTTTTTTGATCGGATTGAACCTGGAAAAACCTTTATTGACTTGCCTTTGAACTGACTTCCATGAGGATTCAGTTCATCATCAGCTGTAATCAGCTGAGAAATAGGAAGTGGAACACCATTTTCATTATGTTTGCCAATGAATGAGTCAGCCATTGAGCATAACAAATTAATCTCATTGTCTACCATTTGGTAAAGATCATCGTCCATGCAAACTGATGTCGCCAGCTGAACCATTTTGTGGCACGTATGTTGATAGTGTTCCCCATATTCTTCTGGTTTATTGACATCGGCAACGGAGTCAAGTATACCAATCCCATTCTTAGCAAGCTTTGTCCAATGACCGACTATGTAGTGAGGGGGATTGTTCGCAAATTTTTTTTCTTCCAAAGAGCCTAGAAAATCCAAAACTTTGAGAACGTGTCTACAAATCATTGCCATGCTTTTGTGCATATGACGGGACATTCAAATTTCATCTCAACCAGCTAGAATAACACAATCCTCTCATCTAATGTATTATTGTATACACTTTTGAAAATAGTGTATGAAATCCTTCCTCTAATATTATATTCGGTTGAGATGTTGATTACATACTTTATCCTTTTTTTGAACTCTGATTCGAAGATTGCAAACATATTAGGAGTATAAACATCAGCGGCCCTTTTTGCAATCGGGATGTAGGAAAATATATTGTATGTAAATTTAACAGCTGCTTGAAACACGTGTTCCTTTTTGTTGCTCCTCCTGCTTGCAACCATTCTATTGAAGTGTGTGAAGAACTGAACCAAGTTGTGATTTGGTTGTAGAAAGAGCCTCATTACACCATTGCATGATTCATTGAGCTGGGTCGATTTCATACCAGTAGTAAAATGTCATCTTACCCAAGACGAGGACCATTGTTTGTGATAGTCATGTATTCTATCAATCCAATGGTGTGGCCCATCCGGAAAGCATTCTTCAACCATCTTTTTCCAAGCAAAATTGAATTGATCTACATTTTCAACTTCATACATAAGGAGAGTAAGATGGTCACGCAAAATAGGTGTGAACAAATGAGTGAGGTTCTTGTTGGATAAATTGGACATTATGATAAATCCCTTTGTTTCGATGATGACAAACATTTCATTATTGTTGATCTAACGTGCTACTTGAGTGTTGCAGGAATAAGGTGGATGACAAAGTACTAGGGAATCTATATGCTTGAATGAATTGTAAATGTCATGAAATGTAATCAATTGTAAACTTGTACAAATATATAATGTACAAGTACTTAGACTTCATGTAAATCAAGCGTTAGATCTTCCCTAGCTAAACACCACATTTAGATAGGTCATCCTCTTCAAATAGTGTCACATATGCACACTCATACACACACACAGTGCTTTAATTGAAAGATTGAAATAGGGTCAATCTCGGTCGACTAACTCCTCGACCGAGACACTCTCGGTCGACAATCTTCTCGACCGAGAAAGACCCAAGTAGCCGTTAGACACAGCTGACAAGGTAGTTGGCAGTTGGAGATAAACGTTGCAAAACACTTGATCCAGAGAGCCTGTCGGTCGACAAAACTTTGACCGAGTAGGTGTCTCGATCGACCATTTCTCGACCGAGATGGACTCTGACAACAACTGCAGAATTAATTAACTAAGCCGTTGTTAAAGCAACTAACTTATACCTAACGGCTAGTTAAGCACTTAGAAACCCCTAGAAAGTGTCTAGAACATCCTTAAGCACTTGTAAGACATTCCTATAAATAGGACATGCCTTAGGACACCTAAACTCACTTGTTTTACACTTGAGCAATCTTTGAGCATACATTTGCATTGAGCAACCTGTTTGTGAGCAACTGAGCATATTGAAAATTGGCTACTTCTTCTCTTAGCTCAAATTTCGTGTCCTATAGGCTAGCATCTCCTATCCACAGCAATCACAATTCCATACACAATTGGTTATGAGATCTACACGCTTGATCTAGGCAAATCAAGCCTTGTGCTTCAAAGGATAAGTTGTAATTTCCATTTTCTTTCTTGTTCACTATTATTGTTTGTACTCTCCTTGCTACTCCTAGGTTGGAGGCTGCGGATTGGAGAGGTTGTAGATCTTCTTGGTGAAGAAGGGGACCTTGAGCTACTTCAAGAAGGCTGGTGCAACGGGAGGTTACTTCTAAAGAGGAAGGCTACTTCAAGGGGGAGCTTGGAGTTACTTCAAGAAGGCTACCTCGGGTTGGTGCATCTACTTCAAGTGAAGGTTGTTCAAGGGGTGTAAGAAAGTATTGTATTTTGTGTAAATCCTTGTGAAGGTAATAAAATTAATACTTTCAAAATCCCGATTGGGTAAGCAACCGGGTAGTGGACTGACAACTTTAGTATTTGCTAAGGTTGGAACCACTCTAAACACTTGTCTCCTTCTTCCATTATCCATTGGAGTTACTTCAAGAAGGCTACCTTGGGTTGGTGCATCTACTTCAAGTGAAGGTTGTTCAAGGGGTGTAAGAAAGTATTGTATTTTGTGTAAATCCTTGTGAAGGTAATAAAATTAATACTTTCAAAATCCCGGTTGGGTAAGCAACCGGGTAGTGGACTGACAACCTTAGTATTTTCTAAGGTTGGAACCACTCTAAACACTTGTCTCCTTCTTCCATTATCAATTGTGGTTGTTTGAGTTAAATAATTATTAAAATATCTTTAAAACTCTATTCACCACCCCTCTAGTGTTTTTCAATTGGTATCAGAGCAGGCTTCAAGAAGCTCTAATCGAGTCTTGAAGAATGAAGGGCGGTGGTGTCTACAACTGCAAGCAAAGGAGAAGAATGGACAAATCTTCAACAAGCTGCACATGGTGCTTAGGAACAAGCCACACAACACTCAATTGTCCTTGGAGGAAAAAGAAGGAAGATGAGCATAAAGATTGTCTTATTGCTACAACAAGTGAAGAGGAAGAAGAGGTAAGTCTTTTTGATTTATCTAAAGAAGAGCTAGTTGCTAGTCTTGAAGAGACACATAATAAATATATTGAGTATAAGAAAAAGTTAAAAAAAGCTAATAAAGCAAATGATGAATTACATGCTAAACTTCTTGCTATTACCTCTGAAAATGAAGATCTTAAAAAGATCATTGAAGATCATAAAATTATGATAAAATCTACAGAGGCAAATTGCAATCTTCTTTCCCAAGAAAAGAATAATTTGCAAGCTCAAGTAAACGATCTTCAAAAACAACCTGTTTTGTGCTCACATCTAGATTATGATACTATCGTGAAAGAAAGAAATTCATTATCATCTAATCTAGATCAAGCAAAGCTAGATATCAAGAAGAGAATGGATGAGATTGCTAAGCTACAACAAAAAATTAGTAGTCTAAATAATAATGGCATTCTTGATCAAATCTTAAATGATTCCTACCATCAAGTTGGAAGGAGAGGACTAGGTTACAAGCCTAAGGGAAAGTCTTATCATAAACCTAGTTGGAGAAAGACACAAGCACATCAATCTATATATATACCTAAAGGCACAAATACAAATATACCGAAGAACAACCTAGACCAAAATCATAGAAAGAGATATGAGATTGATTCTATATGTTGTCATTATTGTTTGCGCCTTGGTCACTATTCTTTTTCATGTCCTTATAAGAAAAAGGATGTCAAGTTAGTTTGGGTTCCAAAACCTCCAAACTAAATGAACGGAATTAAGTTGAGATATGACCAAGGACCTTAGTTGCATATTTCTATGTATATCTCAACTCAACATAGTGGCATACCAAATTAGTTCAAGTATCTAAACATCTAACTGGGATATATATATATATAACTCTTACTAAAAACAGTTCTGAAATAATACAGAACCATTCTCAGTCGAGGATCTGTCGACCGAGAACAACAGTCGGTCGAGAAATGATCGACCGATCCGGTCTCTGTTGTCAAAACTAAAATGAATTTGCTGAATGTATATTCAATTGATCAAATTGCTATGACTTGCAAAACAAGTTGAAAACCATTTCTGAAAAACTTATAAATATAAATGAAATTAACTCAATTGATTCTCTAAATAAGTTAACATTGAAAATCATATTTAACTTAATAAAAAGAAATTACTGTTCTTATTCACATGATTCTGCATCTCCTGATCTATTCATATAAAAATCATGTGTTATGACGTCTAGTTTAAATGATCATGGTATCATCACTATATGCTTTATCATGGAAATGCTTTCACTATCTTATCATTCAGCTCATAAAGACAATGCTATGTTTACAATAAGATAACGACTATTGTATGCATGGATCCTTGATGATACATAGGCAAGAAAAATGATTCATTTGTGATATGAAAAAGAATTCTAAATGCTTGCAACACATAAGAACTTGAGATATTATTTCTGCTTTCAAGAATTTTATATGAAAATAAGGGTACAAGAAGAAATAGAATTTGATATTTACCTACAACAAAGGAAAGGACGAATATTTTTCCTATTGAATATCTGTTAAAATGATTCAAAATGATATCTAATCAACTTACATGCAGATATATGTGTGTTCAATATGAAAACATGCAAATTTGCCTCTTGGTGGAAATGAAATTTGACCAAGGGGCGCTATGGTCGTAGTCAAAGTCGACCTAAAATAAGTTTGGCATAATACTTATTTGAATATCATTTTCTATATAAAAATCGTGATTAAAAGAACAATTAATTTATGATCACAAAATTGTCCAAATATTGGTAATAATCACAATATTACTCCCTTAGAAAATATATATATGCTTCACAAATTCAGTCTATCATTTGCATTAAAAATTAGCTTAAAAATTCATTCACAGTAAGTCTGTCGGTCGACGAATTCTTCGACCGAAAACATCTCGGTCAGCCTATCCTTTTCGACCGACAGACCTCAATAAAAAAATTACATTGGACACACTTCCGGTCGACAATTATTCGACCGAGCCGATGTCGGTCGACAATTGTTCGACCATGAATTGACCGTTGGGATATGACCGTTGGAATCTGACCGTTTATGACCGTTACCAGTTGACCATTGGGCGGCCGAGTGGCGCGTCTGGAATATGACCGTTGCGGTCGATCGATCGACAAATTGTCGACCGACCTGGTCACTGGATTGCTATAAAAAGGACCAAAAATGGGTCATTGCTTCACACTCTCATCTTCTTACTTCCATAGCTTCTCTCTAGTGCATTCTTGTGCAATTCTTTAGCTTGTTCATTCCCAAGACTTTCTTACTTCTTCTCCACCTTAAAAAGAAATGGCTTCATCATCTACACGTGGAAAGAAGAAAGTTGCTGGCAGGAAAGGAAGGGCAACTTCTCCACCATTGACGATCATCAACGACATCCCCTTCGTTGACGCAGATGTTGGTGACTGCTATCTCAGGCTCTCCTCCAAAACTCCTCTTCCACGATGGCCAGTTGACGTCATGGACTTCCTCAGCATCGTCGACCTGGAGGATCTCTTTGAGGTGCAAAATTTGAAAGAATTTCTTAACCCTTCCTTCCCTTCCTACTATTCCAAAGTGGTAAATGAGTTCTATGCAAACCTAATCTCCCATTCCGAAAATGAAAATAACTTCTTCTACTCTATGGTCAATGGGCATAGTTTTCGATTTACTGAGGAGGATATTCTTGACATGCTCAACATTGACTTAGATGAATATCAAGACACTCTTGACCTTACCACTGGAAATCCACTTAATACATTTTTCCAAGGTGACAATACCGTTAGTCTTAGTGACATTAAACGAGCCATCTTTCAATCAAATACAACTTGTCACGAAGATAGGGGTACCTACTATGCCATTAATCTCAAACCTGCAGCTAGGATTGTCAACCTTATTGTTTCCACAAACATACATCCTAGAGCAAACAAGCCTGAAGTCCCTATTTTTCGCATGTGTCTAATCTATGCCATTATCAACTGTATTCCCATAAATTTTATCCGCATCATCCTTAAGAACATGCTTGAGTTTTCTGGCAATCCCCCGTATGCTGATTTTGTATGCCAAATCACTCAACACTTTCTTAAGACACAAATTGAGGACATGGGATACACATGGGAAAGAAGACCACAAAAAATAAGCAAAAACACAGTAGAGAAGATGGGAATTGATTTTGGTCACAAGAGGGCTAGAATGGAAGGTGAGACCTCTAGTCAAGACATACCACCACCACCTCCTCCTACTAACCCATCCTATGATCCCATCCAAAACACCCTTACCTATATTGCTGGGTCCCAATATCATCTAAGCAAACAACTAGATTATAGCCACCATGCCATGAACTACCTAAACCAAAGAATGCAAACCCTCTCTCCAAATCAACCAGATGAATATCCTTATTCTTTAAATCCTGGCATGCTCAACCCATATATCCCTCTTACAACTACTACCAAACTCCACCTCCACCATCTACAGATCTCACACATACTCAGTTTTCCTTAATGCAACTACAATATATTGCTGCTCATTTCCACTTTGATCGTGTTCCTACCTTCTTGGAAGCATATGCCTTAACCAAGACAGGTGCTTTGGAGTGGCAAACTTTAGTCAAGTATTATGGAGCTGAGCCATTTCTTGGAAAAGACCCTGATATTGATGTAATTCTTAAGTCTTTCCAGTGAGAGTTGGAGTGTCCGTTGTATTAGTTGTAATGAAATGGTTATTTTTGCATGATTGTAATCAAAGGATTATCTTTACATGATTTTATTATCTTTGCATGATTGTAATAATTACATGTTTGTAATGAATTGGTTATCTTTACTGATTATAATGGATACTTTTCAAAAGCTTATGAGTCATCTTATAATATGTTTCATCTATGGCATCATTTGAACATGGCTTATAAGACTATACAAAGTAAGGCGAGTAATAAATATGTACTAAATAAAAAAGGATGCAATCTTTGCAAAATACCTAAAATTTAAAATTGTGGCTAAATTGACCATCTATTGAAGAGCATTCATACATTAACTATAAATTGTGGGATATTTGTGCTTCTTAACAAATGTCATTTATTTGCATCATTTTGGCTTTACATTGAACTTGAAGGAACATCTAATTAAGGGGGAGTTTTCTTTTTAAACGGATATATTTTTGAAATGACAAAGGGGGAGAAATAAATATAAAACTCAGTAATTGTGCAAAACTCAATCAATGAGTTTCATAAACAAACTCTTGGCTTTACATTGAAAGTTGCTATATTCCCTAAAGAATTGGATTTCATGTTCCATAATTCATGGGGAATAATAAGCACACATTTTATAACCAAGAGAAGAAATTTACAAAGGTAATCTTCAGGTATGAAACTCACATGTTCTATATTTAGGAAATGTTTGTCATCTTCAAAAAGGGGGAGATTGTTGGATAAATTGGACATTATGATAAATCCCTTTGTTTCGATGATGACAAACATTTCATTCTTGTTGATCTAACGTGCTACTTGAGTGTTGTAGGAATAAGGTGGGTGACAAAGTACTAGCGAATCTATATGCTTGAATGAATTGTAAATGTCATGAAATGTAATCAATTGTAAACTTGTACAAATATATAATGTACAAGTACTTAGACTTCATGTAAATCAAGCGTTAGATCTTCCCTAGCTAAACACCACATTTAGATAGGTCATCCTCTTCAAATAGTGTCACATATGCACACTCATACACACACTTAGTGCTTTAATTGAAAGATTGAAACAGGGTCAATCTCGGTCGACTAACTCCTCGACCGAGACACTCTCGGTCGACAATCTTCTCGACCAAGAAAGACCCAAGTAGCCGTTAGACACAGCTGACAAGGTAGTTGGCAGTTGGAGATAAACGTTGCAAAACACTTGATCCAGAGAGCCTGTCGGTCGACAAAAATTCGACCGAGTAGGTTTCTCGGTCGACCATTTCTCGACCGAGATGGACTCTGACAGCAACTGCAGAATTAATTAACTAAGCCGTTGTTAAAGAAACTAACTTATACCTAACGGCTAGTTAAGCACTTAGAAACCCCTAGAAAGTGTCTAGAACGTCCTTAAGCACTTGTAAGACATTCCTATAAATAGGACATGCCTTAGGACACCTAAACTCACTTGTTTTACACTTGAGCAATCTTTGAGCATACATTTGCATTGAGCAACCTGTTTGTGAGCAATTGAGCATATTGAAAATTGGCTAATTCTTCTCTTAGCTCAAATTTCGTGTCCTATAGGCTAGCATCTCCTATCCACAACAATCACAATTCCATACACAATTTGTTAGGAGATCTACACGCTTGATCTAGGCAAATCAAGCCTTGTGCTTCAAAGGATAAGTTGTAATTTCCATTTTCTTTCTTGTTCACTATTATTGTTTGTACTCTCCTTGCTACTCCTAGGTTGGAGGTTGTGGATTGGAGAGGTTGTATATCTTCTTGGTGAAGAAGGGGACCTTGAACTACTTCAAGAAGGTTGGTGCAACGGGAGGTTACTTCTAAAGAGGAAGGCTACTTCAAGGGGGAGCTTGGAGTTACTTCAAGAAGGCTACCGCGGGTTGGTGCATCTACTTCAAGTGAAGGTTGTTCAAGGGGTGTAAGAAAGTATTGTATTTTGTGTAAATCCTTGTGAAGGTAATAAAATTAATACTTTCAAAATCCCGGTTGGGTAAGCAACTGGGTAGTGGACTGACAACCTTAGTATTTTCTAAGGTTGGAACCACTCTAAACACTTGTCTCCTTCTTCCATTATCCATTGGAGTTACTTCAAGAAGGCAACCTCAGGTTGGTGCATCTAATTCAAGTGAAGGCTATTCAAGGGGTGTAAGAAAGTATTGTATTTTTTGTAAATCCTTGTGAAGGTAATAAAATTAATACTTTCAAAATCCCGGTTGGGTAAGCAACCAGGTAGTGGACTGACAACCTTAGTATTTGCTAAGGTTGGAACCACTCTAAACACTTGTCTCCTTCTTCCATTATCAATTGTGGTTGTTTGAGTTAAATAATTATTAAAATATCTTTAAAACTCTATTCACCCCCCTCTAGTGTTTTTTAGTTCTTCTAAGCATTTTGTAATATATGCCATGTACATAGAGCATGGAATGTATTGAGGAGAACATTTCTTGTAGCTGCAGCCATTGCGGCATCTTGATATGTGAAAATAGTTAAAGGTGACTTAGATGACAAGCATTTATGAAATGTCCCAAATAACAACGCAAAGGACACAATAGTTTCATCGAAGAGGAGAGTTGCATCGAATATGACACCCTATCGGTGGTGGTTAAAACATACAAATACAGCTACATAAAAAAATGTCTTCAGCTTAATGGAATGTATATGATTCAATACTGGAACACACATGTCAAATACCAGAACACATGAGTCAAATACTAGAACACATGAATTGGAATACATGAGCAAATATGTTTCAATACTTGTTCATAAAGGAATAACATGGAAGTTTATTATTATGGAACAAAAATGGTTCCATAGTGGAACACATTTTGTCGAATACTGGAACACATATTGTAGAATACTAGAACACATATTGTACAATACCAGAACAAAAATTGTAGAATACTAGAACACATATTGTAGAATAGTGGAACACATATTGTACAATACTGGAACACATATTGTAGAATATTGAAACACATATTGTAGAATACAGGAACACATATTGTAGAATATTGGAACACAAATTTCGAATACAGGAACACATGATTTGAATATAGGAACACACGATATCCGATACAGGAACACTGTTGTAGAATAATGGAACACATGATTCTATAAAGTACCTAATGGTCGGTAGCTCTTGTTTCTCCAGAAAGTTGTATCAAAAGAAATCACATCACCAAATAACCGATAATCAAGCTTCATGCTCCTGTCGACCTAGAAGATGTTTGCAATTCTCTCTTCATTATCAACCTTAATGTCAAAGTAAAATGATGGGTTGTTGTATGCATCATTGTGGAAGTACTCTTGCAGAGCAGTGGCCTCACCATCTATCATTGTCCTTTGTCTCCTCTGCCTCAAATGGGTCTTTAAATCCATTCGAAGAAACCTAATGCTCTCACATCCACCGGCCACTAAAGACATTGCATCATAAGAACTTCTTAATTGAATTCCAGTATCTTTGTTGATCTCTGCTACAACTCCTTGCATGCCTGAAACAGTACGGTTGGATCTAAGAAGGTGTTTATATTCCTGTAAGTGAAGTGTGTGATTATGATCAACAACCCATTCACTTATCTTGTACACATTAAGCTAGTGATCAATCTTTAGACTAATATGCGCTTTGCGCCCAGTCCTTTCTACTCTACCCTTTCAAAAGCCTTGTTTATTGCAGAGATATTTCATATACTGAATCTTTTCATGATCCATGTTCTTGCCTTTACAATTCTTCTCCCAATCAATCCTCGTAGCAAACTCTTTCTGATGAGTATAATCATTACAAAATTGATGTGCTTCGTGTATAGAAATAAATTCAAGGTTTTCCTAGTAATCCTATTTATCAAGTTCATCTGAGATCATGAAAGACAACATGATTAATAACGTCTAAAAGAAATAAATAATACTCATCCAGCATGATAAGAGGAACAAGAAAAGCAAGTATGCATGATACAGTTAGGGAGAAAAGGAACGAATGGAATGAGAAAAGGAAAGGATCGAATAGGAACGACTAGAATGAGAAAAGGAAAAGATGACAAAATCATGAATACAAGCATAGAGAGAAAGGGAACAGATGACGATGGGAAAGTAACAATAATCAGGTAAAAAGGAACAATGATAGTAACAACACAAAGAATGAATACTAGCTTGAGAAAAGGAACTTGGAGCAAGAGAGAAAGAAAAAAGAGAGGGAGATAAGAAACATCGATAAGTAAAAAAAGGAATGACAATATTAATAAAGGACAGTTTATGGACTAACCATCAGAGGTTAACTGAATTACTTGAGCAAAGGAACTTGGAGGAAGAGAGCAAGAACTAAGAGAGGGAGATAAGGAATGACAATAAGCTAAAAAGGAAAGGCAATATTAATAAAGGACAGTTAACCATCGAAGGTTAACTGATTAACTTACGCACCAATCTCGTCTTTGGTGATATCAGAAGTCGCACATATCTGATTCAGATCTATTTCAATCCAAACGTCATGTGACTCCATATTAGGAATATCTATGCTAGACGGATATGGGGAAGGAGCTATGTCTCTCTCTGAGAAATCTCTCTATAAAAATTCCTATGATATTCCTTGTCAGCCCTGTTCTTGAGAACCCATCTCATTTAGATCTACGTCAAAAAAGATGTATTGCTGACATAATTTCTCCATTGGACATCTTGGCGTGATGATGTCATCACACAGTAGACTTGTCCTTTTTGAGATCCTTGGCGAGGTGAGCATGGCACACCAGCAATTGAATCTTGGCATCGTGTGGACACACCAGCTTTTAAACGATGAGCATGTTGTTGTTGAGCTCCTTAGAGAGGTGATGATGGCACAACTAAAACTTGCGGTCGTGAGGACAGACCAGCTTCTAAAGGACGAGCATGTTAAAATTCCTTTAAATCCATGTCAACCTAGTTCATCCATTCGTCGGCCATGATGTAATAATCTATAGAAAATGATAGTATATGATACGAAAAAGCAGTAAAAGAGCCTCCTTTCAATGAAAAAATAACTTTTTAAGAAATACCGTCAGTGTACATGAAAAATAAAGGAAATTGTATCATTTTTTTGAGAAAAAGGTGGGGGAGAAGCGAACAACATTTATGAGAATAAAAGAGTTTCATTTCAGAAAAAAGAGCCCACTTTTAAAAAAAATTAGTTAGTGTACATGCAAAACAAATGAAATAGTGATCTTAGTTATATGCAGAATCACGTAACAATTAAAATCTGCAAGGAGTTCGGTCGAGGCATCGGTGGTCGTTTGAGCCCTAAAATAACCAATAGCAACCACAACCAGTCAAGATTTATCTCTCAGCCGCCGTATCACCGCTTCTGTCGAGAGACAACAACGATCTTAGTCTGGTTTAGGCGACGAAGGTCATTTGAGCCCTAAAATAACCAAGAACACTAACGAACGGTCTAGATTTATCTCACCGACCCCATCTTGCCGCCGTCGTCAGAGAGGGAACATCGATCTAGGTTTTGTGTGGAAAGGGAAAATGAAAGAACATGAGAGTGGGAGCTGAAGATGGCAACAACTGAAACTTTGTTCGTATGCATGTTGTGCATGGGAGAGGGTTGTCAGAAGATTGCCATATCTTGGTGCCAAAAATAAACTTTTCCCAACCCGGAAATGCCCCTGGGTTTGATTTAGCCGTCCGTGGAAAAGTGGCCTTTTCATGCGGCCAGGATGGAATTCAGCACGTCCTGAGAAAAGACCCCATTAGGACTGGATCTTTTAGCCATGTGCCCCTGGGTTTGATCTAGCCGTCCATAGAAAAGTGACCTTTTCATGCGACCAGGATGGAATTCAACACATCCTGAGAAAAGACCCCATCAGGACTGGATCTTTAAAAACACTTAAACACAATTCATTAGACCTTCAAATTACTTCAAGAGATCGTGTTGCATATATGAAATTTGAGTGCAACCAAACATACATAGCAAGTATGAGAGAGATTAAATAAGAACAAGAACACAAGCTATGTATAGTGGTTCCAAACTCCAAACTATAAGAGTGTATATATGTTACCTAGAGAGGTCAACCTCTAGGATTTTACAAATATTGCACCTTCCTTATATCCCATTATAAGAGATACAATAAGACCTACCATTTCAAAAACAAGGATACCTAGCCTTCCCTTTGAGTACATGGGAGACAATAACCTCATAAATAACTTACCTATCCAAGACCAAGAGTCTTTAACCTCAGTCAAGAACTTACCCACTTTTGCAATGAGTCTTCCACCTTCACTAAGGATTTACCCTGTAACATCCCTGACCTGGGTCATGTGTTAATCCTAGATGTTTTTCTTAATAAGTTTGATTAAATGCTTTCTCTTATACTTTGAAAGGTAATTAAGGCTCAAGAGGAACTTATGTTTCAATTTTAGTCCTTTTGAATCATGTTGAAACACTATTTTGTTAGTTTTGGACTAAAGTGCAAATTACCCAAGTTGAGGGGTTAACTTGCAAATGTTACATTATAAAATGTTCCTCATATGTTGAAGCATCATAGGAATGAGTATGATGCAGTGGTATGGCTTCCACAAGCTTGAGCACCAAGATAAAGCTTATTGAGCAATCTTTGTGCATTAAAACCTAGTTTTGGTGTAATGTGCAATTTACCCAAAACCTAGGGTTCAATATATAAAGTACCACTTATAGAGGGTCCCTCATGATTCTTGTAATCATGTTAAGAAAATAATTTGAGAGGGTCACTTCATTTGAATCTTTGGAGGAGAGAGAATCTTGATAATAAATAATCAAGATTTAAGCATAATTGAAACCCTAATTCAATTTAATTCAAAAAGAAATATATTTATTGAAGATACCTTCAACCAAAATGTGAGGGATGATTTTGCAAAATGTTTTACGAGCTTTTGCCTTGAAAAGGCACGAAAATATCTTAAGTGAGTGGAGAGCCCACTCACATTAAGTTAATGAAAAGTAGTATCCACTAAAAATGGGATATTAGTATAATATGATTAAGGTGCTTAATTTCTTTTCTTTTAATTCCTGTATAATGAATAGGTTTTGCAAGGGGAAGAGGATGGAGTCGTGGGCAAGGATTTGAGGGGGAGATATGTGGCATTAATTTAAGAAAATAAAGAAATTAATTACTACTTTCTCTCTCATTGAATTTCCTTATACATATCCCATTTCCCACCCACATAAGGACTCTTTTTTAGATTTTATTTCTCTCCTTGCTTTGGCCAAGCACAAGGGATCTTAGGAGCAGGAGGAGGATGATCCCCAACCTATAGGTAAGCTCCATGGTTTTCTTTCACCTGGATTTCATGGTGGGAATCGAAAATCAATGCTTTATTTCTTCTTTTCTCCATTCGATTTTCAACTCTAGCCAATCCTTTCACTCAAAAGCTTAAGAACGGACCTTGGGTAGTTGTCAAAGCTTCACCCACCATTGTAGACATGGATCTTGAAGCTTGGATTCGATTTTGAAGGCGGGTTATACAACTTAAACCCTTAAATGTTGTTATTGCATTCAATTCTCCATTATTTGTTGATCATTTTGTTCTACTTGAAATTCCTTTGATCAATTGATGCAATTACAATGAAAATGGAAGTAGATTTTGAAGGATAGATGCTTGATAATTATGACATCATCCTAATAACACACCTTAATAAAGAATTAGTGCAAACAATTTCAATAACTTGAGACTAAACTATCTCAAGATCGTTTGAAACCAAACGATTTCAAAACCGATTGGGATCAAACGGTCTTAAGACCGTTTGAGGTCAAACGACTACAAGACCGTTTGATGATGATGATGTCATAGATTGATGATGGTCTAATTCTATTCAATTGAATTAGTTTCAAAATTTTCAACACTTGAAGATCCATAAAGTACCAAACCCTAAATCGGGTCATTGAAGAAACTCTAGTTGATTTCTCTTGAGGTCATTGGTTGGATGGGTCAAATGATCTCAAGAGCGTTTGACACCAAACAGTCTCAAGACCATTTGAGGCCAAATGACCTCAAGACCGTTTGAGGTCAGGTCATGTCATGTTTTGATGGTGGTTTAATAGTTTCAATGGAATTAGTTCCTTAATGTCAACAATTGATAGGTTCTTGGTTTCAAAACCCTAATTGATGGGTCAATTGAAGGGTGACTCAATGGTTCAATTGTTGAGGATTTAATGGTTCAATTTTAGAGTGATTTAATGGTTTAATTGAAGAATGACTCAATGGTTCAATTGATAGGAGGTTTAATGATTGAAACCCTAAATCAATTTGATTGGTGGAAACCCTAATTGGCCCATTGGATCTTGAAAGGGTTTCGACCAAACGGTGTTAAGACCATTTGAGTCCAAATAGTCTCAAGACCGTTTGAGATCAAATGGTCTCAAACCATTTTTAGACCCAAGTGGCTTCAAAGGTGATTTGTTCATACGGTTTCTATATAATTTTGTTTAAACGATTTCAAGGGCTAGATGTCCAAACAGTTTTAAACCGTTTAAGACCAAACAATTTCAGACCTAAGATGCCCAAACGGTTTCAAAACCATTTGAAGGGCAAATGGTCTTAACCATAGATGCCCAAACGGTTTCAAAACTGTTTGGAGGGCATTTTGACTTCAAACCATTTGGAGATTTAAATGTCAAAACAGAATGGAGGTTCAACATATACAAAATTGATTGAAGACTTAAAGTGAGGAAAAAACCAGTTGAACCCATGATTGATAATGATGATTATCAAAGATAAGTATGATGGTTGAATCCCTAATGTACCTAGATAATTGGTACCCTTACAGGGGTTAACCTTTGATGCTTATGAAAGCAATGACTCAATACACTATGTCAATCCTTTATTCAAGTTGAATTGATTCAATCTAATCAAGATTGGAGTAATGAACATCCTAGAGAGGATGAGAGAGAGAGAGATTCATACATGTATAATAATCATGTAGCAACTTAGCCTCAAGACATTGATAATGATGATTATCAAAGATAAGTACGATGGTTGAGTCTCTAATGTACCTAGATAATTGGTACCCTTAGAGGGGTTAACCTTTGATGCTTATGAAAGCAATGACTCAATACACTATGTCAATCCTTTATTCGATTTGAATTGATTCAATCTAATCAAGATTGGAGTAATGAACATCCTAGAGAGGATGAGAGAGAGAGATTCATACATGTATAATAATCATGTAGCAACTTATCCTCAACACATTCAAAATAAATAGAATATGTAATTTAGGGTATGGTCCTTAATAAAGAGATCATGTAACCCTAATTGAGGTTGTTGATGAACCTAAACCCTAATTTAGGGTAGTTCTATGTGAAACCCTAATCTAGGGTGATGGTGTGATCCAAATTTAGGGCATTGACATGAAAAAACCCTAATTTAGGTTATTTTAATAATAAACCTTAATTGGATGTGAATAGTAAACCCTAATTGAGGGAGATGTTATGAGAAACCCTAATCAAAGGTGAAGCCATATGAAACCCTAAGTGAGGGTGATGTCATGTGGAACCCTAGACAAGGGTGATGTCAAAGTGAAACCTTAATGCAATAATGTGATGTGAAACCCTAACTCAAGGTGATACTATGTACTGATATGTGACACTTTGATATGAAATCCTACACTGACATAGGATAAAGATATGTGGAGCCCTAATCTTGGGTTATAGTGTATGAAACCCTAATCTTGGGCAATATGATGATAAATTATAACTCTAATTTGGGTAATGAGATGAGTATTCCTAATTGACATAAATTGGGAAATACTAACTCTAATGAGGGAATAGTGATGTCACTCTTACAATGCCTAGTGTTGATATGTAATTGATATCATTGTTATCATGTGCACTAATTATGCAGGTTTCATGAGATGTTGGACATAGCCAGGTATGAGTTGTGATGTTTTACTATTGGAATTGTTTTATGGGCCTTGTAGGCCATAATATGTTGTGTTGCCTAGTGAGAGGTAATAAGAGACATTAATGGGCTTTAAGAGCCATGTGAAATGCCTGCATTGCAAATATTATATTTACTTTGGTCAGATGACCTGAAGGCATTAAGTTACTTGTTAAGTAGTAACAAGTGTTCTTGATGAATTGAGGGTTTGAATACCCATACTTCATAATCCTAATGATGAGATGTTAAGGGATGAGAATACCCCTGATGTGATAAGGGATTGAAATCCCAATGTTTAATAAAGATTTGAAAAGAACTTGATAGAAATAGTACTCATTATTTGTAGCATTTGTTATAATGATTTATTTTTGAAAACATGTTTGATGCTAAAAGAATATTGTAATGTACTAAATTAACCAAGTTAAATGGTATCATGTAGAGCCCTTACCATAGATCCATCATCATCAGTAGTTTGGTGATGGTGAAATAGGTTTTCCTACGGGAACTCCTGGAGGGCATACTTTTGAGTATATGGGGGTTATGGGTGCGAATATCCTTACACCCTTATTGAGGAATAGATGTGAGATAAACATTTAATCTCTCAATCCTTCATTATAAATGTCGGGATGGATTTATCACTAATCTCCCGGTGATCTTAATGCCAGATTGATGTGAGATAAATATAATATCTCTCGATTGTGAAGAGAGTACAACATGCCAGTGTAACTCTAATAGCGAAGTTGCCAGTATACCCTGGAAAGATATTCAGAAGAGACACTAGATGTCCTACATTTGGTCCTCACACTGACTGAGGAAGATGAGTTCATGGGAATCTGGCTCTTCTATTGACCTATGTATGGTGCCGATTTCGATTTCGCAATGCTCAGTTGGAGTATGAGTGGTATACCTCATCTCCTCGGGGCTTAAGTATGCTTGTAAAATGTAATCAGCCATGCATCGTATTTGTTTAAGATTGAAATATGAGAATCATTGGTTGATGTTACTTCGCTTAGTATATCTTAGATAGATAAATGACATACTACTTTATTAAGTAATGAGCTGAAATACTTTGGATAAGAACATTGCTCTAATATCTTTAGATAATTGATTTATCTGTTGTTGAATACTTATAATTCTTTTGCTTAGTTTGATTCCATTAATTGCAATAATAATGTTTCTGGCAGAGAGTTATATCTCTCCCTGGGACAATTTTCAATTGTCTCACCCCCCCGTGGGATCCAACTTTTTAGGTAGATGCAGAAGAAGAAGTAGAAACCCTACAATGGGTGAAGAACAGCAGCAACAACAACAACAAGGATAGCAGTGAATTCTCAGGTGGAGACATTGGCTGTCATGTCCTATAAATAGAGAGTCCTATGTGTCGTCTCTGTACTCTCAGGTCCTAGGAGTCAAGAGTTAGTTTAATATTGATCTCATATTTTGGCTTGATGCCTCGAGATTTTTATATTGTCTATGTATAGATTAATAGGGTAGTTCATGCTTGTAACTTTCGAGAAGGAATGGTACAAGAGATGTACTGATGAACCAGAATGTAAATAAATTACTTTGGTTCATTATGAAAGAGTTTTTTTAGTTTATGGATCTCCTTGTAAAATGTTTTAAATTTTTAGTGATTTTCAGTAATTCCGCTGCTAACGACCGTTTCCGCATTAATCTTAACCGTTATTGGCAACATACGTCACAAATTAGTGGTATTAGAGCCCTAGGTTCGCTGAGTCTACAGAGACATAGGATTAAGTCATTGAGTATGTTCTAGTATCTTCCAGTAATCTGATAGTGTCTTCTGCTCATATAGGAGGAGAAGAAAAACTTGAAGATGTCTGGATCACACGAGGAACATGCAACTAAGAGCAGCGTTGTTGCACCAGGAGGAGGTGCAAGAGACCAAGCTAGGGAGGAACTGACACCTGAACATCCCCGATACGACCCAGCCATGATGGAGAACCCAACCTTCAATGATCGGTTTGGGCAGTTCATGGCAACCATGACACACATGGTGGATAGAATGCCACTACCTGCACCCAGGGCACCTCTGCTCACCATGAAGGATAGGGAGCTGACAAGACATTTGAACGACTTCGTCGGGTTGGAGCCACAGAATATGCTGGAACAGCTGACCTAACAGATGAAGATATGTGGTTGACTAAGCTGGAGAAGGCCTTCAGAATCCTTAATATCCCAGAAGTTGAGAAGGTTAGACATGAAGTGTACCTTCTTAAGGGGAGTGTTGGCCATTGGTGGACCATAGAAGAGGGCAAGAGGCCAGGTGCGGAGATCAGATGGGAAGTATTCTGACGAGAATTCATCAATAGACACTTTCCTAAGACGTTCCTAGATGAGACGATCTCTCAGTTTGAGAGGTTAAGGCAAGGACCAATGAACATTAGCGAGTATGAGGCTAAGTTCATGGAGCTTTTGCAGTTCTGTTCGCATATGGCAGCTACCGATGAAGAAAGGATTCAGCATTTTGAGAAGGGGTTGAACGCTGATTTGACCACTCCTGTGTCTACTTTAGAGAATAGGGAGAGGTTCGCCACCTTTGTGGAGTCCGTTAGACGGATAGAAAGGTCGGTGACTGAGAAGCGTCAGACCAAGAGTAAGAAGGTGTATACTCAATTTCAAGGATAAGGGTCCAAAAGTTTTAAGAAACCGAGGTTTTATGTACCAATAGCACCACCAAGTTTTAATACCCAGACGCAATGGACGTCAAATAGGGGTAGAAGCCGTAGTTTACCACCAGAAGGAGCCAATAGCTCAGCATCAGTGTCGCTAATAGGACCATCCAGACCACAGCCAGGGAATAGAGGTTGTTTTATATGTGGAAAGATGGGACATTTGATGAAAGATTATCGAGCTAGAGAGGCAAGTGTGACTCAACCTCATAGGAAGAGTTAGCAAGGCTCTCAGAGGCAACAATTTTCAAGTGGCGCTAGAGGACGTGGACAAGCGTCCCAACCTGGATCGTCAACACCCAATAATCGAGCACCAAGTCAACCGTAGGCGACGGCAAGATTCTATGCTATGAACCAACCTGAAGCAATAGTCAACCCTCCAATTGTGACAGGTCAGATGGAACTATTTTATTCTGATATGTCTACATCCAGCGTCGTATCTGTTTTAATTGATCTGGGTGCTACACATTCTTTCATCACTAAAAGAGTGGTTCTTGATTGCAATATGACAGTTGGTCATAGGGTAGAGAGTTTGAAGTTAGAAACTCCTTTGATGGAATCTGCAGTGTTGCAGGAGATGTGATCCTTTTTCCCTTGCTCAGTGTCTTCTATCTGCTCAGCCTTATGCTGGGTTTAAGTTGCCTTTTTCCAACCTTCCTTTGTAAAATCGCTTTCCCTCTAGGAATTCAGGCCTTCTCCCTTTCTCCCATCACTCTTTTCTTTTCTGAACATCACATTCAAGTGGATCTTATACCACTTAAGATGCACAGGTTCGATATGAATCTTGGGATGGACACCCTAGAAAAGTACAAGGTTGTCTTGGATTGTGAGTCCAAGCAAGCTATTTTCACAGATGATAGTGACACATGGATCTTTCAAAGAGATAGAAAGATTCTTCCAACCTGACTTGTGTTAGCTATGGTAGCTGAGAAGCTGATGAGGCAAGGATGCTTTGCATTCTTAGCACATGTGGTAGATACCACAATAAAGAGTTCTAATCCTTCTGAAGTTCCAATAGTTAGGGAATTTGAAGATGTGTTTCCTAAGGAACTTCCTAGTGTACCTCCTCCCCAAGAGATCTATTTTGAGATTAATCTGATCCCGAGCACGCAACCTATAGCACAAACACCGTATAGGATGGCACCTGCTAAGATGGAAGAGCTTAAGAAATAGTTGCAGGAGTTACTTGAGAAGGGTTTTATTCGACCGAGTACGTCACCCTAGGGTGCTCCGATTCTTTTTGTTAATAAGAAAGATGGGTCTATGTGTTTATGCATCGAATATAGGCAGTTGAATAAAGTAACTATAAAGAACAAGTATCCTCTGCCAAGGATAGATGACTTGTTTGATCAGTTTTGTTGTGCAACTATCTTCTCTGAGATTGATCTAAGGTCGGGATATCATCAGTTGCGTATTAAGGAGGATGACATACCTAAGTCTGCCTTTAGGACAAGGTATGGTCACTATGAGTTCATAGTTATGTCGTTTGGACTAACTAATGCACCAACTTCATTCATGGAACTCATGAATAGAATCTTCAGGCCTTTTCTTGATCAGTGTGTAGTAGTCTTCATAGGTGACATCTTGATATACAGTAGAGATGCTCAATAGCATGAGCATCACCTCCGTCAGGCTTTAACTTTTCTAAGAGAGCATAAGTTGTATGCCAAGTTTAGCAAATGTGAGTTCTGGATACCAGAAATTTCTTTTCAAGGACACATAATATCTGCCTCAGGTATCCGTGTGATCCTAAGAAGGTAGAATCTGTCCTGCAATGCGAACAACTGAAAACACCGATAGAGATTCGTAGTTTTCTTGGACTCGCAGACTATTACAGGAGATTCATTAAGAACTTCAGTTCTATAGCTTTACCCCTAACCAAGTTGACCAGGAAGGAAGTTCCTTTTGTCTGGAATGACAAGTGTCAACATTCTTTCCAGATATTGAAAGAAAGATTGACAAGTGCACCTGTGCTGGTGTTACCTGAACAAGGAAAAGGGTACATAGTTTTCTGTGATGCATCTAAGAACATACTAGGATGTGTGTTGATGCAGAATAATCAAGTGATTTCTTTTGCCTCTCGACAGCTTAAGAAACACGAGGAGAATTATCCAACACATGATCTAGAGCTAGCTGATGTAGTCCTTGCTTTGAAGATCTGGAGACATTATCTCTATGGAGAGACATTCTAGATTTTCACACCATAAGAATCTAAAATATATTTTCTCACAACATGAGTTGAATATGAGACAATGCCGCTGGATGGAGTTAATCAAGGACTATGATTGTACAATTGATTATCATCCAGGGAAGGCTAATGTAGTGGCTGATGCATTAAGTAGGAAATCATCATCACCAGCCTTAGGTAAAGTACAGTTGAACTCTTTAGTGTGCTTTAGAAGAGATATGCTTATCTCCTTGAGGCAAAACAATGTACAACTTAAAGTATCATTATTAGGCGGGTTGTTAGCTGAGATGCACATAAAACCTACTCTGAGATAGTAGATTAAAGAAGCACAACAAACTGATATTGTGGTTCAGCAGATTAGGTCAGAGTATGGAAGTGAAAAATGGGATGGTTTTTATGAGTCAGAGGATCAGATAGTTTGTTACCAAGGTAGGATGGTAGTACCTGATGCCAATGACTTAAGGAAGTTAGTCTTGGACGAAGCTCATTCTTCTATGTATGCTATGCATCCAGGGAGCACCAAAATGTATCATAACTTGAAGGATAAGTATTGGTGGCCAGTATTGAAGAAGGATGTAGCTGAGTTTGTTATGCAGTGTCCGGTGTGTCAGAAGGTTAAAGCTGAACATCAAAAACCCGTAGGAACAATGCAGCCTTTGCCTATACTGTAGTGGAAATGGGATCATGTGACCATGGACTTTGTGGTTGGTTTGGCTAGAACAACCAAAGGTCATGATTCCATATAGGTGATATTTGATAGGTTGACTAAGACAACACATTTCCTTCCTATCAAAACAACCTACACTGTTGAGAAGTTGGCTTAGTTATATGTAGATGAGATAGTGTGGTTGCACGGGGTTCTAGTTACTATTGTTTTTGATATAGGTCCCCAGTTCACGAGTCATTTTTGGGAACGATTACACAAATCTTTGGGTACGCAGTTAAGGTTTAGTATAACCTTTCACCCACAGATAGATGGACAATCTGAAAGGACCATACAAACCTTGGAGGATTTTCTTAGAGCATGTGTCCTTCAGTTTGTAGGAAGTTGGGATCTACACCTAAGCTTGATAGAGTTTGCTTACAATAATAGCTATCAGCACAGTATTGACATGGCACCATATGAAGCATTATATGGTAGATGTTGTAGATGTCCTTTATGTTGGTATGAAACATGAGAAAATCAACTTTTGGGTCCTGATCTTGTACAACAGACAACTGAGAAGATTAAACTAACACAACAACAGTTTAAAGACTGCACATGATAGACAGAAGTTGTACGTCGACAAACGGTGAAGACCTTTAGAATTCCAAGTTGGAGACAAAGTATATCTCAAGGTCTCACCTTGGAAATGAGTTCTTAGATTTGGGAGAAAAGTAAAGTTAGCTCCTAGATTTATGGGGCCTTATCCAATCATTGAACGGATTGGAAAGGTAGCCTATAAGCTGGAGTTGCCACCTGAGTTGCATAAGTTGCATCCAGTGTTCCATATCTCTATGCTGAGAAAGTGTCACCCTGACACAGAGTTAGTTCTGCAACCTGTGGAGGTAGAATTAAATGATGATATATCTTATGTTGAAGGACCTGTGATGATCCTTTACCAAAGAATTAAAAAGCTGAAAAAGAAAGATATTTGTCTTGTGAAAGTTCTCTGGAATCACCATGGCATTGAAGAAGCTACGTGGGAACTAGAGGAAGAGATGAGGAGGAAGTACCCTTCTCTTTTCTTGTAATGTTTACGTTGATGATTTTAGGGATGAAATCCCTGTTAGGGGTGGATAATTTGTAACATCCCTGACCTGGGTCATGTGTTAATCCTAGATGTTTTTCTTAATAAGGTTGATTAAATTCTTGCTCTTATCCTTTGAAAGGTAATTAAGGATCAAGAGGAACTTATGTTTCAATTTTAGTCCTTTTGAATCATGTTGAATCACTGTTTCTTTAGTTTTGGACTAAAGTGCAAATTACCCAAGTTGAGGGGTTAACTTGAAAATGGTACATGATAAAATGTTCCTCAGATGTTGAAGCATCATAGGAATGAGTATGATGTAGTGGTATGTCTTCCACAAGCTTGAGCACCAAGATAGAGCTTGTTGAGCAATCATTGTGCATTAAAACCTAGTTTTGGTGTAATGTGCAATTTAACCAAAACCTAGGGTTCAATATATAAAATACCACTTTCAGAGGGTCCCTCATGATTCTTGGCATCATGTAAAGAAAATAATTTAAGAGGGGTGCTTCATTTGAATCTTTGGAGGAGAGAGAATCTTGATATTAAAATAATCAAGATTTAAGCATAATTGAAACCCTAATTCAATTTACTGCAAAAAGAAATATATTAATTGAAGAGCCCTTCAACCAAAAGGTGAGGTATGATTTTGCAAAAGGTTGTACGAGCTTGTGCCTTGCAAAGGAACGAAAATATCTTAAGTGAGTGGAGAGTCCACTCACAATAAGTTAATGAAAAGTAATATCTACTAAAATTGGGATATTAGTATAATATGATTAAGGTGCTTAATTTTTTTCTTTTAATTCTTGGATAATGAAGAGGTTTTGCAAGGGGAATAGGATGTCTTCGTGGGAAAGGAGTTGAGGGGGGAGATGTGGCATTAATTTAAGAAAATAAAAAAATTAATTACAACTTTCTCTCTCATTGAATTTCCTTATACATATCCCATTTCCCACCCACATAAGGACTCTTTTTCAGATTTTCTTTCTCTCCTTACTTTGGCCGAGCACAAGGGATCTTAGGAGCAGGAGGAGGACGATCCCCAACCTGTAGGTAAGCTCCATGGTTTTCTTTCACCTTGATTTCATGGTGGAAATCGCTCCATTCAATTGTCAACTCTAGCCAATCCTTTCACTCAAAAGCTTGAGAACGAACCTTGGGAAGTTGTCAAAGCTTCACCCACCATTGGAGACGTGGATCTTGAAGCTTGGATTCAATTGTGAAGGCGGGTTATATAACTTAAATCCTTAAATGTTGTTATTACATTCAATTCTCCATTATTTGTTGATCATTTTGTTCTACTTGAAATTCCTTTGATCCATGGATGCAATTACCATGAAAATGGCAGTAGCTTTTGAAGGATCGAAGCTTGATGATTATGAAATCATCCTAAGAACACACCTTAATAAAGAATTCGAGCAAACAATTTCAATAACTTGAGACTAAACGATCTCAAGATCGTTTGAAACCAAACCGTTTCAAAACCGATTGGGATCAAACGGTCTTAAGACAGTTTGAGGACAAATGACCTCAAGACCATTTGATGATGATGATGTCATAGATTGATGATGGTATAATGTTGTTCAATTGAATTAGTTTCAAAAAGTTCAACACTTGAAGATCCATTAAGTACCAAACCCTAAATCAGGTCATTGAAGAAACTCTAATTGATTTCACTTGAGATCATTGGTTGGATGGGTCAAATGATCTCAAGACCATTTGACACCAAACGGAATCAAGACCGTTTGAGGCCAAACGACCTCAAGACCGTTTGAGGTCAGGTTATGTCATGGTTTGAGGGTGGTTCAATAGTTTCAATGGAATTAGTTCCTTAATGTCAGCAATTGATAGGTTCTTGGTTTCAAAACCCTAATTGATGGGTCAATTGAAGGCTGACTCAATGGTTCAATTGTTGAGGATTTAATGGTTCAATTGTAGAGTGATTTAATGGTTTAATTGAAGAATGACTCAATGGTTCAATTGATAGGAGGTTTAATGATTGAAACCCTAAATCAATTTGATTGGTGGAAACCCTAATTGGTCCATTCGATTTTGAAAGGGTTTGGACCAAATGGTCTTAAGACTATTTGAGTCCAAACGGTCTCAAGACCGTTTGAGATCAAATGGTCTCAAACCATTTGGAGACCCAAATGGCTTCAAAGGTGATTTGTTCATACGGATTCTATATAATTTTGTTTAAACGATTGCAAGGGCTAGATGCCCAAACAGTTTCAAACCATTTAAGATCAAACAGTTTCAGACCTAGGATGCCCAAACGGTTTCAAAACTATTTGAAGGGCAAATGGTCTTCACCATAGATGCCCAAACGGTTTCAAAACCATTTGGAGGGCATTTTGACTTCAAACCGTTTGGAGATTTAAAAGTCAAAACCGAATAGAGGTTCAACATATACAAAATTGATTAGAGACTTAAAGTGAGGAAAAAATCGGTTGAACCCATGATTGACAATGATGATTATCAAAGATAAGTATGATGGTTGAATCCCTAATGTACCTAGATAATTGGTACCCTTACAGGGGTTAACCTTTGATGCTTATGAAAGCAATGACTCAATACACTATGTCAATCCTTTATTCGAGTTGAATTGATTCAATTAATCAAGATTGGAGTAATGAACATCCTAGAGAGGATGAGAGAGAGAGATTCATACATGTATAATAATCATGTAGCAACTTAGCCTCAACACATTCAAAATAAATAGAATATGTAATTTAGGGTATGATCCTTAATAAAGAGATCTTGAAACCCTAATTGAGGTTGTTGATGAACCTAAACCCTAATTTAGGGCAGTTCTATGTGAAACCCTAATCTAGGGTGATGGTGTGACCCTAATTTAGGGTAATGACATGAAAATACCTAATTCAAGGTATTTTAATAATAAACCTTAATTGGATGTGAATAGTAAACCCTAACTGAGGGTGATGTTATGAGAAACCCTAATCAAAGGTGAAGCCATATGAAACCCTAAGTGAGTGTGATGTCATGTGGAACCCTAGACAAGGGTGATGTCAAAGTGAAAACTTAATGCAATAATGTGATGTGAAACCCTAACTCAAGGTGATGCTATGTAGTGATATGTGACATTTTGATATGAAATCCTACACTGACATAGTATAAAGATATGTGGAGCCCTAATCTTGGGTTATAGTGTATGAAACCCTAATCTTTGGCAATATGATGATGAATTATAACTCTAATCTGGGTAATGAGATGAGTATTCCTAATTGAGATAAATTGGGAAATCCTAACTCTAATGAGGGAATAGTGATGTAACTCTTACAATGCCTAGTGCTGATATGTAATTGATATAATTGTTATCATGTGCACTAATTATGTAGGTTTCATGAGATGTTGGACATAGCCAGGTATGAGTTATGATGTTTTACTATTGGAATTATTTTATGGACCTTGTAGGCCATAATATGTTGTGTTGCCTAGTGAGAGGTAACAAGAGATATTAATGGGCTTTAAGAGCCATGTGAAATGCCTGCATTGCAAATATTATGTTTACTTTGGTCATATGACCTGAAGGCATTAAGTTACCTGTTAAGTAGTAACAAGTGTTCTTGATGAATTGAGGGTTTGAATACCCATACTTCATAATCCTGGTGATGAGATGTTAAGGGATGAGAATACCCCTGATGTGATAAGGGATTGAAATCCCAATGTTTAGTAAAGATTTGAAAAGAACTCGATAGAAATCGTACCCATTATTTGTAGCATTTATTATAATGATTTATGTTTGAAAACATGTTTGATGCTAAAATAATATTTTAATGTACTAAATTAACCAAGTGAAATGGTATCATGTAGAGCCCTGACCATAGATCCATCATCATCAGTAGTTTGGTGATGGTGAAATAGGTTTTCCTATAGGAACTCCTGGAGGGCATGCTTTGGAGTATGTGGGGGTTATGGGCGTGAATATCCTTACGCCCTAATGGAGGAATTGATGTGAGTTAAACATTTAATATCTCAATCCTTCATTATAAATGTCGATGATCTTAATGCTGGATCGATGTGAGATAAATATAATATCTCTCGATTGTGAAGAGAGTACAGTATGCCAATGTAACTCTAATAGTGAAGTTGCCAGTATACCCTGGAAAGCTATTCAGCAGAGACACTAGATGTCATACATTTGGTCCTCACACTAACTGAGGAAGATGAGGTCATGGGAATCCAACTCTTCTATTGACCTATGTATGGTACCGATTTTGATTTCACAATGGTCGGTTGGAGTATGAGCGGTATACCTCATCTCCTCAGTGCTTAAGTATGCTTGTAAAATGTAATCAGTCGTGTAGTGTATTTGTTTAAGATCGAAATACGAGAATCACTGGTTGATGTTACTTCGCTTAGTATATCTTAGATAGATAAATGGCATACAGCTTTATTAAGTAATGAGCTGAAATACTTTGGAGAAGAATATTGCTCTAATATCTTTAGATAATTGATTTATTTACTGTTGAATACTTATAATTCTTCTGCTCAGTTTTATTCCATTAATTGCAATAATAATGTTTCTGGTGGAGAGTTATATCTCTCGTTGGGAGAATTTTCAATTGTCTCACCCCCGTGGGATCCAACTTTTTAGGTAGACGCAGAAGAAGAAGTAGAAACCCTACTACGGGTGAAAAACAACAGCAACAACAATGTAGCATACTGAAATTCAGGGTCTTTCCTGCAATTTACCCACTTTTGAGCTCTTCTTTGCCTTCTACTCCATTTGGATCTTTTTCATAAATTTCCCATCCTTTTGAATCATTTTTGGACTCAATGTTCAATTTGAGCATTAATGATGGTGAAATTCCATATTTGCCCACATTTATGTTAATAAAGGGGCGTTTGCACAAATAACCCACTTAAGGTAATAATTAAGGGCTAATAATGCAAATTGGAGTTTTATGAGAGATGATAAGTGGATAATGTTTATTTGGAGCTTTTTGGATAAATATATTAGTAATAATGTGTATTTGAATTAATTATGAGTGTAATTAACCTAATTTCCTTCTCTCTCCTAAAAAATGATACTAATATATCAAAATAGAATATAATGGTGAGATTTTGTTCTTAAAGCTAGTAATGGATGGATATCTCGAAATTCACTCATGTAATCCATTAAAAGGAGTCTTTTCATATAACTCATTCATTTTAACATATTAATATACACTTTAATGAGCAATACAGTAATTAAGGGCCATATTATGTATAAAACGAGAAAGTAATTGCATAGCATTGTTCTAGACTTTAATGTGAGCTAATGGTTCAAATTTGGTGCCATTTGGACTTCATTTGACCCTTCAAATCCATTTTATAAACTTTTAATATAGTGTGATTATAGTAGCTGAATAGATTACATTTATGTCATTTGTAACGCAATAGTTCGGTTTATTCCTCTTCTCACGTGACCCGAACAATAGTCGTCCTTGATCCAATGGTCGTGATCTGACTCGATCTGATCCCGTGGTTGGGACTTCGTCCTCTACCTCCGACCAACTAAACAGATACGACGCCCCAGCTCCTTGCTACCGTTCTCACTCCCTCCTCCACCATTTGAGTTTACTCCTCTCCCTTTGTGTCTGTCTCTCCACGACGGTTATGACGAGCCAAAGCTCGTTCTGTCTCCTTCACCCTCTACGAAACGCCCATTTTGGCTCTCCGCCTCTTCTTCGTGGAGAGATTACAGAGCAGGGTAGAATTACCCTCTTGCCTACTTGAGGCCTGGAAAACCCTCCTCAGCCCCCTCACATCACTCCTCCACACTCAATTAGACCTAAGCTCTCCTCATAGACCCCGACTTGTTCGAGGAGGATCTCCGACGACTTTGGCTTGTTGTTCTCTCCTCCGACCATCATAGGCCAATTACCATTAGGGTAAGCATCCTCGGCCATCTCTCTTCGAATTTCTACCCTCACTTTGTCCCCTGATGCCCCCAGTCGCCTAGTCCTGTAGGCCGCCGGAAGCTCCTCGGCTGTGCCTGACCTTTTCTCCACTCTGGTGCTTCTCCACCTCCGCCAACTCTTGCTTTTGGCTCGCACCACCTCTGTGAGGGTGCTGATGGCCGAAATCGATAGTCTCTAGTTCGTCTTTTTGGGTTTTGCCCTTCTCAGCTACCTCCCCTGCTCCGTTCAGTTTCTGACGACCTAGGCCATGGATGGCCTTGTTCTGGGGATCGTTGAGTCCGCGGGAAGCTAAGGAACTCATCCGCGATGCTATCATGCATCCCCACATCCAGAACAACGAGTTGCGTCGTGAAGTTGGAGCTCTAGTTGCTCGCTCGAGCGCCATGGCGAGAGTAGGTAGATGTCTAGTCAGTAAATGACCAGAGCAACCCTCGCCCCTCAGACCAGTCAATTTTGTACGCATGGGCAATCTCGTAATTGCACCTTGAGTTTTGTTTCTCGCTTGCAAGATTTGTTACATACGAATGACAGTACTGCCCTCGGTGTTCCAATCGATTTCATTTTATACACAAGGGCATTTTGGTCATTTCACCTATTATTTACATCGAATCGCATCTTCATTTAAATTATTGTCACGCTATGGTTTTTCTTGCATTCTGATTGGTTGATTTTACTTAATTCATAGTAAATCGATCCATGGTCAGAAAAATGCAAATAAATAGTCAATGGAAAGGATTTTGAATGTAGAATTCGATTTTGAAGTTTTTGAGTCATTATTTGGATTCTGTTTTTGAAGTTTGCTTTGAATGCCTTTTTAAGTATATAAAATGTTCTAAAATACATAATTAATTCATTTTAACTCCAAATTGAGAAATAAAATATGTTTTATTATTCAGGAGAATATGACTAATCTATTGAACTAGGTTTTGAACCTTAAATCATGGGTTTTGAAGATAAGTTACAAATTAGGGTTTTCCTATGCTTTAAGCCTTATAAATACTAATATATGTGTAATGTTTGCAACTAGGGATATATGGAATTAGATACAATCATACTGGTGAATGTGATGGTAATGAATTGAGACTAAGGTATGTGGCCCCTATGTATGTGGATCCTATATTGGTATGTGAACCCTATTTATGTGACACCTAATTATGGGGAATGTATGGATGCAAAATAATGTGCAATTTACCTATCCTTCAGTTGGGCTTTTATCCATCCCTACTTCCATTATGTGCTAGCCTTGATATCCTCCTAAATGCCTTATTTGAATCTTTACTTATTTGATGCTTCTAATTCCATTGTGGCTCATTCATTTGAAACATGTGAATCTTTCTACTACTTATGTTGGCTCATTTACGTGGAAATATTGGATGTTGTTGCTTATGTTGGCTCCATTATTTCATGGGTTTTATTCCCAAATGCTATGATGCAAATGTTATCTTTATATTTTCACTACTATCAAGTTAACTATTAAGCATGATGTATTTTAGGCCAAATGACAATGTAGTGTACATGAGTACAAACTAGCCACATGGCACTGAGGTTTTAGTCTTGCTGCCGGGCACTGGGGTTTTAGTCCCCCTGCCATTTTATATTAGGCATTGGGGTTTTAGTCCCCCTGCCACTTTATATAGGCATTGGGGTTTAGTCCCCCTGCCACTTGGTGAGGTCTGGTAGGTGCCTCACCCTACATTGAGATGACTTTGTGTCTTAATATATTCATGCTATGTGATTGTTATTGTGGTGATTGATTATGGAAGTTCTCTATTCTTATTTAAATATTTGTCTCATTCTCTTAAAATCTTGTAGCATAGAGAATCCTTTATTATGCAATGTTGTTGGCTATTACTTGTCCTATTCCTTTTGATTTACACATACTTTTATCCTTCTTTTTCTAGATGACCCCAACCATCCAGGCTAGGATCAGAGTGCGCATGGAAGCTTGGTGAACCTGCCTAAGGCTAAGGACAGGACAAGAAGAAAAGGGAACATATAGCTTGCATGTTCATAGTTGCTTTTATATATTAAGTTGTTTTGTTTGGAGACAATATTGGCTTAGTCTAAGTCTTCCTCTACCTAGATCCTGTTTTTTGTATAAAGTTGTACTTCCTTTATGGAAATTTTGTAATGTACTCTTTATACATTTTGAATAAAGTCAAGTTTTATTTCTTCCGCTGCCACACATTTGATGTACTTGTTTATCATGTTTTATAGTAGAGACTTGGTCTTTACAAACAACAACAAGGATAGCAGTGAATTCTCAGGTGGAGACACTGGATGTCATGTCTTGTAAAGAGAGAGTCCTATGTGTCATCTCTGTACTCTCAGGTCCTAGGAGTCAAGAGTTAGTTTAATATTGATCTGAGATTTTGGCTTGATGCCTCGAGATTTTTATACTGCCTATGTACAGTTTAATAGGGTAGTTGATGCTTGTAACTCTTGAGAAGGAATGGTACAAGAGATGTAATGATGAACCGGAATGTAAATAAATTACTTTGGTTCTTTATGAAAGAGTTTTTTTAGTTTATGGATCTCCTTGTAAAAAGTTTTAAATTTTTAATGATTTTCAGTAATTCTACTGCTGGCGACCGTTTCCGCATTAATCTTAACTGATGTTTGGCAACAGATGCCACATACCCATTCTTGCAACAAGTCTTCTGTCGTGAAGGAATTACCCACTCTTCCTGGATCCTCAGCCTTTGATTTCACTTTCACTTTCACTTTCACCAAGGATGAACTGTTACCAAGGGACTCCTTCCCTTCTTCATCTTCACCTCTCTTATCTAAGAAAAAGAACTTTTATCTTCATGGTAACAAGAAAGAATGGGTGGCGGCATAAGTGAGAGCCTCACAAGATATACATGTAGGAATAGCTCTCTTACAAATCTCCCACTCACTCTAATGGATGTAGCAAGTGATTAAGCTTAAGAATGGAAGGAGGACCTTAGATACTCTCAATGATAATATAGGGACCTTCATGGTGCTTGGATAACCATGGGATGCATCCCAATGAGTCCTATTTATAGTTAGAGATGCATCCTTGCCATTAGAAGCACTTAAGGAAGAATTCTAGTCATTTGGGGTGTTGCAACAAATCTTTTTTTGAGTTTTGGAAAACTCCAACGAGTAGAAACACCTTTTTTGTACATTCCATATAGTGCGATCGGTCGAGTTCATACTTGGGAAAATCAACCGATATCACTATGCGACAAATCAATTTTGATTTGTAGATCAAATTTATCCTAGATGAAACTCAAACGATGGATTAAAATTGATTTCCTATACAAGGGTGTCGGTTGAGTTTGTCCTAGGAAAAATCAATCGAACCTAGCAGTTCCCAAGATCCACCAAGGGTGTCGGTCGAGTTTATCTTAGATGAAACTTAGCAGACAAAAGTCTCAGTAATGAATTTTGGAAAATATCATAGAAGTGCTTAAATATTCGATTTCAATGCTCCTAATTTTTTCTAAGCTTAATTTCAAGTCATACAATCATTACAAGTGAATTACAACATGAATCTAATATATTTGATGCCTTTTCCACAAAAGTGCACTTGCAATGATTTTGACTTGTCTTTCTCTAAGATAGGATGTGTAAGTTAGGGCATTGAGTGTGTCTATACCTAATTTGAAATCACTTAAGTAGAAGAATTAGACACAAATAAGAGGAATGGTTAGTCATCATCGAAACAACGATTTAGTCAATTAGACTTTGAGTCAACAATTCCCCCTTTATGAAGATGACAAACCATTCCATAAATGTAGTCAAAGAATTTAACTAAAATTATAAATTTGGAGAAACCTAGGAGTTTCCATGGAATTGAGTTCATATTCTCCCCTCAATTGATGTTGATGGAGTTCTCATACTCCCCCTCAATTGGTGTCTTCTACTCATATTTATTCTACATATATGTGTTTTCCCATATACATAAGATAATCTTCTCCCCCTTTGTCAATTCAAAAAGTGAGGGGGTGAAGAGCTAAAGCACAACTTGTTAGAAAAGGGAGTAGAAGAGAAAAAATAGGGGCTTGTCCACACAATGCATATATGAATGAAATTAAGACATGCAATAAAACAACCTATATGTAATTCTAGTAATAAGCAAGCCAATGTTATGGAAGCATGTAACTCAAGATATTAGATATGCAATTTAAGGAACTAGCTTAAGTATGTATGAAACATGATATAAGCATAACATATAATTGGATACCAAAAGGTGAACAAGGCTAGAATTACAATGTTTGAACTACTAGTAGATGATATCACAAGTTAGGACTATTAGTAAGTCTACTAGTACCAAAAGATGCACAAGTTAAAGAAAAACCTATGAGTAGATGTGGATAAATATCCAAACAAGGAGATATACAATTTCAAAAGCATGAAAGGATATTACCCACTAGAAAATATGCATCATTACTTACAGATGATTACCACTAAGAAACTCCAGGTTATATCAAAACAAGATATACAAATTTGTACATGTAACAAGTAAGAGCACAATGGAAGCAATATGCATTACAACTAGGAGATCCTAAGAGATCATCATCAAAACATGCATAACAACTCAATATAAGTAGTTTCAAGACATAGAGATACTAATGCACAACCAATTAGAAATGTAAAGTTGTATTCAAGATAGGAAATTTAAAGTAACACAATATCCATATAATTTAAAAGGTACCAACGGGAATGCCATAAAACAATTCTATTGGTTGAGAAAGTCTAGTTGAGAGAAAAATTCTCATCCAAAAAATGATGGGTATATTATGTGCATAGTGTTGTTGGTTGATTTTATAAAACTATTAGAAACACCTATTAGTGATTGTCAGTCGAGTTTCCTAAGGATAAACTCAGTCGATAATAGCTACTATAAATAAGATATATGTATGAAAAACCATATCTAGAGGCATGAAAATAAAACCATATCCAAACATGTGTAAGCAAGTTAATATTGCACTATGAAAATACCAGGGATAGTTTTTAAGCAATAAAGTGATGATAGTGCATACTAAACTTGACAAAAACAAACAATGATTGGATATGATAAAGAATACCATTACCTCTGTTATTACCATTTCTTTTCAAATGTTGACACCACATACACATCTCACCTTTCCTCTTTTATGTGGATTGAGAGACCAGATTACAAATCAATAGCTCAAGTCAATCCATTTGCAAGAGAACTACAAGAAGAAAGATGAAATGGTCCCCAATCATATTTTTAGGTTCAAAGGGGTTAGCTTAGCAACCTAAGTCCTATTACTCTTGGGTGCTTTCCTAAAAGGGTATGTATCATAATGAACAATTTCATTGCAACAATTACATGATCTCATAGCCTTGGAAAAAGAGGATTCTTCATTTATAATTGAAGGTCCTTTGTCTTTGTTGTTCCTTTGACTACTATCAAGTCCTATATCATTTCTACCCATTTGTTTAGTAGTATGGTCTAGGGTTTAATTAAGATTATTTTTGTCATCTAAGAATCTTTGCATAGAGGACCTCAAACTATGATTGTCTTGAATAAGACAAGTAACAATAGGAGACAATTGATTGATATTATCTCTAGCATGCAAAAGTTTAGTTTCTGAGCAAAGAGCTTTGGCCATATATATTTTTTTAATATGAAGAGAAACAACATTATTCTCTCTACTAGTAAAACAAGAACACGATTCAAGGACATTGATTTTAGAAAGCAAGGAAGCATTTTCTTTTTCAAGCAAAGCAATCTTAGAAAGATAGATACTATTTTTAGATTCTATTCCGTGCAAAACAAAGTCTTTTTCCTATTTTTTAGCTATAAAACATCAATGCCAAGCATGACAGAATTCAGAATTTTACTATGCTCTTAACTACAACTAGGTATAAGAGTTTGATCTTCTAGAAATATAATCTTGTCAAAAAAATAGAATTTTTAAGTTTAAGAGAGTCTACTTGTCTAAGATTAGCATTATTTCCATCTTGCAAGAAAATTTTAGCATGTTCAAGATCATCTTTTTCTTCTTGCAAGTTATCAACAATTCCAGAAAGATTTTTCTTTTTCTTTTTAGTAGACTTAAGAGAGGCATGAGTAGCATGAATAATTGCAATTAAAGATTCTTTATCTAAATATTTTAGATTTACCTCATTTGAATCTTCATTTGAACCTCCCATGAGAGAAAACAGGCATTCTCCATCTTCACTAGATCTTGAGCTAGATGCTCACTAGATTCTTCACTTGAGATTGTGTTGGAGAAGTCACTAGAGATTTTGTGCCATTTCTCCTTCTTCTTGTAATTCTCTTCCCTTCTCTTGTGATGGTGGGTCTTTTTGCCATGTGGGCAATTTTCCTTGAAGTGACATTTCTTTCCACATTTGAAGCACCAAGTAGATGAGGAAGACTTGCCTTTGTATAATATACCCTTGGAGTACATGGCATATTCTACAACTTGATAGGATGGATAAGCTTGACTAACAATAGCTTCAACTTGGGCTTTGATTTAAGCCTTCTTGATTCTCTTGATCTCTTTTTCTTCTTTGGTTTCTTCTTCCTCTTACTTGTCAAGTTTAACTTCATGGGCTTATAGATTTCCTATGAGCTCTTCAATAGGAATATCACCAAAAGGCTTTGCTGCTTCAATGGAAGTCACCTTGGGTTTCCACCTCTTTGGGAGAGTTCTAAAGATCTTTGAGTTTGTCTCTCCTCTATCCATAGGATGACCTAGAATGGAAAAACCATTCACAATGGTGTTGAGCCTTGAGTACATCTCAGATACCCTCTACTTATTTCCCCTCTTGAAGTTTTCAAGAAGGCCTTTGTACATATCGACTTTGCTTTCCTTCACTTCCTTTGTCCTCTCATAAGTGACACATAGCTTTCTCCATACTTCATAGACCATCACACAAGAAGAAATATGGTCCAACTCGACAGGGGAAATGTTGGATTAGAGGGCTCTAGGGGGTTGAATACAGCTTCAAAACTTGCACAAAAATAGTTAGACCTTCAATTTAATTCAACTAGGCATAATTGCAAATATTCAATTTGATGGAAATCTAAACATGCATAGCAAGGATGAGAGAAATTAAAGCAACCAATTGAAGAAGTTGTTTTAGAGTGGTTGCACTCTCCAAATAGGAGAGAGTTAGTCCACTACCTAGAGAGGTCAAGCTCTAGGATTTCTTAACCAAGTCTACTCCTTATATTCACTTATAAGAGTTACAACAAATGACCTTCCTTTGGTAGGACAAGGATACCCAGCTTCCCTTTTATGCCAAGGGAGCCAAAACCTTACAAACAAGGTCTTACATATCCAAGATATAGTCTTCTAACTCACCAAGGTCTTACCCACTCTTGTAAGTAGTTTGATTCCTTCACCAAGGAGATCCCCTTCTTGCAACGAATCTTTGTCCATTAAGCATTTATCCACTCAGTTGCTTGGATCTTCCGCCTTGTCCTCCTCCTTCACTCGGAGAAGCCTAAAGCACCTTCTTCTACAACTCGAAGAAGCATGCACCTCCTCCTTCACTTGGAGAAGCCTTGATCAATGTGATCTTGAAGCAAGGATTGGGAAGGAGAAGCTTTGAGAGCTTTTCAAGTGTACAATGAAGAAGCTCTCTCACACATATCCTATCTCACTCATATGAATGTAATGAAGTGCAATCAATACAGAGAAAGGGGCTTAAGTGGACTAAAAACACTCAACTATAGAAAGGACGTTAATGAGAAACCTTAGAATGAACTCCAAGAGGTCCTATTTATAGTTGATGGTGTCCACTAGAGTGTGGGAACACTAATGAACTTTTATAGCCGTTTAGATGGTTACGACAGATATAATTTTGAGTTTTGCAACACTCCAACAGTAATATTCACTTTTCTACATTTTACGTATAATAAATTTGATCGAGTTCCAATAAAGATAATTTGACAGATCACACTATGTGACAAGACCAATTTAAACCATCGGTCAAACTTGTACTGACAATTTTGTACTAAGACATTTGGGCACTGTATCTGAGGCTTACTATTTTATCATTTGTTGTTTTATCATTGGTTTATGGCTCATTCTGTGAGAACATGCTTAGTGTTGTAATCTTAATCTTATGTACCATAAATTTTTGGTTTACTATATCTTATGAGTTTGTGGTATGTTATCCCATGTTTTGATTATGATATTAGTTTTATTATTTCTCTATGCTTCATATCTGTCTGATGTGTGCTATATGTGTTTAATTGTTTTAGCTTGTGTTTGTGGAAAAGACATGTGTTCTTAGCTCTTCTACCTCCCTACCTTTTTGCAATGACAAAGGGGGAGAAGTTCTTTCAACCATATTATTTTAATGCTTATATGATACTTTTCTTGTCAATTATCTACATATCATGTGACTTTCTAGAGGACCATATGGTATGTATATATGATATGGTTATTTTTGGAAAATCTAACCATGTAGGATTAGGTAAGCATGAATTGAGGGGGAGAAATTCACATTGTTCAATCATGTATTCCCTTGCAACATTAAAGGTAAAGGTTTAACTCTCACATCCTTTCTCAAAGGTAAAAGTTTAATATTCAATATCCTTTTTAATATGTTGAGGAATGGTTTGCATTGTCAAAAAGGGGGAGAATGCTGACCAAAGTATTACACATTTTCTATATTTTGATAATGACTTAACCATACCATTCATATGTATCTAATATTATGTTTAAGATTGATTTCAGGCATCGGGTACATGAAAAGGATCATATCGCTCAAGCCCTAGCTTGGTTTAGTTCAAGTCAAAAGCAATGCAAATGCTCATTTTGGGAAAACACTCCAAATCCACATCTACTAATTTTGTAATCATGTGTATTGATGATATGACTAGTAAATACGATGAGAAAAAATTAAGGACACTTAATTTTAACGTTGGATCACTTAAATATCATTTTGTAAAATTCATTATAGGCACTTCATCGGTCGAGTTACAAACTCGACCAACCTTAATGGATTTTGAGAATGGTATCGATCGATCAAGTTGTCCATCCATAGAACTCGACTGACGACCTCTCTACCTAATACCGATTTAAGTGGATCGGTCGAGTTTCCATATATGTCAACGGGGTCATCATCAACATCATCATCGTCAACTTCACGCTCATAGTCCTCACCATCATCTGAAGGTGCAGTAGAGACAACAACATCACCTTCATCTCCAAAGGAACCAGCAAAGACGTCACTAGAACCAGACTCGGAACAATCATCCTGTGTGGCCTCAACATCATCATCCTCATCCTCAGTAGGGTGGTTAGGCATCTCATCATCTGTAGGAGGACTGAAACTACGACCAGGCCATCTGGCGTTCTGCTCAGCCCAAGATATGCCAAGAGCACATAACTCTTGTGCTTGCGGGAAGGTGGGAGAAGAAGTCCCAATGCTAGCAAGCATGGTGGCTGCATGACCAGTAGGAAAAAACATATGAGGAAGCACACCAGGGGCAGGGATAGGCCCATCATTAGCAGCATGTGTGGCAGCAGAAGGAGCAGGTGGTGGGGCTAGATAGAAATGATTGTATGCATAGGAAGCATAGTTATCTCCTGGGTATGGATGGTAGGAAGGGTAAGGATGGCTACAGGATAGGTTCATGGTAGAGATGATCTAGAAGAGGTCGTGGTGGAGGTGATCCTAAACATGAAGGTTGTACGCCTGATGGGGTAACATATAATCCATAAGGGTTTCATATGACACCAAGAAAGAGGCGCGGTCATGTCACGGTGGTGGTGGAGGTGGGAGGGCCTGGGTGGAGGTAGTGGTAGAGGCTCCAAGTTTGGTAGAGGAGGTAGTAAGGAAGGTTTTCTTTATTGTGGTTTCACTAATGCAAACTCCTTTCCCACTTTCTTTGTAATGAAGATCGTGGAAAATGGATTTCTTAGTAGCAAACGCAAAAAGACCACAAATCAAGGCAGGGTAGGGTGGGTGGGCATGATTGGTGTTATTCCTTGAGTTAAAGAAGGTCATGTAGTATAGAATGTATCTGGACCAATTGACTCCAACATTCTTTAAGAAATAGTACATGATCACAGTAGTGTATTCTGTAATTTCTATTTGGTTTTTCTTTGGGTGTAACAAAACATACTTTTGAAATCTAACACTAAATTAGGTCTTGAAACCCTCATTTTTGGATTCTACAATTTTTTTAAAATAATATATATATATATATATATAATTTTTTAGATAAACCAGAATATGACACATGATAGAGATAAATGGAAATGAAGGATCTATGCAGCTGACCCCAACATATACTGAGGCTTAGATGATGATGATTATATTTGATATTGGGTTTATTTTATATAAATGTTTTATATAAATTAGTTATGCTCCAATTACAACCTTGGGTCACACATGTGAGGCATGGATTAGATATACTTTATACTAAGGGAAATTACCCCTTGTCACTATGCAATGATGTGGATTGATCACGTATAGTGGGGGCAAGAGGGTAAATTCTAGGAGGGGTTTATTAGTGTGACCCACAACCACACTAAACGAGACTCAAAACCCAAAACATGATCGATCACTGGTTAACCACATATCCATAAAAGCAGGTAAATTAAAACTGATTGAAACATTACAAACTTGTCCAGAAACTTTTACATATAAGTTTGACAACCTACATGCAAGCATACACCATATTAGGTATTTATATATTTGTTCAATGGTTGAAGCCACACCTGTATACAAAAGATGTGATCCCCATATACATGTCATATATAAACATCAATATACTGCCAAAAACTTGTTTCGTTGTATACATATCATTTAGACAACATCCCCTTGGACATGAGAGTATAGGCACAACTCTAGGACTCTGCTAACAACTACTAGCCAACGTTCTACTCCTACTTATGTTCAAGTTGCTCTTGTTCAACACCTCAAACTGGACCACTTCACTGACAACCACCTAAAAGATGTGGTGACCCATGAGGTGAGACTCATGTTCCAAGGAGAGATATAACTCTCAACCAATGGTTATTGGCTATAATTGGTTATATTATAAAACAAGATAAACCTAGTAAGCATATGAAGCAGACATAATAAGCTAAGAAACTAAATAGGTTAAGCAAGTATTATAACAACAAGTTGATTAACAAGAAATCTAAGAATATGTAGAACAAATATCATCCAAGAAGTTGCATAATATAACATCTAAGCAGCATAAGAAACAAGGTAAGGGTAAACAACCAATGTGAATCACCCTAAAAAGATATACTAGATAGATGGATTACATATTTTATTAAGCCCTAGGGAGAGTGAGGTATACCACTCAAACTCTAACTGGCCACTGTGAAGTGCTATTCAGTTCCATACAATATCTAGGAGTAGAAACATCCTAAAGTCTCCCAACCTTGGTTAGTAACACTGAAGGCAATGACATTATAGTCAAGTTACATGTAGTGACATATAGTCAAGCTACTAAACAGTGTCCCATCCTTTGTATAAAGGTCACAACACCCAAAACTAGGGTATGTACCACCCTATCATACGAGGTACAACCGCAGTTATCCTCAACCACATCACATACATACAAGTATCATTGTTCTCAAATTGAGGCATGACCGCAACCATCCTCCATAACTTGGGATCTGGATGTCAAGGATGTACACTGCATGCACCCCACATACTCAACAATATGCACTCTAAGTTTCCCTTAGTAATACCCATCCCATCCGCAAATTCTGACATTGAATGGTTCTATTCACTAGTATAGATGCTAACTCTAGTGTCAGTTAAAACATACCTACAATGTCAGTTAAAAAGTGACACCTAAACCAGTGCCACTAGAGTTATAGTCCTAAGACATTGTTTCTATAGGGATGCAAAAATAGATGACCATGATATTTGATGCACCCCTATTTTAGGCTTCATATTGTGTCTTTTTGTATCTCAATCACATCTAAACATAGTAGAATGCAAAGGTAAATACCTCAATATGAATATTACTATCAAATGCACTTATGAATGTTCTTTGCATGTTTTTCAGGTACTTGGACCAAGACTTGGATGGATGAGAGAGAAGGAAGGAGTTCTAGAATTTCTCCACCCATGGAGGGGTAAAAAGAAGACCCTAAAGCTCTCTCAACCTACCCCTAGTGGCCAAGAGTCATGTTCAAGAAAAGAAGTCCATTGATCATGAAGTTTCAAGTTCAGAAAGCTATTGAAGACCCCAACACAACTGTGGTATCAAGGAACAGTCGTGCTCACATAGGCCAAAGCTACAAGTATGGTCCACATTTTGACAAGGTACAACAACCTTGCCAAAACGGTCGTGCTACCTAGCACGGTCTACTGAGAAGCCCCCAAAATGGTCGTACCAGCCAACACAATCATGCTGCCAAGGATGAGAATGGGAATACTTGCTAGAACGACCTCCAATTCACCTCCCTCACCACAGTCATGCTACCTAGAACGATTGTTCTACCTAGCCCTCACCACGGCCATGCTACCCAGCATGGCCATACTACCAGCCTTCATTTCACCACTTTCACTCTAACATTTTCCATTTCCCACCACAGCTATTCTCCTCCACCACGAGCATTCCAACTACCAACCTACATGACCGTTCTGCCCAGAACGGCCATGCTACCACCCAAAACCTACCTTTATCAGCACTGATTTTCCAACTATACCCCTACTTACCCTAGTGCTTCCACACCACCTATATATACATGGGTGGAGACCACAACACTAGGTTAGCTACCTTATCACTCTCCTACCTCCTCTAGAGCATTCATTTCCATCTCCCTTGCATTCAAGACCTCCACCTACCATTTCCACCTCATTTTCACAATAGAAACCTAGTTTTCTAGGTTTTCAATCATAATCCCCTTCATTTCCATGCTCTTCGCCTACCTTGGAGGAGGGAGGTCATTCTACATCATCTAGGAGGTTAAGAAGAAGAAGCTACTCTGAGCTTCATGGATTTCTATCCCTTTCTTTTTCATTATTTTCTCTTTTGTATGAACATGTTTTGCTAAGCCCCTAGTGGTGGGTTGTTTGGGGTTAAAATTTGACTTTGATAGCATGTTGGGGGGAAATAACTTCTATTGAACATATTTTCATTTGATGATGATTTCCTCTTACTTCTATCTCATTTTCCATTATCTTTCATGTAGTTTGTGCTTTTAAACATAGATTCCTTGTTTTGTGATGCTTGATGACACTTACCTTCTAGGGGAAAATGGAATATATGTGGCAATATTAGGAATGGATCCTAGCTCCAATTAGTGGATGCCTAGATAGCCCCCTTTGTTCCTACATACATATCCCTTCTTCTACAAGTAGGTATGAGATCTAAGTAGCTAGTATAAGTGTGATTAGTGCAATTGCCTAGAGTTTCCTAAAGGCTAGATGGCAAGCAACATGAGGTGAAACACCCTCATCTCTACTCCCATTCCTACCCTTGGCTTTCAATTGACCTAATACCACTTACAAAAAAAACTTAGACTTGCCAAGTCCTATTATAATTACACCTAGCCCTAGTTCTCCAACTAGCAGCAAAGGGTATATTCTGAGAGCACTTGCCTTGTTGTTTGGTTAGGTAATCTAGATTGAAATATGAGAATTCATTCTATGCTAACTTCCTTCAAATAATATCAAGTTTCTAACCACTCCAACTATGCCTAAGGCTAAAATTGGATGCTAACTTGAAGTATGCCAATGATGCCTCATTTCTCAACATATGGCCAACCCAAACAATGATGGCATTTACGTAAGCACTACTCATGGTGCTTATGGTTCACCACAAGGCCATGTACCTCCACTTCACCAATACCAAGGGACACCCAACCCTTATGCTCCTCTACCTCCACAACCCCACTCAGCTACCAATACCCCACCTCCATCACATGCCTATCAACAACCACCTCCACAACAACCCACACAACAACCCCCTTGTACTCCAAAGTCCTAATCCACATCACCATTGACCACCACCACCTTCATCTTCACAAGCCCCTCCCTCTTCCCATGAGAAAGTAAATATGTTATTTATTATATGAGAGAAGAAGGCTACTCAAGAGCTTGAAAAGGGGGAAGATGAAATGGTCAAGGTTTACAATGAAGCTTCATGGCTAGAAGAATCTAGTGGAGATTGTAAGAGTGCCAAAGAGTCTACTGCTCCATTGTTTCTTGTTAATACTGAGTGCATCCAAGATCTCGCTTCCCCCTTTGGTGATGAAGAAGTACCCTCAAGTGTCCCACTATTGATAGAGAAGATGATATCTTGCATCTTTCCTCCATTGAAGGCTGTGAGATCAACTGTCCCACCCTTTCTTGGATGTACCGAAAGTGCAGGAGATTTAGTTCTTCCATCTTTCTGTGATGAGATCATGTTTGTTGCCCCGCATGCCACTGACATGGTAACACTTGATGCAATACCTTGTTGGGAGTCAATGATTCCCCATGAGACAAGAATCATCATTATACCTCCTCAATGCCCACAAATTTCTACAGAAAAGTTTGATGCAAGCAGTGAGAAATTCCATGATGCTTTAGAAGACCCCTCTCCCTAAGAGAAGCATAGTCATATCATGAACCTCTTACGGACCTTAAAGCAAGGAACAATAGGAATCAAAACATTCCTTTAATTGGTAAAGGATGTTTGCACGGGGAGGAGGAGATTGGTATTATCACCACCCAAAGAAATCATTGCCACAAGATCTATGAACTTCATCTTGGACTTTGGCTTACTGGAGAAAAGGGATGATTTGAGAACTCCCCTCATCACGTGCTACATCAAAGTGCGACCCGTCAATCATTTTCTCCTAGATGTAGGTGCAGGAGAAAGCATTATGTCATTGTGCATGTGCATACGGCTCGGCCTAACAAAAATGGAGCCGGTAGATTGTGACATTATCCTGAGTGATGGAACTAGGGGGAAAGCTTTGGGCATATTACTAAATGAGATAGTAGAATCGGATCATAGGATAAACATCGCATACTTAAGTGACTTTCTGATTATGGATTTTGGCCCTATTTATGGAAAGGAATACCTTATATTGGGGAATCACTTCTTGTCCATCATTAGTGCAGAGAATAATGTGTGTGCTGGCAGTTTAATGGTCACACATAGGAGGAGGAACTTTGACTTCTTTATATTCAGTGATGAAGAAAGATGCATGTTGGGTCGAGAAGATTTTGATTCCAGTCTAGACTACTATGATCCTATAGAACAGTAGAAATCAATTCCTTACTTCTGATCACTATAAACTCCATGGGATGAAGCCCGTGTCGTCAGAACTCTAGAAAGGATCACCATGGAAGAGGAAGGAGACATCTGAGGGGTCAACATGTAGTGAAGAAAGCAATAAGCCTAGATGAAGGCTATAAATTTAGCACTGGTCGGAGGAAACCCACGTGGTTTGAGATTCTCAAACTTTGTTGTTTTATCATACTTTTGATTTTCCAGGAAACACACACACACCATACTTGAAATGTTTTCTTTTTGTGAATCATGTTAGCACATGTACAAGGAATAAAAGGTGATGCATGAATGGTCTAGCCAAGGAGGAGATCAAAGTTGAAGAGAATATTACAAATCAATAGAAGAGATAAAGGAAGAAGTCTAGTTCTAGCCAGAATGGTCGTGTTTCTTAACACAAACGTGGTGGTCCTACCCTGCTCACCTAGTGCTACATTGATCACTCCATCTCTTGGAAGTTGTCTACCGTGACTCCATGCCCTTTTCCTTACCATTCTAAACTTCTATTTCACACTGAGGACAACTTTATTTAAAAGTTTGGGGTGGTAGGGTGGTAATCCCTTCTTTCACCTAATTTTAATCTATGTACATTGTGGTAAGTTTTTCCGAGATGATCAAATAGTTGACTAAACCTTTTACTTGTCTATCCTAACCTTCTGTGTCTGTTAGCATTCATGCATACATGTAGTTTTATTTCATGCATTTTTGCATAATTTTTCAAAAATGTTGCTCTTTTTGCTCTTCCATGCCATACATTGCATTTCCATGTAGATTTTGGTATTTTTTGTGTGTTTTAACCAGGATTTGCTGCTTTATGTTTTAAATTTCCCTAAATATAGGTTTAGATGTGATTGAATGCAAATTGGCACCATTTTGGCCATTTTTGCCCAAACTTTAATGTTCTTTCCCAAAAGTGTGTTTCAATTGAATCTCTATCTATTATGATGAAAATGGCTAAATATTGGACGATGTAACTTGATTTTGATGTTTGTGGCTAGAAAGAGTCCTATGTAGGAATTTTGCATTTGCTCCAATCCTCTCGAAATAAATTGTTATTTTTAATAAAAGGGTGATTCTTGCAAGTCTTGAACATTTGGATTTTCTTGTTCTTTATGAAAAGGATGCAATATACTACATTGTTCATATTATGAATGACTTGTTTGGTTGGTGAATGTTACATGGACTAACTTGCTTGAGTGAAATTATACATGGATTTCCACTTCTTGTGACCCCTCTTTGACCCAACATTCCTTCCATCATCTTCTTACCTCTACACGTCATTAAAGGATGCCAAAGTGTACATATTAGTCTTATCCACCCTCAAAAAGTTTGGAGTGACCATACCTTTACCTCCCCACTTAACTCTTGTCATCATATGCCCTACCTACACCAAGGGAAAAGAAAAGACAAAGAAACGAAAAAGCAAAAAGATTTAAGAGCATTCAAACAAAGAAAAGATGAGTGTAAAAACACTCCACTCCCTTTCATAACCATTTCTTCTCTTTTTATGCTTAATAAGGATAGGGTAAATCAACTCTAGCACTCATTCCCCCACACAAGCCAAGTGGGTCATGAACAGTGAAATGAAGTGTATGAGGTATCTTTAGGAAGTGAAACAATAATCCTAACCTTATGAATGTATTTCATGCATGATACGATTTACGTGGAGCATTATAAAAATTGCATTGCTTGCATATGTGAATGTTGATCCATATTCTAAGTTCTTTTACTTTGTGCTTGATTCACACATGAAAATAATGAAATTGAACAGAGAGTAGTGGATTGCATGCCAAATTCCTCATGTGAACTCATTATAGCCAATAAACATCACAATGTTGCACTATGCTTGCTCCTTGATTGACTTGAAAGAGAGATCAAGTTGGAGCATACTTGAGGAAACATATGTTTTAAGTTTGGGGTGGTGATGCAGCCCTATTTTAGGGCTTTATCATGTGTCTTTTTGTATCTAAATCACATCTAAACATAGTAGAATGCAAGTTAAATCCCTCAATATGAATATTACTATCAAATACACTTATGGACGTTCTTTGCATGTTTTTTAGGTACTTCGACCATGCCTTGAATGGATGAGAGAGAAAGAAGGAGTTCTAGGATTTCTCCACCCATGGAAGGGTCCAAAGAAGGCCCCAAAGCTCCCTCAACCTACCCCTAGTGGCCAAGAGTCAAGTTCAAGCAAAGAAGTCCATAGATCATGAAGTTTCAAGTTCAGAAAACTACAGAAGACCCCAGCACAACCATGGTGCTAAGGAACAATTGTGCTCACAAATGCCATAGTTACAAGGATGATCCACATTTTGTCGAGCTACAACAACATTGTCAAAACGGCCATGCTACCCAACACGGTTGTGCTGAGAAGCCCGCAAAACAGTCATGCCAGCCAGTACGGCCATGTTCCCAGGGATGAGAATGAGCATACTGACTAGAATGACCTCCAATTCACCTTCCCCACGAGAGACGTGCTACCCAGCAGGACTGTTCTACCTAGCCCTCACCACGGTCGTGCTACCCACCACGATCATTTTACCAGCATTCATTTCACCACTTTCACTTTGACATTTTCCATTTCCCACCACGACTATTCTCCTCTACCACGGCCGTTCCAACTAGTAGCCGCCATGGCTAATCTGCCCAGAATGGCCATGCTACCACCCAAAACCTACCTTTTTCAGCAGTGATCTTCCAACTATAACCCTACTTACCCTAGTGCTTCCACCCCAACCTATATATACATGGGTGGCAGCCACAACACTAAGTTAGCTACCTTAGCACCCTCCTATATACTCTAGAGCATTCATTGCCATCTCCCTTGCATTCAAGACCTCCAACTACCACTTCCACCTCATTTCCACCTTAGAAACCTAGTTTTGTTCGTTTTCTACCATAATCCCCTTCATTTCCATGATCTTCACCCACCTTGGAGGAGGGAGGTCATTCTACAACAACTAGGAGGTGAAGAAGAAGCTACTCCGAGCTCCATGGATTCCTATCCCTTTCTTACCATTATTTTCTCTTTTTTATGAGCACTCTAAGAAGCCCCTAGTGGTGGGTTGTTTGGGGTTAAAATGTGACTTTGATACCATGTTGGGGGGAAATAACTTGTATTGAACATATTTCCATTTGATGGTGATTTCCTCTTACTTCTATCTCATTTCCCATTATCTTTCATGTGGTTTGTGATTTTAAACATAGATTGCTTGTTTTGTTATGCTTGATGACACTTAGCTTCTAGGGGAAAATGGAATATATGTTGCAATATTAGGAATGACTCCTAGGTCCAATTAGTAGATGCCTAGATAGCCCCCTTTGTTCCTACATACATCTCCCTTCTTCTACAAGTAGGTGTGAGATCTAAGTAGCTAGTGTAAGTGTGATTAGTGCAATTGCCTAGAGTTTCCTAAAGGCTAGATGGCAAGTAACATGAGGTGAAACACCCTCATCTCTACTCCCATTCCTACCCTTCGCTTTCAATTTCCCTAATACCACTTACCTTAGAAACCTAGACTTACCAAGTCCTATTAGAATTACACCTAGCCCTAGTTCTCCAACTAGTACCATAGGGTATATTCCGATAGCACTTCCCTTATTGTTTGGTTATGTAATCTAGATTCAAATATGAGAATTGCATGCTACGTTAACTTCCTTCAAATAATATCAAGTTTCATCCCCAAACAGCCCACCTATCCATATTATTTCTTAAAATCCACCCTTGCCTTCTTAGCTTGTTAATGCTAGCTTAGTCAATTGCATTTGTCAATTCTTAGCTAATTGCTTAGTTCTTGATATTTAGTTCTTGTTTAGGTAGTTAGGGCTCTTTTGAGATTTCTTGTGTTAATTTTATTAGCTAGTTATAACTTAGGCTCTTTCTTGTCTTATTTCTTATCTAACCTCTTAATTGATAAATTGCCTTGTTAGTGTAGTGTAACTCTTTTCTCTAGTTTAATTGCTTGTCTTGCCTGGTTTATTAGTCTTAACTTTCTTAGGGTAATCTAGGGTTTTTGTTAATCTAGTATCCTTTTTGTTGTTTCTTGCTTGCAAACATAGCATAATCAACCAAAACCAACTTTAAACCCTCAAACCGTAGACTCTGCTTTAGGAACATAGCTTACATTAACCTAGCTCTAGTGCCCCTCTCTCCCTGAGGATTGACCCTAATCTTGCCACTTGACTATACTACAACACAACCCCGTGTGCTTGCGGGTATGTGTGATTAGTTAAGCATGTGTGTTGGAATAGTTCCATATATAAATTTTGAATGATCCCCTGTGTGTATTCCCTTAGGGTTTCATCTAGTCACCATGTAGTTGGCTAGAGTGTAGCCGTTAGAAGATCACACCAATATTCAGCCTCGATTACCATGATAAAGAAAATTGACACATCAAGTCTCATAGTCATTGATTTTGGAAAATACATCGACATCGAGTGTCCATACAAAGTGAAATTTGTAAATGGAAAAAGTCTCTTTGTCATTGGGTTGCAAAAGGAACCAATACCTATATTGTGGCATAGTCATCAATCTCTACACTCAAAGCCAACGATCATGTTGTTTAGTGATGGTTGCTTTATAGAAACAAATGACTAAGGCTATGCTACCTAGAACAGTTGTGTTGTCTTGCACGACCATTCTAGTTTAATCCTATAATGTCAGTTTTACACCCTAAATTGACATCGAAAACCTTAGTTATCATTTTTCTTGGAACAAATGACAACTGAATTTGTTTTTTTAATAGAAGGTCTACAGACCTACTGTCGAGCTGGTCAGTAAGATGCAGGACATGTAGTTCTGAGCTATAGGTTAACAACATCTATGAGTTCAAATTAACAGCAAGCCAACAAACAACTTGCAAAACCTGTAAGAATGAACATAATTCACCCACATTCAATATCCATTCTCCAATTCCATTCTCATGACATGCATAATACTATTCATTATTTCAACTTTCATTCACACACATGATACGTCATTCACATATGCACCAACACCATTCTCATGACATCAAGAATAAAAAATTCTCATTGTATTCATTCATCATCACATTCAAACACATTATATATACATACATATGAACCAATGATTTACTCGCATCAAATTTGAAGTTGCAAGAAGTGATAAGCACCACATGTATATAGAAATAATGACATCAAATTTTAAGAAAGTCATTCTTTAATCCCAATGAAATTGAAAGTTGGCATCACTAATGAAGGCTTCTGACCGTAATTCTTGTATCTCATCTATTTGTTATGTCGTATAGGGCTTTTGTATGTCCTCTAGATTTTCCATCGTTTAAAAGTTTGTTTTAAACACCGACAATGATAATGACGTATATAATTCAAAAGTTTTACATTTTCATATTATCTAATGAAATTATATACTTATGATGATCACTACTATATATAATAGATTACATTTTCTATGCAGTTGATGTCTAGTTCCCCATATCTGACAATCACGTCCATATACCGCATCATGTAGTATGTGCATTTCCAACCATTATCTTGTACAAGACACTATAAATTTCAACATACAAAATGTTAGTAAATAAAAGCAAGTATAGTTGGCATAAATATACATTTGTATTAGAGTACCTCAACATTATTCCAAACTATCACTTTCATTTTTTGAACACCTTTCTGTCAGTATTTTTAAAATCTTTTATAGCCCTATATGTTAATGTAACATATTAAATTGCATTAGTAAATAATCATGCAATAATATATGTTAGCGGATATAAATATACAAATTTACTCATGTTAATAATGTCTTTTTCAATTCATGTTCCTCACTGTCAACTTTATCACACTTAGGATCTAGAAAATGCACAATTAGCATCGTGAGAACCACTATTCGGGAAATCGGTCCGCACGACCGCATATACTCCCACTTATGCCTATTCGGTCACCCTACCGCACCACATATTGCTAATCAATCCACTGAGAGGTCATGGGCCACATATACTCCCGCTTGGCCGAATAAGAGGTCAATTAAACTCCACTTTTTTAAAAGCTCACTGCTAAAGTCCATCCATTACATATATACATGCATTCATATACACACATTGTTATATTAAAATTTATATATATAGTCAACAATATATATGTATACATTGCAATATATATAACTATTTACACACATTTATACATTTATATGAATACCTTTTAACATATACATATGTATGTATGCATATATGAATAACTACATATACAAACATATATTTTTACTGTATATGTATACATTTTGATTTATTCATGTTTAAACTTGTATTAGACATATTAGTACATCTATATACATATATTTTAATATTTGTGCATATTCCACAAACGCATTCCATATATAGACATATATACACGTATAAACATAACATACAAGCATATTAATATGTTTATATGCATATATATGAGTGTGTAATATATGAATTTATATAATTTATTATATCGTCAATGATGGTAAATAATTATTTTACTAAAGAATTCCAAAACTGCATATACTCCCGTATATACTCCCACATATCGCATATACACTATGCGGTACCCTGTTCGCCCCCGTACACTGAATATTGCTTTTCTGAACTATGGTGGGAACAATAACCAATAACACCAAATAGTTATTCCTAAGTGAAAAGAAGGCAAACAAAATAAAACTCAAAATCAAGATTTGAAATGTAATTCTTAATTCAAAATTATAATATGATTATGTAGACTTACACAACATTGTATGGAGCTGACATCACACTCTTTTTCTTTTTGTTGAAATATTTAAATATGGTAGAGTAGTATTGGAAGACAGATGTAGGGTCTTTAAGTACATGGCTAATCAATGACAGATAGAAATGCCACACGGGGTAGCGTAAACTTCTATATAGATCCTATGTAAGTGGTTGCAAAACATATATCATGTATGCATTAATATATAACAAACATATCAACATATATATAATGACGTATATATCTATATAATATCTCACCATATCTAAAATTCTACAAAATATGTATTCAACCAAGCATCCTTAAACATCTTCAAAACATCTTGTAGAAAAATACTAGTATTATGAGGTTGACCTACAATGTCCTCCTTATGATGGACCATCATAGGCAACCCTTCTCTATGTTCGCCTATTTATTTTGTCATATTCCTACATTGAGGACCTATTGAGTCGTATATGTTATTTGTAAGCCAATTAGGTAATTATGGAGGAGGTGAGGGTGGATGACAAGCTGTAAGGGGTTTCTTAGACATTATGTCTTGCACATATATATAATCTCATATGAATTGTGTCATGTATAAAAGATACAAACACATTGTAATTTTACCATACATCACTATAGACTACTCTCTCTTTGGGCCACGCAACCATGCCGACTTCTGCTTCACCTATAATCTCATGCTAGGGGTGGTCATATGGTAGTGTAGTCTTTTTCCAAGTATTGTAGACAAGCCTCAGTGTCACATGAACCACACTAGCGGGCAATAGTGCACCATGAATCATGTCACTTTCAAGACGTGGGTAAGCCTCACCCAGTGCAATGACATATTCTTATAATTAAAGATTTCATGGTATCAACCCCTATAATTTGCATGAAGCGTTATATATATATATATATATATATATATATATATATATATATATATATATATATATATATATATATATATATATATATATATATATATATATATATATAATCAAACATATTACATAAATCATTCTGAAAGACTACTATGTCATAAAAATACATAAAGTGGGTGTTCTAGGTGGTGGGTTAATGGGATTACTCCTAACCACCTATGTCATAGGAGGGTCCACCTTGTATGAAGAGAAGGATACCATATGTACTGTCTGAAAAGACTGATATTTTCTCATTGCTTCCTCTATACCCTTTTCAATCAGCTCTTGTACCTTTTCTTTTGAGAATCACCCTTTCTGGACAGATTTGTGTTAATGCTCTGATGGCCCAAAGAAGGCTCTTATACCGAAACCAGTGCCAACAGCCCTAACATGCCTAGAATGCTCTAGGTTACCTAGAGAAACTATAAGTTCATCCCTTATTCCTTCAGCAGTGAACTTTCCTTGTTTCCTTTGCTCATGGACCTCTCACTAATCATCATCATTAGTAATTGGTAAGTAAAACAAATATTCATCATTAATAGTTGCTCTAAGGGTTGAATTTTACCATTTTGCATCCACCTCAGTAGTTGCGAGGTTGGGTATATCTCAAAATTTGGTTTGCCTCCCATATGTCCATAGTTCATTGCAAAGTAAAGGATCAGTAGTAGTAGAGGACTCAAGAGTCTAGCAGTAGGTTGTTGAGAAGAAGATGCATGGAGTAGCTTTTGACAAAGATTTTCATACCCACTTGAACCTCTTGTGTGGTTCTGCACATTCTTTACACGCCTTTCTCTTTGAGAATAGCTTATAGTTTGGTTAGTCCAAACCATATGTTAAATATGTAATACAATGAATTTAATAAGAGGAGTGAGGTTTAATACCTTGAATTCATCAGTCTGTCTCTTAGAAACAAACACATCCACTCCTTCGGGTCAAGATAGTTCCATTGCTCAGTGGATGACTTCTTCTTCTTCTCACTGATCCTGATGTATTCTCTTTTTTGTTTTGTCCTATAATTCCTAAGTACTATATCACATCGTTCTATCACCTTTTTATGATGTATTTTTTAATCCAATTCAAATATGTTCTGAAAAAGTTCATATACTTAATGGAATATTCTTAAAAATAGAACTATAAACAACTTTAGAAATAGAATTTTAAATGACAATATCTCACACATAGTTCCTTCCATATAGAGTCTTTGTTACTTGGATAAACTTTATGCCAAGATTCAACATTTACATCCATTTTACTGTGAGTTAGAACCCCTATATATAACATAAAAAGAATGAGGTTCTTCCCAATAGGATTTCCTTGATTATCAAACTCAACAACCAGATTTGCTTTGTTGCCCATTTGCTCTAGTAACTTATTCATCATGGTGATGCCTCATATTGTTGCACACTAATGATGTTGCTCATCAAGCTGAGAAAGATCCTCAGGGTGCACATCCTCTTGCTAAAATTGACAAAAAGCACACATTAGTCATAAAAAGATATAACTTATAAATGGGATAAAATAATACAACAAGATAGAAATTGTAAAATCCACATCTATGTAATATAACAATACAATTTACATCAGTGTCAGGGTGCTCATCCTGACAGTACACATTGTCAAGGTGCTCATCCTCATGGTAATCACCATCACTATCATAAAACTCATGGTCAAACACCATCTAAAATAATGTCATATAAAAAATAGTCAAACAAAAAAATATAAGTGATAAAGAATGTAAATTCTTATCTAACATTTAAAAGAATAAAAACATGCATCTCATATTTATGGATCTTGTATCAATTAACATTCCCTCTGTGTGATATCCACACAAATATAAGTCAGTGTCAACTTCAACATTTGATGTTGGCAAGTTAACTGACAATGGACTGGACTAACATACTTTTCATAGTACTCTTCTTCATCTATAGGATCTGCAATGAATTACCTTTTACCATGAAGAAAAACTTCCATTTTTCATTTGTAGGATAATCAATATAAAATACTCACTTCTCATATGACACCCTTCTTTCCAATGCTTTCAAAATTCACTAACGTGAAACCCCATTCATCCAATACAACTCCTTTGGTGTTATAAAACCAATTACACTTATAGATCGGAATTCTGAAATCTATGTAGTCAAATTCCGATATGTCTTCAATGACACCATAATGTGATATTTGAGCTTCACGTGGATTATTACTCTTTGCACTAGAAAATTACAATGAAGACACTTGAAGGTTGACCCCACTATTTTGGATGAAACTCTTATCATATCGACACTTCATGTAATATGAAAATGCATTTATGTCAAACCCTTCATAAGATATAACATTCATATTTGGTTTAATGTTGAGGTATTTTTTATTTTCAACAAATATATGGTATTTGAGATAGTTGACGTAAGACTTTATCTTCAAACCACCTAATAAGTGTCTTGTTATGCTCTCCAACAAGCCACATTGAATTGGCTCAAGGATATTTTGTCTTGATGAAATTGGTATGTTCGGTGATATAACTACTCACTTTGATGTTATGTAAAATATACAAGTGTTCTTGTTCTCAAAGCTCACGACTGATTACTTTCACTCGTACTCCTCAAGTCCCTCTTCCGGATTTGTCCTCAACATTCTTGTCATTTACAAGAGCTTCATTATAACTTAGAAAGTCATTGCAAAAGTCCATAACCTCCCTGGGCACATAACTCTCAATAATAATTTCCTTTAGAATGATAACAATTTTGAATATCACCTTTGAAAACACTAATGTACCAGTGAAAAGGTTGCATCCAATTCAAGAAAATTGATCCCAACATTTTCACTTCCCTAATCAGATGGACAACCCTATGTACCATGATATCAAAGAATGAAGGAGGAAAATACATCTCAAGTTGGCATAGAGTAACAACCACTTCTCTTTGCAACTTATCAAGATTCTCAAGATCCATAACTTTGCCACATAGAGTGTTGAAGAAGAAACAAAGTTTGGTGATTGAAACCTTACATACTTCAGCAACATAGATCAAATTGCCACGAGAAATATTTGTTGCATTAGAGTGTGACAATCATGAGATTTAAAACCTATCAGCTTCATATCTTTCATTGGTACCCATCTATGGATATTGGAAGAGTATCCCTATGGTACCTTAGCATTAAGAAAACACTCACAAAACGTTTCTTCTCCTTTCTAGACAATATGTAACTAGTAGGATGTAAATATGCTTTCCGGTCACTCCTAACTACTTGTATTAATTTTTTTCCTTATTCCCATTTCATGTAGGTCCATTCTAGATTTGATGACATCTTTAGTCTAACCTGGTATATTCAATAGAGTACCAATGATGTAATCACATACATTTTTCTCAAGATGCATGACATTGATACAATGCCTAACTGCCAAATGACTCCGATAAGGAAGATCCCAAAATATTCACCTCTTCTTGTATAAAGATTTGTCACTCTGTGTGGGAATAGTGCATTGTGATATTTAACCAAAGTCATTGACAAAGTCTTTTACTCTTTCAAAAACAAGCTCCCCTGATATAGGTTTAGGAGAATTTTGTTCCTCATTCGATCCATTGAAAACTTTGCACAACCTCTGGTAAGGATGAACTTTTGGAAGAAACCTTTGATGAGAAAGATATATAGTCTTGCCACCATATTTTAGTCATATTTAATCAGTGTTCTCATCATGTATAGGGCACACTTTGGATCCTTTTACACTGTATCCAGATAAATTCCCATATGCTGGAAAGTCATTAGTAGTGCAAAACAACATAGCATTCAAATGAAATGTCTCTCTACATGAAGAATCATCGGTCATCACACCTTCTCCCTGAAGTTTCTTTAATTCATCAATCAGAGGTACAAGATAAGCATCAGTATCATTTTTAGATTGTTTAGGGCCCGATATCAACAATGACAACATAACATACTTATTTTTCATACACAACCATGGATGAAGATTGTGTATAACAATCATAATAGGACAAGTGCTATGTTGGCTGCTCAATGTGTCATATGGATTCATCCCATCAGTACAAAGCCCAAGTCTTAGATTCCTAATTTCTTCAGAAAATGCTCAGGGTACAATAAATCAATCTTCTTCCATTGTGGGGAATCAAACACATGTAGTAGGATCCCATCATTATTTTTCTTTACTTCTACATACCACCTTAAATTCTTCACATCCATGGGATTGCAAAACAAGCATTAAGACAGTGGTATTCTAAGTAGATACCAGATCACCTTAGCAAGAGAGCCAGTTTTGGACTTCCCCAAAGTAGTCATTTTATACCTTGACACCCCACATTTTTTAAAATCTTCAAATCAACATAGTCCTTTTGAATAGCACACTCTCATTCAGTCATGCATGTATCTTCTTAGCCTTCATTCCCATTGGGCACAACATTTTTTTTAAATTTGTATGTTGAGATTGGAAGTTTTTTGCCTTTAGGAATAATTTCTTTCAACAAAGACAACAATGATGTGAAGCTTTTGTCGCTTCATCTATTGTTAGCCTTTAAATTATACAATAACAGTAAAATGCTCAGGTTCTAAAATTAGTACAACCTATGTATAACAGCCTCTCAACATCAAGCACTATGTTTCTAAATAAGGATGATGGATTGGTGCGCTCTACCCCAAAACCATCTAGCATCACATCAACAATGTCTATCAGAATCGGTTTGTTCACATCTACATCATCAATGACAATTTATTCTTCAACACAAGTACAGTGTTCGACATCTACAGATCTCATGGTTGGAATCTATCCATGTCGGTACCATTATGTATATATCAGTACAATCTCATTGCACATGACATGACCTTTGATTTTATCAAACAATGTTGACTTTCAAGTTGTTACCAAAATGGCTACATGGACAATGGAACCTATCTCTAGGTTGCTTCCTATGTTCCTCCACAAATCTTACAAATTGATCAAGACCACTAGTAAACTACAAAGTGTAGATATTTGGAATGTACATCCATGATCGAACCATTATATAATGAAAGAGAAAACAAGTATTAAGGTTTAGGGTTTACATGATTAGGGTTTAGGGATTACATATTAGGGGTTACCATTTAGGATTTAGGGATAAGGGTTTATAGATTTGGATTTATGGTTTACAAATTAGGGAATAAGGTTCTATAATGAATGGGTGTACCACCTATCCCATTCTTGAACATTCAATCTCACTATAGGTGTATAATGTGTATTCCGTTTTCAAGAAAATGTTTACAGTATTTCCCTGTAGTTCTCTAAGTACAACAATTTAAATGGGAAAATGTCCACCAACATATGTATTTAGAGAACAAACGGGGAACTACAAACAAAACTTCTTGAGAACTGAATATACGTTATACACTTAATAACTAAGTGAGATTAGGTGTTCAAGAATAGTCCCAAACTAGGGGCTATCCAAGATTTACTCCTAATGAGTAAATCTCAGACAGGTTCTAGGCCAACATATATATGCCAAAACTTAATATTTATGGTTCATATCAATTCCATGTAAATACAAACCCATAAATACATAAGTCAAATTCACCCTATCATTCATTACAAATTTTAGATATACACTTTTCCTTTCCCCATAAGCATCATAATATTTCTCCTATTAATTATCTTTTTTTGGTGCAAATAGGGTGGGGTGCCTTCTTTACTAGATGAAGCAAAAAGAGGTAGATACAGAGTGTACCACCAAAGGATAAAAAGAGAAAGAAAGAAAGAGATGGTTGTAAAGCACAACCCCTCGATACAGAAAAAAAAAGAAAATTGTACAGTTACTACAACTATCTATCTATCTAAATAGAAGGGTCAAGATAATAGCTAAGTAAGAAATAACTATCTTTATCACATCTAGAACAAAATTTGTCCACCTCCATACGTGCATCACTGAAGATCCTTCTATTCCTCTCCAACCAAATCATATAGACCATGCAAGCAGCTTGAAACTTTACCTCTTTACTCAGACCCAAGAGGTTAGACATTGAGTCAACTCTGACATGATGCTTCAAATAGAACCATTCCCAAACAATCTTTGTAAACCGGCAATCAAAGAAAAAGTGATCAATAGTTTCTTCGTCTTCCTCATAGAGGAAACATCTGGAAACTAAATGAAACCTAGTTCTCTTTAAGTAATCTATAGTGGGAAATTTCCCAAGGAATATCTTCCACATGAACACAGACCATCTTCTTGGAATGTTTTCAGACCAAACCCACATAGCCCAGCATACAGGTTGTAATTTATCCCTCAAAATATTCCAACCATCTTTCAGCAAGAACTCTTTACCTCCCTTAAACAGAATAGCATCACTGACATCAGGGGAGATCACTTGTTTTCTCAAGATCTCCAGCAAATTATTTGAACCCCTAAAGCTTGGGATCGACCAAACACCATCAAGAATATAGCTAGAAACTCTGTAGAATTTTCCTTTACCCATTCTTACCATTAACTGGTGATCCACCAGGTCAATAAGTCTATCACCATCATTAAACCATGGATCCATCCAGAACAGAAATGAATCACTATTCCCCAAATGAAAGTTAATATGATTTAAAAGAGTAACTCTTTGATCGAGCATCTTCTTCCAAACCCAAGAAGCACTAGGTTTGGCATCAATAGTCCAAACATATTCAGTTCTAATGTACTTTTTGTGAACCCATTTAATCCAAAGCCCATCCTTCTTTGAAGCAACACTCCATAGATTTTTTAGCAACCCTCCATTTGACCAGTCCACAATGGACCTAATGCCAAGACCCCCTTCAGATTTGGGTTTACATATAAGCTTCCAAGAAACAATATGTATATGCTTCTTATCCTTCGAATCGTTCCAAATGAAGTCCCTGAATAATTTTTCAATATCATAAACTATTGACTTAGGGAGAGGGAAGGCAGCAGTCCATAAGATGATGTACGTAGAAAGAGTCGAAACAACCAACTCAATCCTCCCTACTTGAGATAGAAAGTGAGCTTTCCAGGAGTCAAGCTTTAGTTTGATTTTATTCAGAATAGGATTGCATAAGGATCTGACTAGTCTTCCAGTGAAAAGAGGAAGGCCAAGATATCTAACAGGCAACGAACAAATCTTAATATCCAAGATATCTGAAATATTTCCTTCCTCATCCAATTTACTAAGGAAAACCTGACTTTTCTAATTATTCAACTTAAGGCCCGAAACCCTACCAAAAGTATCCAAAATAGATTTGAGACACATAACATCCTTTTCATCCTCTCTGGAGAACAATAGAAGGTCATCTGCGAAGATAATATGAGAAATGGCTGTGGAACCCGCATCACCCACATGCCTAAAGCTTCCTTTATCAAGCTCAACTTTAATAATAGAGGAGAGACCCTGCATGGCCATAACAAACAAAAAGGGGGCTTGGGGGTCCCCCTGACGAACCCCATTAGAAGCATTAAATTGATCAGTAGGAGAACCATTAACCAAAACTCTGAACGAAACAGTGGGAAAAGTTTCATTGATCCAATTGAGCCAACAGATAGGGAAACCCATTCTTTCTAGAAGAAAAAGGATGTAGTCTCTTCGAATAGTATCATATGCCTTAGCTAAATCATCTTTAATACACATAACTTTCCAGGTATTCATGAAAGAGCTTCAGATATCATTCTCCAGCAAAATATATTCCTCAATATTCCTGCCATGGACAAAAGCAAATTGATTGTCATCAAAAATAGTCGGCAAGATGAACTTGACCCTATTCACCATGATCTTAGTGATCACTTTATAAATGACATTACATAGAGAGATAGGCCTAAAATCCTTCAACGCAGTAGCTCCCAATTTCTTAGGGATGAGAGTAATCATAGTTTTGTTGCATTCCTTAAAAATTTCCCAGAGCTAAAAAAGCTTTGGATTGCTCTAGTAATATCATCACCAATAAAATCCCAAACAGACTGAAAGCAAATAGCGTTAAAGCCATCCGGTCCAGGATCTTTCTCATCTTTCATATTTTTCATGACATCATCAATCTCTTCTCTAGTAAAAATCCTTCTTAAATCATCAAATTGAGCATTAGTGATTTTAGGAAGCTTCCAGTCATCGTTCCACCTAACCAGGTCATTGGTAGAACCATTAAACAAATGATCATAGTAGCTTCTTATGGAATCTTTAATAAAAATTGAATCATAGATGGAATTTCCATTCAGATCATTCAGCACAGTAATATTATTCCTCAGCCTGCGAGTTTTAATAGACGCATAGAAAAAGGAAGAGTTTCTATCTCCAAGCTTAAGCCATTGTACCTGGCTTTTTTGTTTGAGGAAACTTTCTTCATCATTCATAGCTTTCAAAGCTTTATCTCTAACAACAGCTAATTTTTTATGTTTTTCTTCATTATCTGGATCTTCATCCACAGCAGACTGCAATTCCTTCGCCTGAGCTTCTAGCTGCTTTGCCATAGAAAGATAGTTACCCAGATAATTTTTGTTCCATTTCCTCAAAGCATCTTTCACGGCATGGAGCTTTTTATACACTCTAAACATGGGCGTTCCAATACAAACAGTATTGTTCCAAGCATCTTCAACCATCTTCCTATAGGAGGGGTCATTAGTCCATGAGTTAATAAAGCGGAAGGGAGTAGACCCATGTTTCCCTCTATCAAATCTCATAGCAATGATCCTATGATCACTAACAATAGAAGATATAACCTCACCCCAGCAGAAGGGAAAGCTAGACAAAAAGTTGTCATTACAAAAAATACGGTCAATCTTGGATAACGTGCTTTTACCTTTCTTGCTACGGCTATCCCAAGTGAAGAACTAACCTTTGGGAGAGATCTCCAACATACCAGCCAATCTTACAGCCTCATTAAACTCACACATACTTCTACTGGAAGGGGGATACTTACCCAACCTTTCATGACTCAATCTTACAGCGTTAAAGTCACCCAAAACACACCAATTAATAGGATTAAGGAGAAAAATAGAGCCAAGAGAACTCCAAAGTCATGTCCTGTCCCCATCATCATTAAGCCCGTAAACATCAGAAAGCTCAAAGAATAGGTTTTGTTTATTGACAACACAATGAAGCACCTGATCACTGCTAATCTTTTTGTCTATAACAATATCGGGGTCCATCCAAAGAATGATAATTCTAGTATATGAGTGGAAATCAAAGTTATCCAAGTAATTATCTCCATTCCAGATCATATTGACAAAACCATTTAACTCCTTATAACTGACACGACATTCAAGGATAATGAAAATATCTGTTTTACTCTCTCTAATCTCCTTCTGAATGTGAGGGATCTTATTAGCTCCTCCCCTTACATTCCAAGACATTATCGTAAAGGGATTAACCATTTGGAGGTAAGTTGATTGGGACATCCTTCTATTCAAAATTCGACAGTAGAGAAAACTTATTCAGAGAGGGTGGAATGCTCTTATTCATAGAAAGCTTTGGAATAATTCTAGGGGGGATTTTGATTTTCTGCCCTTTGTCTCCCAGCCCGCTTTAGGGGAAGTATTTGGAGTGAAAGAATCTGAGGCCACCAAATTAACTTCTTTTCTTCCAGTAATAACACCTTCGGCTTGTGTTGCAACACTCTCACTGACAGTATTCGATTGAATAGCGTTGACTGGCTCAATAATAGGAACAGAGGAGGTACTCGACACTTCCCTAATCTCTTCTTGGATCGTCTCAATTGCATCTATGAAAACTTCTCCCTCATCTCCTTTGTTGGCCTCTGGTGCTTTAGGTACCCAGGTCTTCTTCTTAGCAGGACCATTATCCACCTTCATATTAATTATCAATATTAGGTTATCTTCTCTCATCAAGTATTCATCTTTCTCATTTGACAACACGGTTCTAATAAGATTTGGATTACTAATATCCCAAACATTAATAATGCAACATTGCATATAAATAACAATCAATAACATACACACTATTAGAGATAACATACGATAATTGGCCACTCAATTTCTTACTAGTTATGCAACTTAATAGAGAGCATAACTCATTTTCATCATCCCATATGTATCACAAAGTCACATAAAAATAAGATTCCCATATAAACCCTATATTTTAGTTCATCATTTAGGTATCCTACTTATTTATTAAAATTTAGGAATCCTACTTGTTTATTAACATTTAGGATGCAAAAAATGGGACCTATATGTTGTCATTTAAAATAAAAAATAAAAAATACCTTGATCTCTGTTGGTGACAATGGTCAAATCCTCAATAGCAATAGCTAGTTGCTCAGGCGGCTAGCTCCTCAAGCGCCAGCAATAGCTAGCTCTAGTGATGACGAGCAGTAGCAACAACAGCAATGGCCAGCAGCAGCAACAACACAGACTGGAAGAATGAGCACTAGCAGCAACAGCTAGCTCCTCAGGCGGTGGTGGCGACTAGTTCATCAGGTGGCAGTGGTAGCGAGCATGACAGTTGGAGCACATGATCGGTAATGTAGGGAAGATATAATCACCAAAGCTAGTTTAGGTTTTGGGGAAGCAATGAAATAGATAATGGGGGAAAGAAATTTCACAGGTAGTATTAAGTGGGACATAGTGGTCGGTTGTTAAGAAAACTAACAACAAAGACAATAGAAGTCAGTTTCTAACAAAGAAAGAACACCTACTCTAGTGAAATACACATCAGTTATAGCTTAATTATAGACGCAAGAGGCCCTTATCCGAATGAAAAAAAAATCCCTAAGTAATGGTGATAGTCGTCAGTTGAATACTAAAAAGTGACACCTAACCTAGTGACATAGACGTCAGTTGCAACTTAAAAACTAATGCAAGAGGCTATCATCCGTACGGAAAAAATTACCCTGAGTAGTGGAGATAGTCGTCGGTTGTATACCAAGAAACTGACACCATACCTGGTAACTTAGACGTTAGTTAAGTTTGAAAATCTGATGTAATAGGCCATATTCTGAACCAAAAAAAGCATCACTGATGTAATAGTACAAATCGATTTTTTAAGGCCTTCAGTGTCAGTTCTCAAGCGACACCTATGTGGGCACCGCTAAAAGCCCAACTGTTATGCATCAGTTTGAGAACCGACGCCAAAACCCTTCGCACACCACCGAAAACGTGCCAAAAAGTGCCAGCAGGGGGTATAGGCATCGGTTATTAGGATTGAAACCGACGCCACATACCTTCGCGCCACAGAAAGGGCGCCATCTGGGGCACTATCGGCGTCGGTTTCTTAGTGATAACCGACACCATATCACCCTCTGCCACGGCCGTGATGACCAACCGACCGTGTTGTCTGGCCACTAGGGAAATCGATGTCGGTGACTAGTAGGGCAACTGACACTGTTACCCTATGTCGTCGGTTGTATATAAATATCTGACGCCTCGCATTAGGGAAATCGACGTCGGTTACTAGTATGGAAACCAACAATGTAACCATATATCGTAGGTTTTATTCAAATAACTGACACTGATGTTTTTTTTTCTATCAATGTGTAGACCTGCTGTGGCTGGTCGTAGGATGAGAAACCTACAATTCAGTTATGAACTGCAGGTTTTACAACATTCATTGATATCAGCCAACAACAGGCCACAAACCTACAAACATTTTATCTCTTTTCACATTAAGACACATGTAGAAACATTCATGTATTGATGATTTTCACACACAATTCATAAAAATTCATTCACATTGTCATCATTGTAAACAAAATCATATATTCAAAGAGACATGAAACAACAAAAGAAGCCATAATGAAGGGAAGCATGATACAGATACAATACATAAAGTGCAGCACACACAAGTGTTTTAGATTCATATAACAACATAACAGACTAACACATATATAGTGCATAATAACAGCAGTGCCGAATTTACATACAACACTATAGATTAGTACATATATATAGTGGGACTAAGGTGACGATCCCACCTGCTAATATAGATTACCGACAACTACATGTTACGACTGGGAGGTCGTGATTCAGCAACCATATGCATTAGCAGGAGGACAAACAGATTTCACCATGAGTTAACATTGAAGAAGGTCTACTAACCTACACTGAACTAAACAAGTTTATCAGTACTAGACTAAGGCACAAGTACCGTTCATCGAGACAATGACGGTCGTGGAAGCTTAGTGGCCACTACACACTGGCCAGTGGCCACTAAGCTTCCACGACCATCATTGTCCTGATGAACGGTACTTCTGCCTTAGGCTAGTACTGATAAACTTGTTTAGCTCAGTGTAGGTTAGTAGACCTTCTTCAATGTTAACTCCTGGTGAAATCTGTTTGTCCTCCTGGTAATGCATACGGTTGCTGAATCACGACCTCCCATTTGTAACATGTAGTTGTCGGTAACCTGTTTTAGCAGGTGGGATCGTCACCTTAGTCCCACTATATATATGTACTAAGCTATAGTGTGTGATGCTTGCTTTCTCTCTGACTGTTGCGCTTTGGATTTACAAAGAAATGTCGATGGCCTGCATAGCTATGTCATGGCCATCCGGCATAGCCTATAGTCTTTGGAGAACGCCTGCAGATTAAATAGAATTGCTATTAACTAGTATGCTAAAAATTTGATAAAAAACACACTTACATAATATAATTATAAATGAACATATAGATAGAAACCTCAGGGATATATTCTTAAAACTTACATTGTCAGGCGGTGCAAGCACGTCCTCACCCTCACAGTGATCATTATCACTGTAATCATGGGAACATAATTAAAATATAAACATCCATGCCTCTAATATTGTGATCTTTTATCAATTAACAATCCTTCATTATGATCCCCACAAACATACAAGTCATTGTCATCCCCATATTCAATGTTTGGTGGTGTTGGCAACCCAACTGAGAATGGATTGGAGTCATCATACGTATCATAGTACTCTTCTTCATCTATAGGATCTTCAATGAACTGTCTTTTACCATGAAGAACAACCGACCATTTATCATTTGTAGGATCATCGATATAAAATACTTGTTTTGCCTGTGATGCCAATATGAATGGTTCACCATTCTCGCCAATCTTTTCAAAGTTCACTAACGTGAAACCCAATTCATCCACTATAACTCTTTTGTTGTTGTCAACCCAATTACATTTAAAGAGCATAATTCTGAAATCTACATAGTCAAACTCCCATATGTCTTCAATGACACTGTAATATAACATTTTAGCTTCAGGTGGACTTTTATCCTTTGCACTTGCAAAATACATAGTCGACGCTTGAAGGGTGACCGCGTTGTTTTGACGACACTCTTATCATCTTGACGCTTTGTGTAATATGAGAAACCATTTATGTCAAACCCTTCACAAGACATAACATTCAATTTTGGTTTAAAGGCGAGGCATTTGATGGTTTCAGTAACATTATCTTGTGTTTGAGATAGTTAATGTAAGACTTTATCTTCAAACTACTTAATAAATGTCTTGTTATGCTCTCTAGCAAGCTAGATTGAATTGGATCGAGGATATTGTCTTTTGATGAAATTGGTATGTTCCTCGATATAAACACTCACTTCGTCGATATTGTGTAAAATATACAAGTGACCTTGCTTCAACTGCTCACGACTGATTACTTTTACCCGTGCTCCCAAAACTCCTTTGCCAAAATGCTCCTCAATATTCTTGTCATTCACAGGAGCGTCATTACCACTCAGAAAGTCATTGAAAAAATCCATAACCTCTCTCGCCACATAACCCTCAATAATACTCCCTTCAGGCCGATAACGGTTTCGAACATCACCTTTAAAAACACTCATGTATCGTTCAAAGGGATAAATCCAATGCAAGAAAATTGGTCCCAACATTTTCACTTCCCTAATCAAGTGGACAACAAGATGTACCATGATATCAAAGAACGACGGAGGAAAATACATCTCAAGCTGACATAGGGTAACAACCACTTCTCTTTGCAAATTATCGAGAGTATCAGGGTCAATAACTTTGCTGCACAGACTGTTCCAAAAGAAACAAAGTCTGGTGATTGCAAACCTTACATGCTTCGACAATATAGATCTAATTGCCACAGGCAATATTTGTTGCATTAGAATGTGACAATCATGATATTTAAGACCTATTAACTTCAGATCTTTCATTGATACCAATGTACGGATGTTGGATGAGTAACTGTGTGGCACCTTAACATTTACCAAGCATTCACAAAATGTTCTTTTATTACCCATTTCACTTAATTCTGTTAATTCTAACCTTATTCTCATTTCACATAGGTCCATTCTAGATTTTATCCCATCTTTAGTCTTACCTGGTATATTCAACAGAGTACCGATGACGCTATCACATACATTTTTCTCAATGTGCATGACATCGATACAATGCCTCACTGTCAAAGAACTCCAATAAGGAAGATCCCAAAATATCAACTTCTTCTTGAATAAAGACTTGTCACTCCTTGTGGCCATCGTACATTGTGATCTCTTACCAAATTCATTGGTGATGTCTTTCACTCTTTCATAAACATCCTCCCCTGATATAGGTTTAGGTGCACTATGTTCCTCATTCCGTCCATTGAATGCTTTGTACAACCTACGATACAGATGAAATTTTGGAAGAAACCTTCGATGAGAAAGATATACAGTCTTTCCGCCGTGTTTTAGTCATATTGAATCAGCGTTCTCTTCACATATAGGACACGCTTTAGATCCTTTGACACTATATCCAGAAAAATTCACATATGCTAGAAATTCATTCACAGTGAAAAACAACATAGCGTGCAAACAAAATGTCAATCTTCGTGAAGCATCATAGGTCATCACACCTTCACCCCAGAGTTTCTTTAAGTCATCAATAAGAGGTTCAAGATAAACATCGATATCATTTCCAGGTTGTTTAGGGCCCGATATCAACAACGACAGCATAATGTACTTATTTTTCATACACAACCAAGGAGGAAGATTGTATATAACAAGCATGACTGGCCAAGTGCTATGTTGGCTGCTCAATGTCCCGTATGGATTCATCCCATTTGTACAAATCCCAAGTCTTAGATTAATGTCCTCTTCACCGAATTCAGGGTACAATAGATCAATCTTCTTCCACTGTGGGGAATCAGACGCATGTCGTAGGATCCCATCATTATTTTTCTTAACATCTGCATGCCACCTCAAATTCTTTGCATCTATAAGATTGGCAAACAAGTGTTGAAACCGTGCTATTATAGGTAGACACCACATCACCTTGGCGGGAGAACCAGTTTTGGACTCCCCCGAAGTCGTCAATTTATACCTTGACGCACCACATTTTGGACAATCTTTCAAATTCACATAGTCCTTTTGAAATAATACACAATCATTCGGGCATGCGTGTATCTTCTTGGCCTCCATTCCCATTGGGCACAACAATTTCTTTAACCGGTATGTTGAGATTGGCAACTCGTTTCCTTCAGGAAGAATTTTTTTCAACAAAGACAACAATGACGTGAAGCTTTTGTCGCTCCATCAATTGTTAGCTTTTAGTTTATACAATCTCAACACAGTGCTAAGATTTGTAAACTTACAACCCATGTATAATGGTATCTCATCATCATGCACAATGTTTCTAAAAATGGCAGGTGGATCAGTGTGCTCTACCCCACAACTATCCATCATCGCATCAACGATGTCTACTGGAACTGGTTCATTCACATCTATGTCATCGGAGGCAATTTCTTCTTCCACACAAGAATTACTATTGACATCCACTGGTCTTAGGTTTGAAATCTCTCCATGCCAGTGTAACATCCCTGACCTGGGTTATAACCTAACCCTGGAAGTTTTGCCTAAATATGTAATTATATACTTGTGAATACTCCCTGGCATGTAATTAAGTTCCTCAGGAACATTTACTTTCAATTTTGCTCCTTTATATGTAAAGTTGTAGTATTGTTTTGTAGTGCAGGGACCTATGTGTAAATTACCCAGTTAAAGGGGTTAACTTGCAATGTTCACAGGTTGAGATGTTCTTATGATAATAAGACATCATATGAGTGAATATGATGAGGTAATATGGATTTCCCAAGCTTGGGCATCAAGATGCAGCTTGTGGAATGATCCTTGTGCTTAAAAACCCTAATTTGGAGTAAAGTGCAATTTACCCAAATTGAGGGGTGCAATTTGTAAAATACTTCATCTAGAACATCTTTTATAACTCTTGTCATCATTTAGAGTAGAAATGATGAAAGGGACACATCAATGAACAATCAGATAAGAAAAATGATCCTTGTGATAAAAATCACCTAATATGGGTATGGAGACCTTTCATGTATGTACCCTAGTTGAAAGTTGGTTTTCTTTACCCTTAGATCTTGAGATTTCATGAGCTTTGCTTAAGTTTAGATGAGTTTGGACGTGCCCTTGAGCAAGGAGGGACTTAGATGTAAATTTCATGCTTTAGAGGTCCTTATGGTGTAAAAAGGCCTAAAGTATATAAGCCTTCTCCCTTGCAACAAGTGAACGGATCTTTCATTTCCTTCACTTCTTCTCTTCTTTCTCAACCGACCAAGGCTAGCTCTGGAGCAGAGAAGGATGACCAAGGGTCCTAGGTAAGTTTGGATCACCCCTTTTTGCTTGAATTCATGGAGGAAACTCGTTTTCAAGGTTGGATTCATGGCTAGCTCACCTAGCTCTATCTTTCTAGCCTTTCCTTTCCAACGTTTCCTTGGAGAATTCACCTTGGCAGACCTGGGGAGCTCTAAGACACCATTAAAGCTTGGAGCTCAAGGAACAACCTTTAGGTGGGTTTTATAACTCTAAACTCTTTGCTTTATATGCATATTTTGTTCTTGCAATTTAGTAATTAGTTCTTCTTCTACCTCCCTTCTTCCTTGCACTTTTGCAAGCAAAATGGTAGAATAACCGACCTTAACAGAGGTTGAAGATGATGGGCATAGATTCCTAGGTTACTTTATCAAACGACCTTGGACCCTTTTGGTCCAAACGGTTGCAAACCGTTTAAGGTCAAACAGTTTCAAACCGTTTGCCCTCAAACGATCTTGCAAGACCGTTTGGATTGAAACGGTCTCAAGACCATTTGATAGGGTTGACCAAGGGACGACCGTTTGAGGGTCTGTTGGTAATATATTGAATTTCATTCTTGCAAAGAATCAAAGATTAATTCTTAACCAATTGAGAGTTGAAGGCACTTCAACATCCTAATCCTAATTGGTTTGTAATTGCTGTTTTAAAACATAGATCTTGTTGAGTTTTGGGTTGAAGGACCCAAACGGTCTCAAGACCGTTTGGGGGTTCCTCCAAACGGTCTCAAGACCGTTTGGGCACAACTCAAGACAGTTTGGAGGTCTAGGGTTGAGATAATCTAATGGTTTGAAGGTCCAATTTCATTAAGTTGATGAATTGATAAAATTATTGATTTTAGACCTAATTGGAGTTCAACCCTAATCCAACCGACTTGGTTTTTGGTCAAACTTTGGGAAAACGGTCCTTCTTCAGGACCAATCACAATTCAGATTTGTTCATCATTTGATTCTACAAGAGGATATTTGCATTTGTCAAAATTACTTTTGATTTGATTTTATTTGAAAATTTTGATGATATTAATTAGGTCTTTAATTATTATCCCTCCCACAATTTTATTCTATTTGATAGTCCTCAATATTAATCCAGAGTATTATAGTGTAGAATATTCTAGTGGAGTAGATCTAAGATAATTTGATTGTGGCCCGATTAACACTACAAAACACAGTCAGTCATCAATGTATGTAACTCTTTCCAATTGCATCATATGCAATTTTGGATAGATGATATGTGCAAACCCTTGCCATAATTATTTGCATGCTTCTGGGCCCAGACGCTCTGAGAAACAGCAGTTAAGACTGACCCTAAAATTGGCACGATAATAATGCACCCTTCTTGGGTGAAATCTACATTATTAGTATCACACTTCCACGAGATATGACACACCATGCTTGGGCATAACTTACACTTGGTCTGTCAAGCTTTTCATGTGTAGCACTTTTGGAAAGCATCTAAGACTTGATATTTTAATTCAGGGAGTTTGTATTTATAAATACATATACTTTATCCTATCACCACATATATAATATGTATCATATACAAGCTATATCCCACAACGAAAACATGCAATAAACAAAAACAATGGTTATGGCCAGCCTAATGTAATTCCTTGGAGCCACAATGAATTACCACGATCTAGGACCACATCACATGTAAAAAATTATTGTTGATGAGGATCCATGCTTGCCAATCATTATTGATTGGTTCAACCCTTGAACTGATCGACTTGCCTCCTGGTCAATCATTTGGTCAACTCACCGGTCATCTCGTTCTTCTGTCCACCATCTGATGGCTCCTCCAATTGATCAGTCAGGTCCACCAGATAATCAATTTGGCTCATCCTCCTGGTCCTCCATCAGGTCTGCTAATATTCGAGACTTCTTCTTTATTATCATAATAGGAAAGTAAACTATCCCACTTTTACATGATTATAAAGAAACCTAAAGTTACATTGGAGGGGAGAAAAGATAGGAAAGAATTAACTTTACATTAGGAAGATAAGATAGAGGATCAGTATGCATACCAGATGAAATGATAAACCAACCACACAAACATACACATTTGGTGATAACCATGATACACATCGATCATCAAAACCTCTTTTAGGGTGATGTGTAAAAATTGAAGATATATATATATATATATATATATATATATATCTGTGTGTGTGTGTGTTTGTATTAGTTTGGCATTATTGTGGCATTGGATTTGACAAGATATTATTTGCATCGCATGCAATAATGGAATGATAAAAACCAAAATTTGATCATATCGATTATCCCATAACATAGTAAATTGATGTTGGCTCTGATACCACTGTAGAGAAATATGACTACAGAGCAGGCAGTTGAAACAAAAGTTGTATCTACCATATTCACTTAATCAGTGGATCGTGTCAATAACTATAAGGTGGAAAGGATGGTTTTGAGGATATATTTGGTCCTGGAGAAAGTCCAACAACAATCTTATTTGTTTTAGTTGTGAAACACTGACTGTTGGTTGCACTGGGACTTGCCTGGCTGCTCCTCCATGGACAGAAGACTCGAAGGTCATCTTCTGTAACAGCTCCTCTCATCACAAACTATTGGTCGATGATGTCCTCCGTAGAGGTTGTCCTACTAGAATGGATAGGAAGGATTTGTCCCTCCCATTGGCATACTAGTCACCAACTTGCTCTCCCACAACAATGATCTCAGTTGTTCTCTCCCTTAATCTCCCTCCCTATTCAGGTAGGACTTGCTTGGGCTCTCATAGTTACCACAATAAGACAGAAAAACAATTATCAGAGTAACTAATTCTCAATTGTTTGTGTCGTGCTATGGAAAGCCCTTAGTATGCCTCTATTTCTAGGTGGGGTTTGGGTCGGGGTTCACAGTCTATGCAGGAGTGGAAGGGACAAAAGTTCTCAAATTTTTGTAACAATTCTAGAACTTTCGCAACCTTTGGCAGTCAAAGCCGTCGTTTGGCATGCCAGATGGTCGACTCACATGCTAGATGGTCATCAGTATCAGTTCAGACAGTCATCTGGTTCTATCCCAACCGCACACAAAATTGACAATTCGATTCCAATTAATATTACATATTAATTCCTTGCACCACAAATAATGTGCAACCAAAAGGAACTTAGAAATATCTAGAACCTTCCTTTAGATAAATTAGGCCATCTCATCCAAGAAAGATGGCTATCTCGCTCACCCAGATGGTCGTATGGTGACCCAAACCGGGCCAGTGAGTTCAATCCATAGCCAATTTCAACTTGAATTAGTCTAACACTCCAAACACCCATGAACGTTAGGCACTCTAGATGAATGTCTCATACCATGAAAAGGGCGTTTGGAAATGTAGTCAAACTGCTTTTTGTGTGAATCAATTACCTAAATGTTTTAGTAATTAATTCAATTGTCATTCAAGATTAAACTCCTCTTCTAGGTCAAGACCTATGTGTGTGACCCTATAGGTCCCATATTAGGTTGGTAGTGAATGTCCATAACAACTTATGACATCACAAGAAATGAGTGGTTCCTAGTCACACATCAATGCTAGCCAAGTAAATGGAAAGTTGGAGAACAACTTCAACCTACAATCTGTGTATGTTATTGCAGTGTTTGTATAGTCCTTTGTCACTAATGACCACATTGAACTTGAGGCATGGATCATTCATCCTCTTCATCATTCAATCTTATTTCTTGAACCAAGAGCAGACTACTTGAGATATATGTAAGCTCAATATCACATATTGACTCACATGTGCATGGCCATGTATTTTTCAGTCTTGCTAATCAAGAGGCCTAGAACATCAAACTCCTATAGGAGGGAAAAATCCAATTTCTATCACTCTTAGTTTAACCCATGTGTCAAATTCACCCAATCATCACCTTTTTAACAACCCATGTCTCAGGAATGTGTTTGATAATGTCAAAGTGTACCCAAAGACATGTGATGAGTGAAGTGATTTCATGCCTAAAAACCACAACCACCACCATCACTATGAGAGTTGACTATGACTTTCATGATGATGGGTTCCATGTGTCAATCTCATGGTGGGTCTGTCCAATACACTATTCTCTAACATATATCTATGTGATTGTTTTTATATTGTCATATCATGACTAATGAGATTTTATCATCGACCAACTCACACTCTGATCTTATGTGTTATTGTCGATTAGCAACATAATGAGAATATGTATATGTACTCTTAGCATATGTAAGATATCATTCTTCCAAGTCACGTACTTGAATACATACGTCATTGAGTAATATTATTCTTTAGACATTTATAATGTTACGTCATTATCTCATAATTGAATTAAATAGAATAAATAGGAAGCTCGCCTTTTATTTATAATGAAATCATTTTGAAAGCTATGCCATTGCAATCTTCACATGATTGGCTCTCTGGGCAAACATACCAACAGACTCCCACTTGCACTTAGAGCCAATCACCCACAAATCAAATTCCAAGGGATCTAAAATGTTTGTCATGCTTTTCCTATGAAAGTGCCTTTGTTAAGGGGTCAGCAACATTATTCTTGTATCTTAATGTATCCTCATTGTACGATCTCTCGTATGAGATGGAACTACAATTGTATATGATTTGAGTGTTGATGTGATATGGGTTCCTTAGCATGTGTAACTGCTCCATTGTTGTCACAATCTAGCACAATTGTGTCGTTCATGTTTGGAACGGCCCCAAGTTCTGTAATGAACTTCTTGATCCATACATATTCTTTTACTACACTTGATGCAACAATATACTTGGCCTCTATTGTAGAATCAGAAAAAACCTCTTGCTTGGAACTCTGCCATCTCATGGCTCCATTATTGAGGCAAAACACAAATCTTGATTGCAGTTTGTAATCATCTTTGTCAGTCTAGAAGTTGGTATCAGTGTAACCTTTTACAACCAACTCTTCCTCTATACCATAGACTAAGAACTAATTCTTGGTTCTTCTCAAGTACTTGAGGATGTTCTTCATAGTTGTCTGATGAGAAACACTTGGATCTGATTGATATCTGCTCGTCATGCTCAAGTCATACAAGACGTCTGAACAGGTGCACAACATTGCATACATGATTGATCCAATTGTTGAGGCATATAGAACCAAGCTTGTGTGTTCCCTTTCTTCACAAGAACTAAGACATTGAACTGTAGAGATGGTCACTCAATGCAACGTTGACATGTTTCATCTCTTTGAGTTCTCCACGTTGAACCACATCAACACTTTGCCAATGTATGTGCTCTGACTTAGTCCAAGAAGCCTTCTAGATCTATCTCTATAGATCTTTATCCCCAAGACGTAGGATGCTTATTCCAAGTCTTTCATAGAGAATGTATTTCCAAACCATGTCTTTACCTTTTTAAAGTAAGGATTTCATTCCCCATAAATAGTATGTCATCTACATACAATATGTGTAATGTCACAATACTCCCACTAAACTTCTTGTACACACAAGGTTCATCTTCCTTTTGAATAAATCCAAACCTTTTGACTGTCTCATTAAAATGAAGATTCTAGCTCCGAGATGCTTGCTTCAATCCATAGATTGACCTTTGTAGATTACATACTTTATTTGCATGCTTTGGATTTATAAAACCCTCAAGTTGTCATTTACACATCCTCAAGAACACTCCCATTAAAGAATGCAGTTTTAACATCCATCTTCCAAATCTCATAGTCATGATAAGATACAATTGCAAGCATGATCTTGATGGACTTAACCATGGCCACTGGACAAAAGGTTTGGTCATAGTCAACACCTTCAACTTGTCTAAAACCTTTTGCAACCAATTTTTCCATCCATCCATATCGGTCTTCTTCTTGAAGACCCATGTTTACTGTATGAGTTTTACCCCTTCAGGTGGATCCACCAAAGTACATACTTTGTTGGTATACATGGATTCCATCTCAGATCTCATGGCCTCAAGCATTTCTCAGACTCTAGTCCCTCAATAGCATCTTGTTAGGATATTGTCTCGTCATGTATGACCAATTCACTACCTTCCTGAGTTACAAGATATCCAAATCTTTTAGGCTAAATGTTTGTCCTATTAAATCTACTAGGTTCATGTGTTACTTGAGGAATTTGAGATTCCACAACATCTTGTGATTCTCTTTGTTCCTCTTGTTCATGTATCCTTTGGAAATGAAATCCATCTCAAGGAATGTAGCATCCCTAGAAACAAACACTTTGTCATCGGATTGGGAATAAAAGTAATATCCCCTTATTTCTTTAGTATATACAACAAAATAACAATTATCATATCTTAGGCTAAGCATTTTAGGAAACATTTTCTTGACACAACCTTCACATCCCAAAATCCTCATAAAAGACCTATTGGGACACTTCCTAGACGATACTCATATGGTATCTTTTGAATCGATTTAGATGGTACTCAGTTTACTATAAACACGACGGTTTCTAGAGCACACTCCCAGAAGGAAGACGGAAGCTCAGCTAAACTCATCATCAATCACACCATATCCATTAATATGTGATTCCTTCTTTATAATACACCATTATGCTGATATGTTCTAGGCGGAGTCCACCAGGATACAATCCCACGGTCTCTAAGAATGTTCTTAAACTCTTGGTCTAAGTATTCTCCAGCTTGATCAGAATGAAGTGCCTTAATACTTTTATCAAGTTGGTTTTGTACTTCATTCATAAACTGCTAGAACTTTTGAAGAGTTTTTGGTTTATGTTTCATTAAACAAACATATTCGTACCTACTAAAATCATCAGTGAAGGTAATGAAGTACTAATACCCACCTCTAGTGGTTGTTCTAAAAGGTCTACACACATAAGTATTTATGAGTCCTAATAGATCACTAGCCCTCTCATTGTTACCAGTATAAGGGGTTTTATCCAACTTGCCTAACAAATAAGATTCACACATCTCTATTGATTCTAGATCAAAAGAGTCTAGATAACTATCTTTATGGAGTCTAGATATGCGATTCTCATCTATGTGCCCTAGACGACAATGCCAAAGGTATGTTTTTTGAGTTGTTGAGTTCTAATATTTTAGTATTAACATTATAAACATATATCTTTATATCTAACAAAAAAATTCCATAAGACATTGGGGCATTTTTATAAAAGATCCCATCTTTTGAAATAGAACAACGATCATTTTTAATATAGAATTCAAATGCAGCCTTGTCCATACAACATATAGAAATGATGTTTCTATTTATAGGTACATAATAGAAATTCTTTAACTCTATTACAAGCCCCCTAGGTAGATATATACTATAGGCTCCAACTACCCTGGATGCAATTCCTACGCCATTAGCAACTCATAGTTTCACCTTGCCTTTTCCGGAAGGCCTACTTCCTTTCAGATCCTGCATATGAGAACATATGTGATATCCAGATTTGGTATCTAGTACCCTTTCTGATGAAGTATATAGGTTTATCTCAATAATATATATACCTAAAGCGGAGATCACCATCCCATCTTCTTCTTCCTAAATACCTTCAAGTATAAATGATGAGATCCTCTTGTACTTTTCTTTCTCCTTATCTTGAGCGTTGAAGATTTGGATTTGGGTATGACCTCAGAACTCTCCTTGATCTTGCTTTGATCCTTGGAATTGGATCCGCTGATCATCATCACAGGCTTTTCCTTCTTCAATTTTTCTTCAGCATGAATCAACATGACAAGCAAGTCTGACATCTATCCAGCCATACTATTCAATGATATCATGCTATAAAGCGGCTATATGATTCTGGCATTGTCTTCGGAATCATATCAGTAGCCAACTCTTGGCTCAAGTAAAATACCATTTCTTTAAGATGATACACATGTCCAATCATATTGACTCTTGGTCATGTTGGGACTCGTCTGACTGCTCCTCTACAGACAGCAGACTCAAATTTCATCTTCTGCAACAGCTCCTTTTGTCACGGATTGTTGGTTGATGATCTCCTCCTTAGTGGTGGACTATGGCCTCGCGCCTCTAGATAAGTCCACACGGACCATCTAGAACACCTATCATCCTACTAGAATGGACATGAAGGAGTTGTCTGTCATGTTGGTGTACTAGTCACCAACTTCCTCTCCTACAACAATGATCTCAGTTGTTCTCTCCCTTGATACCCCTCCCAAGTCACGTAGGACTTGATAGGGCTCTCGTGGTTACCACAACTAGAGAGAATAATAATTGTCAGAGTAATTTATTGTAAATTGTATGTGTTTTGCTCTGTCAAGCCCCAATACCCCTCTATTTATAGGCGGAGTTTGGGTCTGGGTTCCCAATTTGTGCGAGAGTGGAAGGGATCATAAGATCTCAAATTCTCACAACAATTCTAGAATTTTCGCAGCCTATGGAAGTCGAATCGGTTGTCTAGCATGCCATATGATCAACTTGCATGCCAGATGGTCATTTGGCTCAGTCTATATGATCGTATGGTGCCTTCCTAACAACACACAAACTTGGTACTTCGATTCAAACTAATATTACACATTAACTCCCATGTTAGACGATCGGCTCGAATGCCAGACGTTCGTCTGGCTCAATCCAGATGGTCGTCTGGTGCTTTCCCAGCCGCACACAAAATTAGTAGTTCATTTCGAATTAATATTACATATTAATTCCTTACACCACAAGTAATGTACAAAATGAAACAAACTTGGAAATATCTAGAACCTTCCCTCGAACGAACTAGGCCATCTCACCCATGTGAGGCAGCCATCTTGCTCACCCAGGTGGTCGACTGGTGATTTGAGTTGGGCCGGTCGATTCAATCCATAGTCAGTTTCAACTCAAATTAATCTGACACTATAAACACCCATTTGAACCCTTGAGATGACCATTTTCCACTCCAGACGACAGTCTCATGCCATGAGATGGGCGTTGACAGTGCAATTAGGCTTCTTGTTGTGTAAATTAATTACCTAAATGTTTTAGTCATTAATTTGATTGACATTCAAGATTGAAATACACTTCTCAGTCGAGACCTATGTGTGTGACCCTATAGATCCTATATTACGTTGGCAGTGAATGTCCATAACAACTTACGACATCATAAGCAACGAACGGTGCCTAGTTCCATAAGAACACTACCCAAGTAAATGGAAAGTTGGAGAACAACTTCAACCAACAATTTGTTCATGGTGTTGCAGTATTTGTATAGTTCCCTTATCAATGATGTCTAGATCGAACTCGAGGGATGGAGCAGTCATCCTATGCATCATTCAATCTTATTTTTTGAACCAAGAGCATATTTTTTGAGATATATGTGAGCTCAATATCAGATATTGACTCACATGTGTATGGCCGTGCATTTCTTAGTCTCACTAATTCTAAGGCCTAGAACGTCAAACTCCTATAGGAGGGAGAAATTCTATTTCTATCAACCACCACCATCACAGTGAGAGTTGACTATGACTTCCATGTTGATGCCTTCCATGTATCAGTCTCATAGTGGGTCTGTCTAGGGCTGTCAATGGGGAGGGTATTATCCATTTACCCTTACCCATACCCTGGAGGGTAAGGGTAAATATTTTTATTACCCTTTGTCTGTTTACCCGTTCCCTGTTTCCCCGCTATACTATAAGGGGAGGGTAAGGTATAGACATTATCCATACCCTTTTACCCGCACATGATATAAAGGTTACACAAATATAAATATTCTAAAGGGGTTTATATGTAAATGTTTAACCCTAATACTTTATTCTATCATTGGAAAATGACTTGGTGTTGTGCTTGTAATACTTTCTTGTTGAGAGAAAAACATATATATCTTGCAGAAAATGAGGTGTTGGGGAAATACTTATTTGTTATGCATACTTATGCAAAGGAAAAAAAATAATTTATGCATAAAAAATTGTTATTGTGTGAATTGACTTAACTTTACATGGAGAAACATATGATTTTGAATTGGATATAATATTTTATATGTTGTTATCAATAAATTATTTATAAAATTATTAAAAATCAACACACGATGTGTATAAATTTTTTTTTGTCAAAATTACTCGCTTACCCTTTACCCTCCTCGTTTACCCTGTGGAGAAGAGGGTAAGGGTAAGGGGAGGGTAAGGGGATTGTTGAGAAGGATAATTACCCTTACCCTTACCCGCTACCCAAAGAGGGTAAGGGTAAGGGTAAGACCTTACCCTCCCCATTGACAGCCCTAGGTCTGTCTGATACATTATTCTATAACATGTATATGTGTGATTGGTTTGATATTGCCATATCGTGACTAATGAGATTCTTTCATCCACCAACTCACACTCTGATCTTATGTGTTATTTCTATCTATCAACCTTCCACAATAACATTAGACCAGAGACATAATGAGAGTATGCATATGTACTCTTAGCAACTGTATGATCTCATTCTGCCAAGTAGCGTACTTGAAGACATACATCATTGAGTAATATTATTCTCTAGATATTTATTATCCTACATCACCATCTCATAACTGAATTAAGCAGAATAAATTGGAAGCTTGTCTTTTATTAATAATGAAATCATTTTTACAAGTTATGCCATTACAATTATCACTTGATTGTCTCTCTAGGTATACATACCAATAGACTCCCACTTGCACTTAGATCCAATCACCCATGAATTGCATTCCAAGTGATCTAACATGTCTGTCATTCTTCTACATGGAAGTGCCTTTGTTAAGGGGTCAATAACATTATTCTTGGTTGGTACTCTACAAATTTTTACATCTCCTCACCATACGATCTCTTATATGATATGGAATCTCCTTTGTATATGATTTGAGTGTTGATGCAATCTAGTTCCTTAGCTTTTGTAATAGCTCCATTGTTGTCACAATATGGCTCAATTGTGTCACTGATTCTTGGAACGAAACCAAGTTCTATAATGAACTTATTGATCCATACAACCTCCTTTTCTGCACTTGATGCAGAAATATACATTGCCTCTATTGTTGAATCGACAATTGTCTCTTGCTTGGAACACTTGTGGCTCACAGCTCCATTATTGAGACAAAACATGAATCATGATTGTGATTTGTAATCATCTTTGTCAGTATGGAAGTTGGCATCAGTGTAACCTTTTACCACCAACTCTTCCTCTCCGTCGTAGACCAAGAACTGATCCTTCTTCCTTCTCAAGTACTTGAGGATGTTCTTCAACATTATCCAGTGAGCATCACCTAGATCTGACTGATACCTGCTCATCATTCTCAACACATACGAGATGTCTAGATGGGTACACAACATTGCATACATGATTGATCCAATTGTCGAGGCATATAGAATCAAACTCATGCATTTCCTTTATTCACAAAAACTGGGACATTGAATATTAGAGATGGTCACTCCATGCAATGTTGATAGATTTCCTCTCTTTGAGTTCTCCATGCTGAACCGCTTTACTTGTCAATGTATGTGCTCTAACTTAGTCCAAGAAGCCTTCTAGATCTATCTCTATAGATCTTCATCCCCAAGATGTAGGATGCTTCTCCCAAGTCTTTCATAGATAATGCATTTTCAAGCCAAGTCTTTACCTTTTGTAAATTAGGGATGTCATTCCCCATCAATAATATGTCATCTACATACATTATGAGGAATGTCACTATGCTCCCACTAACCTTCTTATATACACAAGGTTCATCTTCATTTTGAATGAAGCCAAACCCTTTGACTATCTCATCAAAATGAAGTTTCCACCTATGAGATGCTTTCTTTAATCCATAGATTGACCTTTGTAGCTTACAGACTTTATCTACATCCTTTGGATTTATAAAACCCTTAGGATGTGTCAGGCCCACATTTTGAGAACATTCCAGTTAAGGAATGTGGTTTTAACATCCATCAAACAAATCTCTTAGTCATGATAAGCTTAAGTGGCAAGCATGATCCTGATGGACTTAACCATGGCCATTAGAAAATAGGTTTTGTCATAGTCAATATCTTAAAATTGTATGAAACCATTTGCAACCAATCTGCCCTTATAGGTTTGAACTTTTCCATCCATGTCAATCTTTTTCTTGAAGAACCATTTGCACCCTATGGATTTTACCCCTTCAAATGTATCAACCAAAGTCCATACTTCGTTGGTATATATAGATTCCATCTCAGATCTCATGAAAATTTGTCCCATCGAGTATGTCCTTCTTTAGGACCAATTGCAATTCAGATTTGTTCTTGATTTGATTCTACAAGAGAAAATTTGCATTTGCCAAAAACCCTTTTGATTTTATTTGATTTGAAAATTTTGACAATATTAATTTGGTCTTTAATTATTATCGCTCCCACTATTTTATTAGAATTGATATCCCTCAAAATCAATCCAGAATATTGCAGCGTACAATATTCTAGTAGGCCAGATCCAAGATAATTCAATGACGGCCCAATCAACTCCGCAAAACACAGTCAATAATCGAGGTAGGAAACTCTTACCAATTGCATCATATGCAATTCTGGATAGATGATATGTGCAACCCCTTGCCATAATCATCTTCATCCTTGTGGGCCCAGACACTCTGAGAATCACCAGTCAAGTCTGACCCAAAAGCCAACACAATAATAATGTGGGCAGAACCTACATTGTTACCATCAAACTTCCATGAGATAGATGACACATCATGCTTGAGCTAAACCTATGCTTGGTCAATCAATCTTTTCTTATGTGATGCTTTTAGAAAGCATCTAAGATTTGATATTTTAATTGAGGGAGTTTGTATTTATAAATACATATACTTTATCCAATCACCACATATCTAGTATGTATCATATACATGTTATATCTGGCAATGAAAACATGTAATAATCAAAAGCGATGGTTATGGGTAGCCTAATGTAATTCCTTGGAGCCATAAGGAATTCCCACAACCTAGGTCCACATCACATGCTGAAACCTATTATTGATGAACATTTGTGCTTTCCAGCCTGGGTTGATTAGTTCAACCCTTGAACCGATCAGCTCGCCTCCTGTTTAGTTGTTTGGTCATCTCCCCGATCATCTAGTTCTTCTATCCACCATCTTCTGGATCCTCCAGGTAATCGGTCAGGTCTACCATGTGATCGGTTTGGCTTGTCCTCCTAGTCCTCCATTAGGTCTGCTCGTCTTCGAGGCGTGTTCCTCATCATTGTAACAGGAAAGTAAACTATCCTATGTTTACATGATTATAGAGAAACCTCAAGTTACATTTGAGGCGAACAAAGGTGGGAAAGAATTAACTTTACATTCGGAAGATAAGATAGAGGCTCAGTTTAGGGTGAAACATGTAAATTGCATATATATATATATATATATATATATATATATATATATATATATATATATATATATATATATATATAGGGCCCATCTTTATTACCCACGCGGGTAGCTATCCACCCACCCTTCCGACCACTTTTTTTGAATAAAAAAAATTCACAATTGCAGAGGAGCATTTTATCTAGCTCCCTAAAACAATTCATCCAAAAATAATATCATTTGCCCCACCAAAATAAAAAAACATGTCCTTATATATATCTACTATATATTTTGTACAGAGTTACTCTTTTAGCCGTGTAGTTACATTCTTATCACCATAGTTACTTTTTTTACAGCAGAGTTACTTTTGTGGCCAGAAGAGTTACTTTTTTGGCTACCAGGTAGCGAAATTTCAGGCTACCCGCGCGGGTAATGAATGCATACCCATATATATATATATATATATATATATATATATATATATATATATATATATATATATATATATATATATATATATATGACCATTTATTCATTGCCCATGCGGGTAGCCTGGAGTTTCGCTACTCGACAGCCAAAAAAGTAACTCTTTTGGCCACAAAAGTAACTCTGCTGTCAAAAAAGTAACTATAGTGATAAAAAAGTAACTACACGACTAAAAAAGTAACTTTGTACAAAATATACAACAGATATATATAAGGATGGGTTTTTTTATTTTGGGGGGGCAAATGGTATTATTTTTTGATGAAATTTTTTGGAGAGCTAGATACAATACTCCTCTGCAATTGTGAAATTGTTTTTTTGAAAAAAAGTAGTGGGAAGGGTGGGCGGGTAGCTACCCACGCGGGCAATAAATATGGGCCCTATATATATATATATATATATATATATATATATATATATATATATATATATATATATATATATATATATATATATATATATATATATGATGTTCATTCGTTACCCGCGCGGGTAACCAGATTTTTGCTACCCGCTGGCTACTCACACAACCAAAAGAGTAACTATATGGTACTCAAGAGTAACTCTTCTGATCAAAAGAGTAATTGTATTGATATAAAAAGTAACTATGTGACTAAAAAGTAACTGCGCAGAAAATATACAGTCAGTAAATATATGGACGGGTTTTTTTTATTTTTGGTGGGGTAAATGATATTATTTTTGGATCAATTTTTTTGGGGAGCTAGATAAAATGCCCCTCTACAATTGCGAAAAAAAATTATAAAAAAATATCCGGAAGGGTGCGCATGTAGCTACCCACGCGGGTATTAAAGATGAGCCCATATATATATATATATATATATATATATATATATATATATATATATATATATATATATATATATATATATATATATATATATACATATATATACATATATAGGTTAGGAAGTTTGTACCAGCCGGTACATGTACCGACCATTAAAATAGCACATGTGAAGTATGTTGATAAAATCTAACCTTATGGATAGATTCAACGCTACATAGATTAGATGTGTTCAAAAAATCATAACCATATCTCATATAGATCATGAGATATAACAATAAATCATTCAATGGTTTATGTAATTTCTGCAACTTACCGTTGATCAGGATATATACATTTTCTTTCTTTAGATGATCTATGAATATCAGATTGTGTTGAGTTTTTGTATACATCTTATCTAAGGGGTATACTTTACATACATAAGGTTGGATTATTCATTATAATTTTACAATCACTATAAATGAAGATGGGTACATGTAAGCTACATGTACTCAGGTACACAATTCTTTTAGCCATATATATATATATATATATATATATATATATATATATATATATATATATATATATATATATATATATATATATATAAAGTTTAGGATTATTGTGGTATTAGATTGGATAAGATATTATTCGCATCACATGCAATAATTGAACAATAAAAATCAAAATCCAATCATATCGAATATCCCATAATATAGTAAATTAATGTTGGCTCTAGTTCCACTATAGGAAAATATGGCAACAGAGCCGGCTGCAAAATGAATATTTTATCTACCACATTCCTGTAAGTAGCGGATCACGTCAATAACTATAAGTTGGAAAGGATGGTTTCAAGGATATGCCTAGTCCTGGAGCAAGTCCAGCGACAATCCTCGTCATTGTAGTTGCACAACTCTGACTCTTGCTTGCAATGGGACTCGTCTGATTGATCCTCCATAGACAGGAGACTCAAACGTAATCTTCTACAACATCTCCTATCGTCGTGGATTGCTGGTTGATGATCCTTAGCAGCAGACTACACCCTCCCTCCTCTAGATAAGTCCACATGGGCCTCCTATAACTCTTGTTATCTTGGGACATGAAGGAGTTTTCCCTCTCATTAGAATACTAGTCATCAACTTGCTCTCCCTCAATAATTACCTCAGTTGTTCTCTCCCTTGTTATCCCTCCCTAGTTGGGTAGAAATTTCTTGAGCTCTCATAGTTACCACAACAAGAGAGGACAACATTTGTCAGAGCAACTAATTCTCAATTATTTGTGTTGTGATACGGGAAACCCACAGTACCCCTCTATTTATAGATAGGGTTTGGGTCAGGGTCCCAGTATGTGTGGGAGTGGAAGGGACCAGAAGATATCAATTTTTCACTACAAGATTGGAACTTTCACAGACTACAACATCCAAAGAGGTCGTCTGGCATGCCAGACGTTTGTCGAGATCAATCCAGAAAGTCCTCTGGTACTTTCCCAACTACACTTGAAATTTGTAATTTGATTCCAATTAATATTACATATTAATTCTTTGCACCACAAGTAATATCCAACCAAAATGAACTTGGAAATATCCAGAACCTTCCTTCGACTGACATAGGACATTTTTCCCATGCGAGACGCTCGTCTCGCTCACCCAGACTGTCGTCTGGTGAGCTGAGCTGGGTCAGTTGGTTCAGTCCATAGCCAGATTCAACTCGAATAAGTATAACACTCCAAATGCCCATCTCAACCCTTGAGATGACTGTTTAGCACTCCAGGCAGCCGTCTCATGCTATGAGACATGCGTTTGGCAGTGCAATCATGTTGCCTATTTCATGAATCAATTACCTAAATATTTTAGTAATTAATTCAATTGTCATTTAAGATTAAACTCCTATTCCAGGTTGAGACCTATGTGTGTGACCCTATAGGTCCCATATTACATTGGCGGTGAATGTCCATAACAACTTATGGCATCACAATCAATGAGCGGTGCCTAGTCTTACATCAATGCTACCCCAATAAATGCAAAGTTGGAGAACAATTTCAACCTACAATCTGTGTATGGTGTTGCAGTGTTTGTATAGTTCCTTTGTCACTGGTGTCCAGATTGAACTTGAGGCATGGAGCAGTCATCATATTCATCATTCAGTCTTATTTATTAAACCAAGAGAAGATTGTCTGAGATATAAGTAAGCTTATTATTTCTTAAACCAAGAGAAGACTGTCTGAGATATAAGTAAGCTTAATATCACATATTGACTCACATGTTCATGGCCATGCATTTCTCAGTCTTATTAATCAATAGGACTAGAACATCAAACTCCTATAGGAGGGATAAATCCCATTTCTATAACTCACAATCTATCCCCATGTGTCAAAGTCACCCAGTCATCACCTATATACAGCCCATGTTTCAAGATTGCATTTGATGATGTCAAAGTGTACCCAACGACATGTGATGAGTGCAGTGATTTCATGTCTAAGAACCACAACCACCACCATCACTGTGAGAGTTGACTATGACTTCCATGATGATGGCTTCCATGTGTCAGTATCACGCTGGGTCTATCTGATACACTATTCTCTAACATGTATATGTGTGATTGGTTTCATATTTCCATATCATGTCTAATGAGATTCTGTCATTGACCAATTCACACTCTGATCTTATGTGTTTCTATTTGTCAACCTTCCACAATAACAACTTATCAGGGACATAATGAGAATATGCATATGTACTCTTAGCATATGTATTATCTCATTCTTCCAAGTCATGTACTTTATGTCACTGAGTAATATTATTCTCTAGACATTTATAATGTTACATCATTATCTAATAAATAAATTAAATAGAATAAGTTGGAAGATTGCCTTTTATTAATAATCAAATCATTTTTACAAATTATGCCATTACAATCATCACATGATTGTTTTTTTGGGAATACATAACAACACCATCTTTTTCTAGTTGATACTGACTCCTAGAATTTTGTATGTTAGATGAGTTTGATTTGATCGCTACTCTTGATTCACGAATTGATCTATCATATTTCTTATTTGTTGTAATCTTTGGTGAAGAGACCATGGATGCTAAGTTTATAACATCAAATGAACATGTAGAACTCTAGATGAGATCCCAGATATTGTTCTAGTGGAAAAATTGGATAATGAACCATGAACACCTAGATCTCGAGTTTGTTGAAAATTCAGGTCTGTGTGATATTTTTTTTCCATAAGGATGTAAATCTGCTTGGTCTTGATCTGACTTACTTAATTCAAGGAGTTGAATTGATTCGAGAAACTGTGTAGGATATGATGGTGAACCACAGAATCCCAGTATATTTATTAATTGAATTAAATCTTTAATTTCATTAGTTTTTCTTATACAATCTTAATTCTAAGTTTTAGCTATAATCATTCTTAAACAACCAGAGTTAATATTGTTCTGAGTAATAGGTTCGAAACAATTATTAATCAAGATGTCACATGGAGCCGACCCTTTACTGTAATATGATTAACCCATCTGCTAGTGGGCAACTTGATTGTTGATGTTAAGGCAAACTCTAGGGATTTTCTTCGATAGTGGATTTGTGTTAAACACCTCACATAACTTAAACATAAAGTTTAAAAGATATTGACATATTTTTGATATCATGCACCGCAAAAGAGGATCTTTCAAAAATCAAACGCATGCTCATTTGAATATCCCTTGAAAATTTTTAGCTCTTCACACATTCTAAATAAAAACATGTGTAACAAAATTGGCCCAAGCATGTAGTTCTTAGTAATACCTTGAACCTAATATTAAAGGATAAAAATGTGTTTACCCTTTTTTGTTCATTGAGTTGATGATCATGATGAAATCATCTATCTAGATAATTATGTAATGTTATTATTTATCCCCACAATTTTCCATATTTTCATACATAACTAATCAACATGTTTACCCATTTTCAACCAATCAGGGGTTCGAGGATAAAGGAAATATTTTATCTAGACTTCATTGCATTTGATACAACAACTAATATGTCAAAATTCCAGTTTTAATAAAGCTATAGATTGAATTATGATAAATAAAATGTTAAAAAGAATTCCCAACAGGAAGCTAATTACTATGAAAATGAATGTTTAGTTAAATTTTGTATGTTCATTGGATTTGATTGCCTATTTTTAAAAGTGAATACTTGACCATAAAATATTTTGTTCTTCTTGTATTTTCTTTTCAATCAAAGCTAAAATGAAAACCTAAATATCTTTGTCACATGGAAATCAATCCCAAAAATTTCTATTTAGACTAAAAACCAGCATCAAGGACCTTATAAAACCAATACCAATCAAAATAGGAAAATTTGGGTAATTTAAAAACGTTTTTCTTCTAGATTATACCACCATGAGATACATATGGTAGAGTTACTCTCCCTCCACACATACTAGGCTAGTTGAAACAACACCTGCTTCTAGTCTATGCTCCTAGAGGTCCCAATTCCACTAAAAAATAAGTTGTTGGTGCTTTCTAAACCCCTAAAGGATTGTCATTCAGTCATGAACTCCCCAACCCTTGGAAACACCTAAACATACCCCCATATCCATCAACCTAAATGTTCCCTTAGACTCTATTAATCTAAATAATGACTACCTTTCACTTCCATACTCTTTCCATGAACAATGGTTTTGATGCATCGAGAGGCTAGGAAAACAGGGACTCTTGGTCTATGGTGAGAAAAGTTATTTATCATAACTATTACTTAATATGGGTCCATTATACTACTTCTAATATAAATAATATCTATCAAAAAAATTTATGAAAACAGGTTCTCATATATTCATATTCAAGTCATGTTCTACATCCTTCATGTAGCAAATCAGATAGTTGTCTTTCCAGGATAAGGAAACAACAAAAGCGCTACCCCACTTAGCTAATTTGTCAGCCACTACATTATTTTCCCTATTGGCATACTTACAGCTAATAACTTCAAAAACGTTTATGAACTCCTTGATCCTATCAAGGAGGTTCGAATATGAATTGCACCCTTTGAATTTGAGTTTAATTATTGATGCCACATTACTAGCGTATGTCTCCACTTCAAGGTACTTCATATCCCATTCCCAAGATATTTTTAACCCACAAAGAACTGCATAAGTTTTGGCTATTTGGATGTTCCATGAACCAAAATAGTTCTAACAAGCAGCCACAACCAGTTGACCTGTAGATCCCCTAAAGACATAACTAATTGTTATCTTGTCATTGGTAGAAGAAAAAGTTGCATCAATGTTCATCTTTATGAAACCCAACATGGGCACTTTCCATCTATTATCCTTCCTTTCCATTGCTCCATTCTGGCTTTCCTTGTTCGATGGATTATGGAGTTCAACCCATTATGATAGCTTGGAGAAAAGAAGGATGGGTGAACTTGTAAATGCTTTGAAGATCGTTTCATTCTAAATTTCAGCATCTGAGACATGATGTGATGATCTTGTCCAATTCCACACTGTCAAACGACTTAATAATCCATCTCCAGCACTCCATCATAGAAAATCTTGGGACTTTCATTGCTATATCATTCATTTTGGTATGGTGCCAAATGGATTTGTTGCTTTGCAATCAAAGAAAATATGGAACATATCTTCCTTCGCATGCTTGCAAATTTGGCATTCAATGTTATTTATGAAGTTCTTCTGAACATATTGACACCCAAAGCCAGATGTTCTTTACATGCTTACCATTCAAAAGATTTCAATTTTGGTGGTGCTTGAACTTTCCATATGGAATTACATAAGATTTCTTCTATTTCTAAATTTGTTGTGTTGAAATTGAAATATCCATAACCCAGCCAATAAGAAGACTTGATTGAAAAAGACCTCATTGTTAGATGGGTACCAATAGATCTTATCAGTTTTTCTACAATAAGGAGGAAATCTACTTATGGTTATCAGGTCTTCAACATTCATAAGGTCACAAATGTACTCTCTTTTAAAAGAAAGATTGCCATTGTCAATGTGTTTAGAAATCAAACATTCTTCTTCGTCCTCAAAAAACTATGGCCTAGTACAAACAATATTCTATTTGGTATCTATGGATCTCCCTAGATCTTTACCTTTGATCCAGCTCCTATGCACCACTTGAGACATTCCTTCAGTAGAGCTTTCACACCCCATATATGACGTGCCATGTATATCTTGGTTCAAAAACTCTGTATGCATCAAGGAACTCCCCATTTTTATAGTACGTTCCATATATGACTCTTTCACATAGTGATTCCTTGTTTTCGTATAATCTCATTTCTTGTTTAGATAAGATATCCAAATTGAATTTCTTTAGATCTCTAAAACCAAGACCCCCTTCTTTTTTACATTTGCATAATTTCTCACATGCTTCCCAATGGATTTTCCTCTTGGATTCAGTTGACCCCCACCAAAAATTTTCTATCATCCTTATGATTTCTTCTAAGAAATTCACCGATAGTTGGAAAACCCCATCATATACATAGGAAGGGCTAGGATTATGGATTTGATGAGCAACACTTTCCCTTCTTGACTCAGAAACTTTTCCTTTCATCCACTCAGCTTGTTCCAAACCTTTCTTTGAATGCTTTGAAAGTACCTATTTTTTATCTACCAATTACTGTAACATCCCTGACCTAGGTTATGGCTTAACCCTAGAAGTTTTGCTTAAGTTACTTACAAACTTGTTCTAATCTTTTGAAAGGTAATTAAGGCCCTTTGTGAAGTTTATTTTCAAATTTGAGCTTATATGCAAACTAAGTGTGCGTTATATGATAGTCTGAGTGTAAAGTGCAAATTACCCAAGATGAGGGGTTATATTGCAAATGTCACATGTTGAATGTATTCTAAGTGTTTTAACATCATGAGAGAGTGAATGATGCTAAGTGATGACTTCTGGAAAGCCTAAATTCGAAGTGAGAACTTGTTGAAAAATGCTAAGTGCTTGGTGCATCAATTATGGTACAAATTGTAATATATTCAAAATGTAGGGCTGATGTGTAAATTACCACCTCTAGATTGTCTCTACCTCTTCCTTGTATCATTTATAGGATAGATAAAGAAGGAGATACTATGTTTGAATCATCCTAGAGTGATGGTATTCTTAGTGATGGAAAGACCAAGAAAATGCATAGTTGAAAACTATATATATAGAGAGAGAGAGAGTCAGGCTAGCATACACTCGAGTGTACAGATCGCACGAATACACTCGTGTGTTTGCATATCAAGACTATTTTTTGCAGAATGTAAACTGTTGATCTCCACTGTCATACTATAACTAGGCTACATACAAATTTTGAGCCCATTTGGATGAGTGTAAGTCACTCATCCAAGGGCAACAAAATCGACATGCGAAACTAATTTGAAATGTATAATTTTTGCGGTCTTCATAACATGATCTATACATATCCAAATGTGCACAAATTTTGCGTATGAGTTGTTCACAAGATATTTAATAAAATCAATGGATTAGATTTTCAAAAAAAATATTACATCATGAAAAACTACTTGAGTGTATTCTGCTCCGGATACACTCGAGTGTATTCTAGCCTGACTCTCTCTCTCTCTCTTTCTCTCTCTCTCTCTCTCTCTCTCTCTCTATATATATATATATATATATATATATATATATATGAGCTATATAGAGTTGAAGACTTGAAGTAGGAGTCCCTATCGGCCATGGATCCATAAAGGGAGTCTCCTATCAGTTTGTGGAGTCTTGTATTTGCCCATGACGGACAAGGCACTTATATGAAGTGATATGTATTGGCTTGCAACTTTTCCTTGGAAAAGATTTTGTTGAATATAATAATAAAGTGAGTGGAAGAAGGCTTGCTCTAGAAGATAACCACGGAGCCCGACCCTTATCCTTTGAATTATCCTTAAGCTTTTATTTTTGCATGGAAAGATAAAGATAGGATGCATGCAACTACATGTGTCGACCATGCATGGCTATGTGGCATTTAGTAGCTTAAGCTAATGACACCTCTTACACTCTTTTCCATAAATCCCAAGTATAAATACCCTTCCCTTCACCTATTAGTAGAATTTTCGAAATCATGTTACCAACTTTCCCTTTCATATCATACATATCACTCTAGTGGCGTGCATGAGTGAGGAGAGTTGAGTTGTAGAGTGGTATCGGCCAAAGACAAAGGGTATCAGCCAAGAAGGAGATATCAACCTAACCAGGTGATATCGTCCATAAGGAGGGGAGATATCATGAAAGTGTTGAAGAACTCAAGTCTTGGATCTTAGAGAAGCTCATCTTAAACCTTAGAACGAGAAGAGTTGGAGCTTGAAGCTTGGAAGTTGTTTTAGAGGCGGGTTATATAACTTGAACCCAACCATATTATTATTTATTTTCAATATTGTTGAACTTGTTGATTACTTTCAAATTCGGATTTCCTTTGATTAATTGATATATCTATGAGTTCCAACAAGTAGTTAGGATTGTTGTTCATGGTTTAGAATAGCAAGATAAAGGTCTTGAGGATGATGATGATGACATCATCATGGTACAACCCGATATGGGTTGAAGTACCTTAAAATCCGATATGGAACCCAAGATGGTGGTTCACCCAATATAAAAGTAGTTGATACCTCATACACGATATGAGGCATGTCCTATGGACGATATAGGAGATACCTACTAGCACCTTATACATTATACAAGGTTAAAGATATACCTTTTACACGATATGGCCAAAAACCCTAGATGAAGAAGTGGAAACCCAATATACTTTGAAATCTGATTGCCTATGAAACCTGACATACCCTACTACCCTATGATTGTTGAAGAGAAACTAAGTATATATCTTGTCATGTAATTATAATGAAAGCACTGAACCTAGAAAGTATAAAGAAGTTATGATTTTAAGGGTTTATGTAATATAGGTAACCTGATATGATACCCAACATATAAACTGATATGGTAAACCCAAGATGGGAATCCGATATAGTATGTAATCCAAGATGGAAAACTGATATGGTAATCCAAGTTGGAAAACCGATATGGTAGTTCAAGATGGAAAACCAATATGACAATCTAAGGTAAAAAACCAATATGATATTATCTCCATATTGCTTAAACGATACATGGTAAAGAAATACATGATATGCCCAATATGGTGCACTCTCGTGCTCAATAGGAGAATTCAATATATCTCTATACACAATATAAGGTCAAGAGTCTAACACATACATGATATGAGGTTGACTTGAGATGATAAAAGCTAAGTAATAGCTAACCCGACATGGCTACACGATATGGTGTTAGGTGATAAACCCTAAACCCGATATGATGATGTGGTTTTGCCGCATGACTAATATGGATCCATAATATGATGATATGTGCATCTCCAAGCATGATAGGATAACATTATATACCATGATACCCGATATGGTAGGCATGCTCCAATTCATTAGACTTGTCTAAGTGATGTATGTTGTATGATTAATGCAACATTGAGATATAACGAGTTTAATTCAATTTAATAATGATGAGCTAATAGACCTTAAGAGGTAAATTAAGTAATCAACACCCTAGTGAAGATGAGAGAGAAACTAAGATTGGAAAGTTAATTATGTAATGAACATATATTAATAATCCCATCATGAATGGAGTATGATTTGGGGTTTAATCTTTTATGATGAGATCTTGAAAACCAAATTGAAATAGTAAAGGTAAATCATAACCCTAAAATTAGGTGATGAGATGGTTTGCTACCCTAATCAGTTGTTAAAGGGAAACCCTAATTCTAATTCATGGAAAGAATATGTTTCTTTTGTATTACATGGTTATGACTTGTATGTGATATTGTTAATAGCATGATATACTAACCATGCAGGTATCATAAAGTAATGAGTATAGCTAAGTAAGAGCTATGATGTTATATGATACAAATTCAATGAGCTATGTGAACTGTGTGAATAAATACCCTAGTCTGATGACCTAGAGGTAATTGTTTCTTGCTAAGTGGTGACAAGACTCAGTGGTGAACTAAGGGTTTGACTACCCAAGCATGATGATGATAAGAGAATGAAATTCTAAGTGATCTATGTGTTTCAAAGAATATGAAAGTACTTGATAAACACATTTATGCATTTCTTTGTAGCATCTAAAATAATTATTGTTTGTAACTTGATTGATGCTAAAAGATACAAAAATGCACTTAACTAAGCAAGTTAAATATTATCATGTAGTTGTCCAGACCATAGATCCATTCAGTGTCAGCATTTGCTGAATGGTGAAACAAGTTTTACTCAGTATGCATATTTTTGAATTTGTAAATCATTATATTGGGGTGCTCAGTGGACTCCCCAAAATAAATGAGGGTGCTCAGTGCACTCCCTAAACTAAATGAGGGTGCTCAGTGGACTTCCTGATGAAATTAAACCAGGATCGCTCAGTGGTCTTCCTGATGACAAATAAATTCGGGAAAGTTTAGTGGTCTTCTCCCGAAGACAGTACATTCTATGGTTGTAACTCTATAGCGAAGATGTCACTATACCCTGGCATAGTTAATTGCAGCTGACACCAGATGTCCTGCTAAGTCTAAGTGGTCTCGTACTGACCGAGACAGGTGAGGTCTTGACAGCCGGCTCTGCCACTAACCTTGTATGGTACCGATTTCGACTTACTAGTGGTCGGTTGGAGTATGAGCGGTATACCTATCTCCTCTGGGCATAAATGTGAATGTGAACATGTAATCAGCCATGTATCATATTTGCTTAAGGATTGAATACGGAAAACATTGGTCGATGCTTCATTACTTTTATACATCTTAGTAGATAAATGTTATACATGTCCTTCATATTCCTTTTAAATCAAATAGATGACTAAATTCTGTTATCAATAAATATACTTGCTAGTTATATGAAATATCCTCTGCTCAGTTTTATACTATTTCCTGTGATAATAATATTGTTGGCAGTGAGTTATATCTCTTGCTGCGACAATAGTCTCACCCCATGGAATCCATAATTTTTAGGTGGATGCAGACAAGGGCATAGGAACTGGACTATAGAGGAAGGACCACATCAGCAAGGACAATAGTAGTAGCTCAGGTTGAGTACACTGTCTGTTGTGTCTTGTAGATAGAATTCCTATGTGTCGTCTCTGTACTCCCAGGTCCTTGGGAGATAGCTCTTAGTAGTTTTTATGAACGGCTTGAGATTTTGGTTTTCTTACCTTGAGGTTTTATGTTGATGTTGTACATGTTAAGGTAAAGCAACTGGTATCTGTTAGCTCGAGATGAGATGGTACAATGTATGTACGATATGAAACACATGTATATAAAGTTTTGGTTCTTTTTATAAGAAATTCCTGGAAAAGGATCTATGTGAAAAATGGTTTTAATTCTTAGAGATTTTTGTTAATTCAACTGTTTATGGTTATTCCATGATTATTATTGGTGATGACTTGATTTGTAATCGGGTCATCTCAAAGTTTTGGTATCAGAGCCTAAGGTTTGCTAGGTCTACAGAGACATATGATTAAGTTTGTTGAGTCTGTTCCAGTGTCCTCCAGTGTATCTTATAGTGACTTCTCCTCATACAGGAGAAGAAGTAAAATTGTAGATAGCTGGAGCGCATGAAGAACATGCTGCTGAGAGTAGTGTTGCTACACTAGGAGGTGGTGCAAGGGATCAGGCTAGAGAATAACTAGTACCTAATAATCCCCAACTTAACCAAACTCTGTTAGAAAACCCATCTTTTCATGCTCTTTTTGGGCAGATCATGAATATGATGACACATATGGCGGACCGGATACCATCACCATCCCCTAGGACACTAGTTTCCAGTGAGGAACATGGATTTGGTAAGACCTTTGAACAGTTGTGCCAGGTAGGAGCCACTGAATATGCAGGCACAGTTGACCTAGCATATGCAGATTCATGGCTTACTGAGATAGAGAAAGCCTTTAGGATCCTTGATATTCCAGAAGCTAATAAGGTTAAGCATGTTGTATACCTTCTGAAGGGAAGCGCTGGCCATTGGTGGGCCATCAAAGAAGAGAAAAGACCGGGTGTTGAGATTGAATGGCAGGAATTTCGACAAGAGTTTGTCAGTAGATACTTTCCTAAGACTTATCTTGATGAGAAGATTTTGCAATTTTAGCAGATTTGAAAGGGATCGATGAAGGTTAGTGAGTATGAAGCTAAGTTTATGGAGCTTCTATGGTTTTGTCCGCACATGGCTACCATAGATGAGGAGAGAATTAGGTGTTTCGAGAAGGGTCTGAATGCTGAATTAACCACACCTATATCTACTTTATAGAATAGAGAGAGGATTGCCACCTTTGTGGAGTCAGTTAGGTGAATAGAGAGGTCTGTGATTGAGAAACGAGAGGCAAATAGTAGGAAAGTACCTACACAGTTTTAGGGTCAGAGGTTTGGCAATTTTAAGAAACTAAGGTTTACTGCACCCATAGAACCACAAAGGTTCAATACTCAGACACAGTGGACGTCCAACCAAGGTAGATGCCATAGTTTTCTTTCAAGTGGAGCCTATAGCTTAGCATCGATGTCAGTGACAAGACTGCCTAGGTCGCAATGGGAGGCCAGAGTTTGCTACAGGTGTAGGAAGACAGGTCATGTGATAAAGGATTGTCCAGTTAGGGACGTGGGAGTAACCCAATCACCGAGGCTGAGTCAACATGGATCACAGAAACAATAGTTCAGTAATATCACACGAGGACGTGGACAAGCGTCCCAGGAAGGATCATCTACACCAGCCAATAGAGCATGAGGTCGGCAATAGGCAACGACAAGATTTTATGCTATGAATCAGCCGGAGGCAGTAGTTAACCCCTGAGTTGTGACAGGTCATATGGAATTATTTCATTATGATATGTCTTCATCTTGTTTCATATCTGTTTTGATTGATTTGGGTGCTACGCATTCCTTTATCACTCGAGAAGTTATTCATGATTGTAATATAATTGTCAATCCTAGAATGGATAATATGTTATTAGAAACTTTGTTAGTTGGATCTGCAGTGTTGTGGGAGGTATGCTCTCCATGTGTTCTTTCTTTCTCAGAACACAACATTCAAGTGGATCTTATACCACTTGAAATGCATGGGTTTGATGTAATTTTTGGTATGGATACCCTAGAGAAGTATAAGTTTGTCTTGGATTGTGGTTCCAAGCAAGCTATGTTCACACACGGTGATAACACATGGGTCTTTCAGGGGGACATAAAGATTCTTCCAACCTATCTAGTGTCAGCAATGGTAGCTGAGAGACTGATGTGAAAAGGATGTTTCGCATTCTTAGTACATGTGATAGACACCAGAATAAAGAGTCTTAGTCTTTTTGAAGTTCCTATTGTCAGGGAATTTGAGGATGTGTTTTCCGAGGAATTTCCAAATATTCCTCCACCCCGAGAAATTGATTTTGAGATTAATCTTATTCTGGGTACGCAACCTGTAGCCCAAACACCTTATAGGATGGTGCCAGTTGAGATGGAAGAACTTAAGAAATAGTTACAGGAGTTACTTAAGAAAGGTTTCATTCGACCGAGTACTTCTCCATGGGGTGCTCCAGTTGTTTTTGTTAAAAAGAAAGATGGGTCTATGAGACTATGTATAGACTATAGATAGCTCAACAAAGTGACTATCAAGAACAAATATCCTTTGCCAAGGATTGATGATCTATTTGACCAGTTGCTTGGTGCAACGGTGTTCTCTAAGATAGATCTAAGATCATAATATCAACAGTTATGCATAAAGAAGAGTGATATACCTAAGTCAGCCTTTAGGATGAGGTATGGTCATTATGAGTTTGTAGTTATTTCATTTGGACTAACTAATGCACCAGCTGCATTCATGAAGTTTATTAATAGAATCTTCCGGTCATTCCTTGATCAGTTTGTTGTGGTTTTCATAGATGATATTTTAATTTACATTAGAGACAGACAACAACATGAACAATGCCTTCGTCAAGCCTTGACTTTGTTGAGACAGCACAAGTTATATGCTAAGTTTAGAAAGAGTGAATTATGGTTGTCATAAGTGTCTTTTCTTGGACATGTTATATCTACTTCAGATATTCGTGTTGGTCCAAAGAAAGTAGAATATGTTGTGGAATGGGAACAGCCTAAGACACCGACTGAGATCCTTAGTTTCTTAGGTTTGGTAGGGTAAATAGAAGGTTTATCAAAGACTTCAGTTTTATAGCATTACCCTTAACCAGGTTGACCAGGAAGGAAGTTCCTTTTGTCTGAAATGACAAGTGTCAGTGTTCTTTTCAGTTGTTAAAAGAAAAGGTTGACTAGTGCACATGTGTTGATTTTACCTTTACAGGGACAGGGATACGTTGTTTTCTGTGATGCTTCTAAGAACAGTTTAGGTTGTGTGTTGATGCAGAGTGATCATGTAGTTTCTTTTGCTTCTCGACAGCTTAAGAAACATGAGGAGAATTATCCGACGCATGATCTAGAACTAGCTGCAGTGGTTCACATGTTGAAAATCTGGAGGCAATATCTCTATGGAGAAACATGTCAGATTTTCACAGATCATATAAACTTAAAATATATTTTCTCACAGCATGAGATGAATATGAGACAACATCGCTGGATGGAATTAATCAAGGACTATGATTGTACAATTGATTATCATCCAGGGAAAGCCAATGTAGTGGCTGATGCACTAAGTAGAAAATCCTCATCTCCACCCTCTGATAAAGCACAATTGAATTCTTTAGTGTGCTGTAAGCGGGACATGCTTGTCTCTATGAGACAAATGAATGTGCAGTTAGAAGTATCTTTTCTATCCAGATTGTTAGCCGAGATGCATGTGAAACCTACTCTGAGAGAACAGATCAAAGGGGCACAATAGGCTGATACTGTGATTCAACAGATTAGGTCAGAGTTGGGCAGTGAGAAACGGGGCAGTTTCCATGAGTCAGAGGATGGGATAGTCTGTTACCATGGTAGAATGGTAGTTCCTGATGTTAATAACTTAAGAAAGTTAGTTATGGAAGAAGCTCACTCATCCATGTATGCAATGCATCTAGGGAGCACTAAAATGTATCATAACTTAAAAGATATGCATTGTTGACCCAGTTTGAAGAGAGATGTAGCAGAATTTGTTATGCAGTGTCCGGTGTGTCAGCAAGTTAAAGCAGAACACCAAAAGCATGCAGGAACATTACAACCCCTACCTATACCTCAGTGGAAATGTGATCACGTGACGATGGACTTTGTGGTTGGTCTACCTAGAACAGCCAAAAGCCATGATTCCATTCGGGAGATAGTTGATAGGTTGACAAAGACAACACATTTTCTTCCTGTCGAAACAACCTATACTGCTGAGAAGTTTGCACGGATTTACATAGATGAGATAGTACAGTTGCACGGAGTCCCAGCTACGATTGTGTCTGATAGAGGTCCCCAGTTTATGAGTCATTTTTGGGAATGACTACATAAAGCCTTGGGTAGGCAGTTGAAGTTTAGCACAGCTTTTCACCCTCAGACGGATGGACAGTCTAAAAGGACTATATAGACTTTGGAGGACTTGCTTAGAGCATGTGTTCTTCAGTTTGTGGGAAGTTGGGACTTACATTTGCGATTGATAGAGTTTTCCTATAACAATAGTTATCAGGATAGTATTGATATGGCACCATATGAAGCCTTATACAGTAGACATTGTAGATCGCCGTTATGCTAGTTTGAAACCGGAGAATACCAACTTCTGAGTACTGAATTAGTGCAACAAACAACTGAAAAGATTAAAGTTATACAACAACAGTTGAAGGCTGCACAGGATAAACAGAAGACTTATGCCGATAAACGTTGTAGACCTTTAGAATTCCAAGTTGGGGATAGTGTGTATCTCAAAGTCTCTCCTTTGAAAGGTGTTCTCAGATTTGGGAAGAAGGGTAAGTTAGGTCCTAGATTTATGGGACCTTACCAAGTGACAATATGGATTGGATAGGTAGCTTATAGGTTAGAACTGCCACCTGAGCTACATAGACTACATCCAGTGTTTCATGTGTCTATGCTGAGAAAATGTCATCCCAATACAGAGATGGTGTTGCAACCTGTAGAGGTTGAATTGAATGAAGATATATCCTATGTGGAAGGCCATATGATGATTCTTGACAAAAGAGTCAAGAAGTTTAAGAATAAAGACATAGTTCTTGTAAAAGTTCTCTGGCATCATCGTGGCGTTGAAGAAACCACATGGGAGTTAGAGGAAGAAATGAGGAGGAAGTACCCTTGTATTTTCTCTTGAGATTTCGGGGACGAAATCCCTTTTTAGGAGTTGATAATTGTAACATCTCTGAACTGGGTTATGGCTTAACCCTAGAAGTTTTGCTTAAGTAAGTTACTTAAAAACTTGTTCTAATCTTTTGATAGGTAATTAAGTCCCTTTGTGAAGTTTATTTTCAAATTTGAGCTTATATGCAAACTATGTGTGCATTATATGATAGTCTGGGTGTAAAGTGCAAATTACCCAAGATGAGGGGTTATACTGCAAATGTCACATGTTGAATGTATTGTAAGTGTTTTAACATCATGAGAGAGTGAATGATTCTAAGTGATGGCTTGTGGAAAGCCTAAATTCTAAGTGAGAACTTGTTGAAAAATGCTAAGTGCTTGGGGCATCAATTATGGTACAAATTTTAATATATTCAAAATGTAGGGTTGATGTGTAAATTACCACCTCTAGATTGTCTCTACCTCTTCTTAGTATCATATAAGGAGATAGAAAGAAGGAGATACTATGTTTGAATCATCCTAGAGTGATGGCATTCTTAGTAATGGAAAGACTAAGAAAATGCATAGTTGAAAGTTATATATATGAGCTATATCAAGTTGAAGACTTGAAGTAGGAGTCCCTATCGGCCGTGGAGCCATAAAGGGAGTCTCCTATCAGTTTGAGGAGTCTTGTCTTTTCCCATGAAGGGCAAGACACTTATATGAAGTGATATGTATCGGCTTGCAACTTTTCCTTGGAAACGATTTTGTTGAATATAATAATGAAGTGAGTGGAAGAAGGCTTGCTCTAGAAGATAACCAAGGAGCCCGACCCTTATCCTTTGTTTTATGCTTAAGATTTTATTTTTCATGGTAAGATAAAGATAGGATGCATGAAACTACATGGTTCGACAATGCATGGCTATGTGGCACTTAGTATCTTAAGCTAATGAAACCTCTTACACTCTTTTCCATAAATCCCAAGTATAAATACCCTTCCCTTCACCTATTAGTATAATTTTTGAAATATTGTTACCAAATTTCCCTTTCATATCATGCATATCACTCTAGTATCATGCATGAGTGAGGAGAGTTGAGTTGTAGAGTGGTATCATCCAAAGACAAAGGGTATCATCCAAGAAGGAGATATCAACCTAGCAAGCTGATATCAGCCATAAGGAGGGGAGATATCATGGAAGTGTTGAAGAAGTCAAGTCTTGGATCTTAGAGAAGCTCATATTAAACCTTGGAATGAGAAGAGTTGGAGCTTGAAACTTGGAAGTTGTTTTAGATGCGGGTTATATAACTTGAACCCAACCATATTATTATTTCTTTTCAATATTGTTGAACTTGTTGATTACTTTCAAATTCTGATTTCTTTTGATTAATTGATATATCCATGAGTTACAACAAGTAGTTAGGAATATTGTTCATGGTTTAGAATAGAAAGATAAAGGTCTTGAGGATGATGATGATGACATCATCATGGTACAACCTGATATGGGTTGAAGTACCTTAAAATTTGATATGGAACCCAGGATGGTGGTTCACCTGATATAAAAGTAGGTGATACCTCATACATGATATGAGGCATGTCCTATGGATGATATAGGAGATACCAACTAGGACCTTATACATGATACAAGGTTAAAGCTATACCTTTTACATGATATGGGAAAAAACCGTAGATGAAGAAGTGGAAACCCAATATACTTTGAAATCTGATTACCTTTGAAACATGACATACCCTACTACCTTGTGATGGGTTGAAGAGCAACTAAGTATCTATCTTGTAATGTAATTATAATGAAAGCACTGAACCTCAAAAGTATAAAGAGGTTATGAGTTTAAGTGTTTATCTAATATAGGTAACCCGATATGATACCCAACATATAAACTGATATGGTAAACCCAAGATGGGAATCTAATATAGTATGTAATCCAAGATGGAAAACTGATATGGTAATCCAAGATGGAAAACCGATATGGTAATCCAAGATGGAAAATCGATATTGTGGCAACACATCCCACTATCACACAGATAGCGAGGTGTTACGTGAAAACGTGTGGAAAATCACCATAACCACAGATTACCAAAAATATGAGTTAATTAAAACCGACTGTGGAAAGCTGATAAACTGAGAAACTATTACATGTAAGTCCTCATCCTGTAAGGAAATAGGTTATATAAACATATACAAGATCTGATATGTGTCCATAGCTTAAAGGAACAGATGTCTACCCATCACATGAGTTCATCACCTGTTTATACATACATAAAGGCCCACATCCGGCCAACAACAGAATATACAAAACATCAACGATGATACATCGTGAAACCACATCAAAACACCTCCAAGGACCTGAGAGTACAGGGATGACTCTAAGACTCTACTACAAGACATCCAAAACAGCAGCATATCCATCGCTTGCCTTCTACTGCTCGTCTAGCTGCTTGGTCGCAACTCCGCGACCGCCACCACGTCTAGCTCGACCACCTAAAAAGGGTGCAAACCAGCGGGGTGAGACACACAGACCCAGCGAGAAACATAACTCCCCGCCGAACTATAGAACCTCAGAAAGATAAAGCAATAACAGTAGATAACTGATAAGAGGTATAACAAGCGCAGTTATGTAGAGTAAAGCTATTTGTACTGACAAGCTTACCAGATGTACAGAAGGCATATAACCAATTCTTTTATGGAACACGATTAAAAAGATAAGATATATTTCCACATAACATGAGGAATCATAGAAGTAACTGCAAGATACAACAGATTAGCTACACGAGCAAGGCCTCAATCAATGTTTCATGTTTTGTCTTTAAGCAGCAAATACTATACGGCTGAATTACGTATTTTATGCCCTGAGGAAGTGAACTATACCATTCAAATCCAACCTTCGGCTGCGAATCCTATAGCCAGTGCCATATAAGGTCAAATGGAAGAGTTGGACTCCACGACATTTCCCCTCGTGGTCAGTGTACGAGAACCAAAGAAGGACCGCAGTCTCATGCTTAACTCAACCACAGGGTTCGCTCCACAGGCTACCCTTCCTCTAGCTCGCCTCTGTACAGGTCACGACGCTAGTATATCTAAGCCATGGGCATATTCACCGTGCTCCGAGCCATGAACGCATTCATGATCTCATATCACATATCTTGAGCCATGGGCCTGTTCACCATGCTCATCACATATCCAGAGTCTGCAACCGTAGCTGCGCTCGAATTCCTCACTATTTTAGGCTAGGAGAAACCTCACATATTCAACAATATGCGCTCCGGGTTAACCTGTGGGAGAACCGTTTCACCATCACCAGCTGCTGACGATGATGGATCTATGTCCAAGGCAAACTACATGATGTATTTCACTGTGATTAATTAGTGTCTTTTATATGGATTGCAAGATTCAACCAAGTTGTATAACATGCAAATTATAGTAGGAAATAAACTCAACATTATGTTGTTATTATAATCACATCATCCTGATCCATCACAAGGATCCAACCTCACATGTTATCACTTGGCCTCTTGCCAATCATCCATATCCATTCTCAAGGATCATCACATGCCAATCATCACATAGTGCCAATGCCTCTCAAGGCTTACATCATCATCATGGGATAGAAATCCCCAGTACTTTAGTCATGTACATCATACAGATTATTTCAACATTAATAGTAACAATCACAGCAGGGTTACTTAGCATATACATATACCTCATAGCCCCTTTCAATTGGCTATGCATCACCTGCATGGTTAGTATACACAATAATCATAGGCTTAACAGAAAGACCGTTCTTATCAATATAGGGTGACACTAATGATTCTATACTTTATCAGTCATGCTTCGACTTATGATCATGAGCACAAGGCACATCCTTAAGCAAACCATTTTATATGCTTATCATTATCTCAGCATTATACAGATAGTCAAGGTGATCACATTCATATGTGTAGACATGTTAAATTAAGAGGACAAACGTTACCATAATAGATACCATTAAGCATGCAAGGAGTCACCATCGTGCTAAACAAGGACATATACAACAAATCTACTTTCCATGATAAGAGGGACCTTCACTAGAGGCACCAAGAACCCTCACTAAAGGTTATAACGGTCAGCATGCCCTCAGCTATAGGTGATACCGGGCAACACATGACACTCACCTCATTTCGGTTGACACAAGAAGGGCACATGCAACGCTGCGTTAAATACCAAGTGCAACAGCACCCAAGTGTGTGGCTGAGCAATGGAAGAAGGTGCAACGGCGCGTCAGGTGTCGTGCACTAAGGCCTATCGGGCAACGGTCAAAGGCCTGCCGTGCAGCTAGGTATGACGGGCGACAGGGTGTCGGGCAACGCCCGTTAGGGCTGTCGGCCGATACAGAGCTAGCACGATGCCCGTCACAATGCACAACGATACTAAACCCCCAATCTAAAATATGTATGCAACGAGAACGATGTTCTACAAAAGATATCATCCAGAGGTGTTGCTCAACCAACCAACAGGGAGCTATCGTGCACTAAGTAAATCAAGGCCTGCCGGCCGTCACAGGGCAGAGTGGTGTGATGCCCGTCACAGAGACAAGGTATCGCCCACCACCAGTAAAGCATATCGCCCAAAGGTCTAGGTCAAGAGGGATGTCGAGCAGCACCTCCTCAAGCCCATAACATCCAAGGTACCATTCACAAGATCATCATCTACCTCGAGCACAAGAGCACCCAAAACCCTAATGGGTCAAGAAGATGGCTCACCTCAATCGACTAAGAAAGAGGGGTTTTGCACATCATCTATCACCAAACGGCCACAAGGGAAAACCCTAGAAAGAGTCACCACTATCACCAAGCTCACCCTTCAAGTCCATGGTGAGAGGAGAGTATTGTTCAAGCAACTAGAACACAAGCTCACCTCAATCGACTAGGAAAGAGGGGTGTTGCTCATGAAACTAGGAGCTCAAGCTCACTCCTCTAGACCAAAGAGAGAAAGGAGTATTTCCCACCATGAAACCCTAGATCACAAGGTTCGGCCAACATGGATACTTAGGCAAGATACTAACATATAAACAAGATCATAGAAAGAGATAGAGTAGTTAGGGTTAGGAGTTATGTAACCCGCCTTAAGCAAGCTCCAAGCTCCTAGCTCCAAGCACCACCAAGCAAGGGAGAAGGAGACTCCAAGGCTATCGGCCACCAGGCTTGCTCCTCTAAGGGGTATCGGACACCAACTTACAAAGGAGAAGGGCATCGTGCACCAAGGGAGAGGGGGAACCAAGAGACTAAAAGGATCCCTAGCAAGAAGAAAAGAACACATATATAGAAGGGAAGGGAGGAGAAAACAAGGTAGATCCAAGCAAGGTGTCGTCCACCTAGGGACACTTGTCCTAGTGCACGAGCCACCACTCTAGCAAGCCCTAAACACATGTCCAAGGTCATTACTACATGCAAGCATCAAGCACCAAGTGTCTACTAGTGGTGACACAAACGAGGTCAAAGCTTGGTCAAAGGCTCTAGGGTGAAACACTTGGGCGACACACCATCTCCATGGGCGACACAGCCTTGGGCGACACAGCCCTGGGCGATACAAGCTCCTCCTGGCCGACACAAGGGGCCAAACAAGCAAAAGCAAGCAACACAAGGCCCAACAAGCTCAACCAAGCCCAAAGGAACTCAAACAATGAGCCCAAACCTTCCTCTCTACTCTAGAGGAAGCAAGGAGAGATAGGAACACCTCACAAGGTGGCAAACTTGCCCACAAACCCTAGACTTGGGTTATTTGCAAGTTGCACCTCCAACTCTCAACAAAGCACAACCAAACCCTAATCACCACTAAAGGTGATTAGCAAGCACCAAAGCATCAAGGTTAAGCAAAGCAAATGGGGTAAACCCTAAACGAAGGCCAGGGTCCTTACATATATGGTAGTTCAAGATGGAAAACCAATATGACAATCCAAGGTAAGAAACCGATATGATGTTATCTCCATATTGCTTAAACAATACATGGTAAAGCAATACATGATATGCCCAATATGGTGCACTCTCATACACGATAGGAGAATTCAATATATCTTTATACCCAATATAAGCTCAAGAGTCTAACCCATACACGATATGAGATTGACTTGAGATGATAAAAGCTAAGTGATAGCTAACCTGACATCAATACACGATATGGTGTTAGGTGATAAACCCTAAACCCGGTATGATGATTTGGTTTTACTACATGACTAATATGGATCCATGATATGATGATATGTGCATTTCCAAGCACAATAGGATAACATTATATACCATGATACCTGATATGGTAGACATGCTCCAGTTCATTAGACTTGTCTGAGTGATGTGTGTTGTATGATTAATGCAACATTGAGATACAATGAGTTTAATTCAGTTTTACAAATGATAAGCTAATAGACCTTAAGAGGTGAATTAAGTAATCAACACCCTAGTGAGGATGAGAGAGAAACTAAGATTGGAAAGTTAATTATGTAATGAATATATGTTAATACTCCCATCATGAATGGAGTATGATTTGGGGTTTAATCTTTTATGATGAGATCTTGAAAACCAAATTGAAATAGTAAAGGTAAATCATAACCCTAAAATTAGGTTATGAGATGTTTTGCTACCCTAATCAGTTGTTAAAGGGAAACCCTAATTCTAATTCATGGAAAGACTATGTTTCTTTTGTATTACATGGTTATGACTTGTATGTGATATTGTGAATAGCATGATATACTAACCATGCAGGTATCATAAAGTAATGAGTATAGCTAAGTAAGAGCTATAATGTTATATTATACAAATTCAATGAGCTATGTGAACTGTGTGAATAAATACCCTGGTCTGATGACCTAGAGGTAATTGTTTCTTACTAAGTGGTGACAAGACTCAATGATGAACTAAGCGTTTGAATACCCAAGCATGATGATGATAAGGGAATTAAATTCTAAGTGATCTATGTGTTTTAAAGAACATGAAAGTACTTGATAAACACATTTATGCATTTCTTTGTAGCATCTAAAATAATTCTTATTTGTAACTTGATTGATGCTAAAAGATACTGAATTGCACTTAACTAAGCAAGTTAAATATTATCATGTAGTTTCCTAGACCATAGATCCATTCAGTGTCAGTATTTGATGAATGGTGAAACAAGTTTTACTCAGTATGAATATTTTTGAATATGTAAATCATTATACCGGGGTGCTCAGTGGACTCCCCAAACTAAATGAGTGTGCTCAGTGGACTCCCCAAATACACCAGGTTGCTCAGTGTACTTCCTGATGAAATTAAACCAGGATCGCTCAGTGCTCTTCCTGATGACAAATAAATCTGGGAAAGCTTAGTGGTCTTCTCCCAAAGAAATTACATGCTACGACTGTAACTCTATAGAGAAGATGTCGCTATACCCCAGCATAGCTAATTACAGCTGACAAGAGATGTCCTTCTAAGTCTAAGTGGTCTCGTACTGACCGAGACAGGTGAGGTCTTGACATCCGGCTCTGCCACTAACCTTGTATGGTATCGATTTCGACTTACTAGTGGTCGGTTGGAGTATGAGCGGTATACCTCATCTCCTCTGGGCATAAATGCGAATGTCAACATGTAAGCAGCCATGTAGCGTATTTGTTTAAGGATTGAATACAAAAAACATTGGTTGATGCTTCATTACTATTATACATCTTAGTAGATAAATATTATACACGTTCTTCATATTCCTTTTAAAGCAAATAGATGACTAAATTTTGTTATCAATAAATATACCTACTAGTTGTATGAAATATCCTCTACTCAGTTTTATACTATTTCCTATGATAATAATATTGTTGCCAGAGAGTTATATCTCTCACTGGGACAATAGTCTCACCCTGTGGGATCCATAATTTTTAGGTGGACGCAGACGAGGGCATAGGAACCGGACTGTAGATGAAGGACCACATCAGTAGGGATAGCAGTAGCAGCTCAGGTTGAGTACACTGTCTATCGTGTCTTGTAGATAGAAGTCCTATGTGTCGTCTATGTACTCTCAGGTCCTTAGGAGATAGATCTTAGTGGTTTTTTATGAACGGCTTGAGATTTTGGTTTGCTTACCTTGAGGTTTTATGTTGCTGTTGTATATGTTAAGGTAAAGCAATCGATATTTGTTATCCTCGGGATGAGACGGTACAATGTATGTACGATATGAACCACATGTATATAAAGTTTTGGTTCTTTTTATAAGAAAATTTGGAAAAGGATCTATGTGAAAAATGGTTTTAATTATTAGTGATTTTTTTTCAAAATTCTTTTGTTTATGGTTATTCCATGATTATTACTGGTGATGACATGATTTGTAATCGGGTCGTCTCAATTACTGTCGACAGAACTAAATATTTTTCATGCTTAGTCACGTGACTCATGTTTAGAATTTTCAAAGTCTCCTCCTTTCTAGGTAATTCAACGTTCCCATTGAATGACACTTCTGGCTTCAAAGTCTAAATCTTATGCCTTGAAGACTCCTCATATCAGCTAATGGGATTAGCTATCGTTAAGGCTTCTTGCAGAGTAGCCCTTGCAAATAGAATGTTGTCATCAACAAAAAGGAGGTGAGAAATGGTTGGACCCTAAACACCCGACCTTGCTTTGTGAATCTGATTTGTATCTACTGCCTTTTTTAGGAGACGTGAAAAAGAGTTTGCACACAATAAGAAGATATAGGGTGATATCTGGTCACCCTGTCTGAGCCGTCTATGTGGTTGGACGGCCTCCTTTTACTTATTGTTGATAATGAAGGAGAAGATAGGAATATAATAGCATTCATTTAGTTTTTGCACCACTCTCTTATAAACCCATAGGCCCTCATTACATCATCGATGAAATCCCATTCCACCTGATCATATGCCTTGCTCGTATCGAGCTTGAGATCCATAGATCCTTTTCCTTTCTGCTTCCTTTTCATAGCATGGAATATCTCAAAAGCTATTAAAGTGTTGTTTGTAATAAGCAAATCTAGAATGAAGGCCCTCTGATTTTTAGTTATAATTTCATCTTGAAAATGTTTCATTCTATCTTCCATAATCTTCAATATGATTTTGTAGAGGGTGTTGTACATACTGATGGGGCAAAAATCATTCATAGATTTTGGGTACCTGTACTAAGGAATAAGAACAATGTTTGTTTCATTAATGTTTTTATCTCCTCCTTATCTCTCCATCAGTCTGATAAAGTTCACCACATCGCTCCTGCAAATATCCCAAAAAATGTGGTTAAAACTAGCATGGAAACCATTAGGGCCAGGTGCTTTTAATGGATGCATATTGGCCAACGCCTCCCATATTTTGTTTCTATTTAGATCCTTCATGAGCTTCTTGTTTGTCTCCTCGTTGATCAAGAATGGGATATTTGTGTAGTTTCTTCATTGTAGGTGGATAGTTGAGAAGTAAAGAGATCTTTGTAGTAGTCTATAATCACTTCTTCCACTACCTTGTCTCCTTCCACCCAATCTCCTTCCTTGTTCATGATTTTTTCAATGTTATTTCTCTATTTGTGTTGAGTAGTTGTTTTGTGGAACAAAAATGTGTTGCAATCACCATAATTCATATAGGACGTTTTCTCCCTAAGATACCAATAAGTTTCATTGGTCTTGTGCATTCCAACAAGCTCCTCATTCAACTTCTTGCACTGCTCAAAGGATATGATATTCAATGGTTTGGATTAAGCTATCTCAATCTCCTTCTGGAGGATTTTGATTTTCTTCTTTGTATTCCCAAACTTCTGTTATTCCCATTCCTTTAACTTCATAGCACATTGATTGATTTTCATATTGATGCATTTATCTCCCTCACTTCCCCATCTATTTTTCAGTATTGCTTTGCACACAAGATCAGTAAGACAAAAATTCTCACATCTGAATTCCTTACTTCCCCACTTTTTTGGTTATCTTTGTTGTGTATTTAAAATGAGTGAAAAATGGTCTGAACCCAGACATGGACACACTTTGACCCATGAATTCAAGAAACAACAGCACCATGGACAACTTCCAAGTGCACGATCAAGCCTTTCTGTCATAGCAGTTTGGATAGATCTCCCTCTTTCCCAGGAGAACCGATTTCCCACAAAGCCAATATCAACCAGATTGCAATCATGTACCACTTTTATAAAGTCTTTGAGGGGTCCTTGTGCTCCAATTACCCCTCTCCTTTTCTTTGTAACTCATATGTGATAGTTTTTTAAAATTCTAGTAATTTAGCTCATGCTTCATAAAATGTGTGATTTTCTTTATTTCAAATCAAATACTAGTCCATAGAAACTTAGGCATCATTCTTCATGTAAATTTTTTCTTCAAAATCCCCTTCAATTTGAGTCACATGGGTAACTAATTTCTTGAGCTCATATTTTTCTCATAAAACAAAGCAATTTGGGTCAAACATGTAATTTTATCACAACCATTTTCTTTTACACTAGGTTTATATTGCTTCTGTGAAAAAGTTAGGCTTGGTTTGGTTTGGAAAAATCCACCTAGCCGGATGTTATGTTTAGATGTAGGTATTACATTAATCCATACTCAACTAGTGTTTAACATATTATTCCTTGGTTTGTTTTTGTAGTAGTATCAATCTATTTTATGTATCCCAATTATTTGTTCATTTATCTTTACAATGAGAAATTACATTTCTCAGCAAATGAACCCAAAATTGCGGTTGTAACATCAGCAGCGACAACAGTAGTAGCTCAGGTTGAGTACATTGTCTGTCGTGTCTTGTAGATAGAAGTCCTATGTGTCGTCTATGTACTCTTAGGTCCTTGGGAGATAGCTCTTAGTGGTTTTTATGAACGGCTTGAGATTTTGGTTTGTTTACCTCGAGGTTTTATGTGGTTGTTGTATATGTTAAGGTAAAGAAACGGGTATCTTTTATCCTTGAGATGAGACAGTACAATGTATGTACGATATGAACGACATGTATATAAAGTTTTGGTTCTTTTTATAAGAAATTCCTGGAAAAGGATCTAAGTGAAAAATGGTTTTAATTCTTAGTGAGTTTTTTTAATTCTACTATTTATGGTTATTCTATGATTATTACTGGGGATGACTTGATTTGTAATCGGGTTGTATCAATTACCATCGACAGACCTAAATATTTTTCAAGCTTAGTCACGTGACTCATGTTTAGAATTTTCAAAGTCTTCTCCTTTCTAGCTAATTCAACGTTCCCATTGAAGGACACTTCTAACTTCATAGTATTAATCTTATCCTTGAAGACTCCTCATATCAGCTAATGGGATTAGCTATCATTAAGGCTTCTTGCAAAGCCCTTTAAAATAGAATGTTGTCATCAACAAAAAGGAGGTGAGAAATGGTTGGACCCTAAACACCCGACCTTGCTTTGTGAATCCGATTTGTATCTACTGCCATTTTTAGGAGACGTGAAAAAGAGTTTGCACACAATAAGAAGATATAGGGTGATATCTGGTCCACCCTGTCTGAGCCCTCTATGTGGTTGGACGGCCACCTTTTACTTGTTGTTTATAATGAAGGAGAAGATAGGAATATAATAGCATTCGTTTAGTTTTTTGTGCCACTCTCTTATAAACCCATAGGCCCTCATTACATCATCGATGAAATCCCATTCCACCTTATTATATGCCTTGCTCGTATCGAGCTTGAGATCCATAGATCCTTTTTTCCTTTCTTCTTTCTTTTCATAGCATTGAATATCTCAAAAGCTATTAAAGTGTTGTTTGTAATAAGCAAACCTAGAATGAATGCTCTCTGATTTTCAGTTATAATTTCATCTAGAAAATGCTTCGTTCTATCTGCCATAATCTTCAATATGATTTTGTAGAGGGTGTTGTACAGACTGATGGGGCAAAAATCGTTCATAGATTTTGGGTACTTGTACTTAGGAATAAGAATAATGTTTTTTATTAATGTTTTTATCTCCTCTTTATCTCTCCACTAGTCTAATAAAGTTCACCACATCGCTCCCACAAATATCCCAGAAAATGTGGTTAAAACTAGCATGGAAACCATTAGGGCCAGGTGCTTTTAATGGATGCATATTGGCCAACACCTCCCATATTTTGTTTGTGTTCGGATCCTTCATGAGCTTCTTGTTTGTCTCCTCGTTGATCAAAAATGGGATGTTTTTTGTAGTATCTTTATTGTAGGTTGATAGTAGAGAAGTAAAGAGATCTTTGTAGTAGTCTATAATCACTTCTTCCACTTCCTTGTCTCCTTCCACCCAATCTCCTTCCTTGTTCATGATTTTTTCAATGTTATTTCTTTATTTGTGTAGAGTAGCTATTTTGTGGAACAAAGATGTGTTGCAATCACCATAATTCATATAGGACATTTTCTCCCTAAGATACCAATAAGTTTCATTGGTCTTGTGCAGTCCAGCAAGCTCCTCATTCAACTTCTTGCACTGCTCGAAGGATACGATATTCAATGGTTTGGATTAAGCTATCTCAATCTCCTTTTGGAGGTTTTTGATTTTTTTTCTTTATATTCCCAAACTTCTGTTATTCCCATTACTTTAACTTCATAGCACATTGATTGATTTTCATATTGATGCATTTATCTCCCTCACTTCCCCATCTGTTTTCCAGTATTGCTTTGCACTCAGGATCAGTAAGCCAAAAATTCTCACATCTAAAATCCTTACTTCCCCACTTTTTTGGTTATCTTTGTTGTGTATTTCAAATGAGTGAAAAATGGTCTGAACCCAGACATGGACACACTTTGACCCATGCATTCAATAAACAATAGCACCATGGACAACTTCTAAGTGCACGATCAAGCCTTTCTATCATAGCAGTTTGGATAGATCTCCCTCTTTCCCGGGAGAACCGATCGCCCACAAAGCCAATATCAACCAGATTCCAATCATGTACCACTTTTCTAAAGTCTTTGAGGGGTCCTTATGCTCCAATTACCTCTCTCTCCTTTTCTTTGTAACTCATATGTGATAGTTTTTTTAAATTCTAGTAATTTAGGTCATGCTTCATAAAATGTGTGATTTTCTTTATTTCAAATGAATTCCTAGTCCATAGAAACTTAGGCCTCATTCTTCATGTAAATTTTTTTCTTTAAAATCCCCTTCAATTTGAGTCACATGGATAACTAATTTCTCGAGCTCATATTTTTCTCATAAAACAAAGCCATTTGGGTCAAATATGTAATTTTATCACAACCATCTTCTTTTACACTAGGTTTATATTGCTTCTGTGAAAAAGTTAGGCTTGGTTTGGTTTGGAAAAATCCACCTAGCCGGATGTTATGTTTACATGTAGGTATTACATTAATCCATACTCAACTAGTGTTTAACATATTATTCCTTAGTTTGTTTTTGTAGTAGTATCAATCTATTTTATGTATCCCAATAGGTATTTTAGTGATGGGGTGAGGTTTTCTTCAAGAAAACCCAACTTAATTTTTATCATCAAATCAATATGAACTTTATGCAAATTGCTAGGAGTTTTGAAGAAAAAAAGAACTACCTGTTTCACCTGAATTGAGCCCAACTTGTTGTTCATTTTTAGCTCAAATTACCTATTGAAGAAATTTGACTTCCAACTTGTTACAGATTTTGAAAAGGAAATGAAAGTTGCTCATTGAAAAACTGCACTTGAGATTCTACATGTTAAGAAAAGATGAGAATTTAAACTTGATTGAAGCGGTAGTGAGTTTTGAAGAATTAAATGACATTAACCATATCTAAATCTATGTTGTTTTGAAACCCAAATGTTTAAATGTATGTGAATTGTTGTAGATTTTAAGAAACATCATCATTTTTATAGTATTAGACCAAAATTGTTAGAGGTTTTGAAAAATATCACATGTTAACTGCAAACTAAAGTATAGTATTGTGCTCAGATGAAGGCCAGTAAGGGCAATATGGTATTATTTGTTAATGACTGGTTATGATTACGTGTATAACAGCTTTAGAGAAGAAGAAAAAAAGGGAAAAAACGGCTGGGTGTCCAACGGGTTTTTAGAACTTTGTTGAAAGTGATGTCGTTTTAGGAATAAAACTCCAAAACAAAGATCACCGAAATGTTTTTCTTTAATATCAAGATTTTCCAATGAAATAATTATATCGGTAGAACTTTTACGGAACGAGTTTTAAGTAAGATACGCACTGAGGGTTTGACTGCCGGAGAAACCTTATTTACTATACCGCTATTAATCTCATTGTTAAACTATAAATTATATTTTTACCTGTGCTTGAAGCATTCAGGTCATAAACATATCGATATGGAAATGATGGACCAAAGATCACATTGAATACCGACGGACCTGGTCCAAAAGGATACTCGTCGAAGCCCGCACTCCTCTGCCGTATTGTTGCCTCCCTCCCTTCTATTGCTATACTACAACTTACTGGATCCTTCTCTCACTACTTACTGGATCCTTACTTACTGGATCCTTCTTCCTCTCCAAACCTTCATCTAGATTCATGCTTTCTAAAGATAATCAAGGGTTCAACTAAGTTCATAATTTCCAACACTTTGGTGACTAGGAAATTATAAATTTTCTATTAACAAACATGCTCTTTCGGTTTGATTATATGGCTTTTGGAGGGCAGATGGCACCACTACCCACAAAGTGGCTGTAGTGACGGAGTTTTATACATGGATTTCCCCCTTTTTCAGAAAAGGAGAAGAAAAATATGGAGCATGATTCTCTTTGTGCATGTAAAAGCAAGTTTGGGAAGTCCAAGTTTTGACCGGTTTAGGTAGGAGGCCGTTTAATTTTTTAGATCGTCATACAGAAGGTGGCGCTTTTTTAATTTTCTCAGATCCAAAATATTATGAAGAAAAATATAAGAGTAGGAATGGAGTTGGAACTCGGTTATAAAGAAAAATATAAGAGTAGGAATGGAGTTGGAACTCGGTGAACATAGCAAGGACAGTGAATGTGACTAGTTTTCAACTCAGATCATTCCTACAAGAATACTAGATGGATGAAATAGTTGTTTTAGAATAAAACTTCTCTTCCGTCTATAACTCTCGAGATGGTTTTCTATCAAGAAAATAAAAGAGATATTGATTGCCCAAGGATGAACCTACCCGAGACAAGCTTTGTAAGACAAAAAAGATGCAAAAAAAAAAAAACGAAAAGAGGTACATCTGCACGTCGGCAGAGGATAAAGAGCTGAAAGATGAAGGCTCGCCTAGCCATCTGGTAAGGAGAACATAGGCCCGACGTGTATAGGGATTGTGTGTTCAAAGAACATAGGGCTTGTAGAGTCAAAGAATAAGGCGCACGAATGCAATAGGGGGAAACATGAAGAGGGCAACAACACGATGGTTCAACGGTTGAATTTGAACATGACCGCAACAATTGTCGTTGTTGCTGTCGTCACCAAACACCACGATGGTATGAAAGGTGGTAAGGCCCAACGAAGTCAGGGACAAACAATGAGAAACAGAAATTGAACTAATACTCAATTCCAACTGCTGGTAATCACCCGAATTTCTTGAAGAGGTAAAAAGACAGAGTGAGGCTACAGAGAAGTGAAAGGAAAATTAATACTCAATTCAAGAAACATATCTCGACTGTAGTCATAAAAGGGAGTGGCAGTCGGCCAAGCATGAGTGTGGTAGTCCCCCAAGCATCATTTCACATTAAAAAATTGTAGCACGATGAAGAGGGGGTAGCCAATAAGGTAAAACAAAATAAGGATGGGAGTGCTAGCAATGAACAGCTAGCTAACCATAGGGTGTGGAAGAAGAGGGACAACAAGGTCACTGCCAAGTTAGTGACCTAACTAGAGTCCCAAACGCTAAACTCAGTGAGTTGAACCGTCTCAATATAACCAAGAAATTTGAGCTGGATGTAGGGCGCAAAAGCTATGAGGCTTTAAACATAAATACACATGCAAAACCTCAAAATAGCTTGTGGTATAACCTAATGGGCAGCCAAAGAAAACATTAAGAGCTACCCTTGTAGACAATGGCAACCAGCAAGTGACTAAGAAACACCTACAAATAAGAGATCAAGTAGAAAGTTTGGCTTTGGCAACTGAAAACATAAAAGGGAGGAAGAAAGACCTGCAATTCGAGAAACAAGAGCCACCATAGGAGTCATTACAAAGCTGGAGGAAATGCAATAACCCAGCCACGCAGCAAAGACAACATCTAAGAGAAGCTATAACTAGTAGAAGACGATCGAGAAGGGGAGTGGAAATGGAAAGGGTGGTAGGAGAACTAATGGTATACCCACCGGAAGCTAGATCGAAAATTCCAAACCCAAACTAAAGCCCCAAAAATAAGCCAAGCGCCTAAATGGAATTATCCCTGTCTAGATTTTGCTATCCTGTTCAACCCCATAGAGCTACACCCTCTCATCGTCCAACAACACCTCTAAGTTCCTATGGCTTTTGTGCCTCTCGGTAGAACGTCTTGATATGGCCGTCGGTGACTAATTTGGAATAAGACGCATGTGGCCAAAAACATCCAGATCATGAGAAGAAAAACAGCTAGTTGGATGTAAAAAGGTGTAGGAGGCAACGAAAGAAATCTACGGGAAGGCGGCGATGTGGAAGAACAGCACCCTTTCCCCGTGATTAAAATTATGTACCCAAAACTAGATAGAAACTGAAGTATTTTTGTGTAGACAGAAGCCAACAAAGGATTTTCAGACACTACCATAACTTATTTAGAAAAACTAACAACCTAATAGAGTATGTGTCAATGTCAATATGACCAATAAGTCACGACGATTTCAACAAACAACACCTCCAAGGTAAGTACGTGTGCAGAATAATTTGATTTGGATTTAAAGTGAGGGATCTCTACTGATATACGATCCTTGGTAATTTGCAAAAACATGTCATGTACTCTGGACTCTTTTAAAACTGACCTCTTGTCAGTCATCTGAAACTCAATGTGCATCAGAGTTCTACATTGACTCTCTGGAGACTGCAACCCCCATGGAAACGAGACGGAATGTAGCAACTTATTCGATACACTTCCTTTACCTGAGGAGGCTCGTGATGACATAATATCCCGCCAAAATAGCTTCAAATTTTGTTAATCTGCAAGCCATTTTGCTCTTAACCGTCGTCGTTCTTAATTAGTGGTCTAGCTCTTTAACTCACGTTCTTGTGCTTGGCACCTATATTAGTAATTGAAAACCTGCGAGCGTGATGATGAAAGCCGGGCTTAATTTAATAACCACAGATATTGTAAGAAATTAAGGTTTGAAAGCAGGAATACATGGGAAAGTATTCAATGTGAGTGGAGCGGAGAGTTGAGAGGAGTAAGCGTGGGGTACCATGACTCTGCACGTGCAGATCGTATAGCACGCCTGCTTTGTTTACGGCCGGTCGGTCAAACAGTAGAGAGAAGGGACTGGTAGGATACATGGAATTAGAAAGAATGCATAATAGATACGGTCACGACGAGGAGAGAGAATATAACTGCGACCACCAAACCGAATCAGAGTTCTTTTGGACTGCTCTTAAACCACACTTGCCAAGGTTCGCTGTTTATACTAAACAAAGCAGCAGGAGGAAACACCCAAAAGCGCCACACACACAAGCACGTGATTCGTGCCTGTTCGTTGTCAGCAAGGCAGTAGAAAAAAAAAAAAGACTTTGGACCTGTTGGGAGGGGCTGCTTTCAAGACAGAATCCCGAGGATCGGTGTCTTAAATTAATCTGGCAATCTCAAGTACCCATCAATATAATATACACGACGTATTAATAAGCAGTGACTGTGGTAGTTGACAAACACGAGAGAACCACGGCGACGACCACATGGTATCCTTCTCAGCTACTAATAAATACAAAGAATTATAGTTTCTCTTAATAAAGAACAAAGAACCTGCTCCTGTGTCTGCGCGTGTGGACTCCCCAAGTATTCAAGTAATATGGTCTCTGCAACTTTACGAGTGAGACTATAAGAGGGATCCTTGTGTTGTTACTCAGAAACTTCATTGTATCCATGACTCTCGGAGTACGCAACAAGAACCTCACATTTTGCTATTTTAAAAGATATTAAATATATTATTGACAATAGGGCCTAGTTTTGGCCGCCAAATTTATAAATTCCAGTAGTTGGTTTGTTTTTATGGTTTATAGGAGGAGCCAGCCGCGGTCTCTTGTTACAGCCAGTAAGGACGAAAGGTGAAAAAGGGAGGAAGTTCGCAGTTGACACTACTTCATTTTTTGGTGCGATTAGAAAAGTCTGTAGTTTCTGTTATCGAATATTCGGAGCAAAAGTTATCACTCCCGCTTATCATGTGATGAGCTGTTAAGTGATACACTAAACACCAGTGCTTGGAAAGAGCTCGGCCAAACGGCCCCTAGAAGCGTATAACTACGTATAACTACGAGAAGTCCTAGGTCTTTTTTTTTTTAACGTTTTTTCTTGAAGAAGTGTCCTTTTTGTGCGTACATCCCACTATGCAGAACAGGTATTGTATCCCTCATAATGCTTCATCGGCAATTTAAACCAGCAATCTACGGCTAACCAATCAACCACACTCACTAGTTGAGCTAACTGACGAATACAATGCAGACAGTATATAAGGATACAAGCACCAAACTAACAAAAGCAAAACAAGAAAATAATGTATTTTCTTCTAAAGAAGGAACAACTAATATATAACCCTTGTTTGCGAAAGAAGGAAGACATTTTGTTTCTCTACCTCCCGAGTTTTCCCTTTTAGTGTCTTTATTCATGTTGGATATAGATTGACTTTCGTTGTAGTAATGGTTCAAAGATGTGTTTGGTGCTCTGCTCGTTGTACTGGTGCCTGCAGACGTATGACTCTAGCCGTTTAGGATTTGGATTCCGACTTCCTACATTGAAAATGTTCCTACAATCAATTTCTTTTTTGGTGGGGCCTCCAACGAAATTCTATTGTCATCACACCTTGCTCGGTAATCTTTTGTCTTTCCATTTACTTAATTAGTAAGTAGCCAAAGAAGTGCTTCAGTTAAGGGTGGCCCTGTAATGACCTCAAACTTTAGAAATATATAATTAATTCAAGAATATTATGTCACAATAAAAGTTGGATAATAATCAAAATAGTATGACTTCGGTTAAAGGCTTTGAGATCTAGACTTAAGTTAAATCTCTTATTCAAGTAGTTAGAATAATATCCAACAAATATATTAATATGAGGTTGTATTTGAAATATCTTAGTGTTTCAAGCATAAATTGTGGAATTACGAATATATTGATGCTTGTGGATTCTTTTGAGGGTCTAGGTTCAAACTGTGGGCCTTAGAATCCAAGTTATGTCTAATCCAAATACTCTTGAGTTTACAAATGGGTCTTTGAGATACAAATTGGTAATTTAGTATTTTGGGTTCATATTAAATATCAATAATAATTTTAGTTTGATGATAAAGAAATTATGAGATCATGGTAGATGTTTCATAAGATTTCATGATGTCTTGTTGCCTAAGTAATAAATTAAAGAATTGTCTAACTACTGCTTGGAAACTAAGTTTTGACTAATGAACGCATTACTTTGGCCATAAAATTTAGCTTAATCAAGGAGAATAGTTAATTAAGCCCTATCCCAAAATTGAAAATAAATAGATTTATTATGTGGACATAGAATTAATTCTAAAATATTGGTTTTGATTTTAAAAGAATTTATTTGTTATGGGTAGGCCAGTGTCCAGCCAGACCGGGAGCCCCAGACCTGAGCGCAACTACATACTGGAAGTGCTCCTCCCTTGACTGGTCTATGTTTCTCTCTCACAAAACATGAGTATTGATCACTCTAGACTCTGTTCTCCCTCCTTATCTCTTATCAACATGTGGTAGTCACGTCATTGGCATGAAGAGATCGAGACAAGATCACCCCACGCCTAAGCTACAATTATAACCAACATATGAGATAATGCCCAAACCTCTGAGTATCCTAACCTCAAGGAAGGATCATCTTTGACCCACCACTCAATTACATGCCTATATAAGGAGTTAGGGAGTTTCCATGACTCCCAAAACTCAACCCCACTCCCAGTTTCCCTCCGGACACCCAAAAACTCTCCACCAAATTCACAGTGATCGTCGATAGCCTCTGATACGACCTCAATTTTTGGGTTCATATGGTTGGAAATACAATTTCCCCAATAAATGTATGATTAGAAAAATTGTATGATTTATATGTATTGAATGGATTTCCTTTGATATATTTCCTTTAATTATATGATTTTGTGGACCCTACTAAGGTAGTAAGTCCAATATATTAAAAGAAAAGAAATTCTTAAATAAGATAAGAAAAAGGAAATTAAAGATAATTATGTGCATATATGAGAGCTGTGTAGAAGTTTCTAAAAAGTGGCATGGGTGACTACTATGAATTGATTTTCAATTCCACATGGTTTATATTAAGAGAAGAAATCAAAGTAATGAAAATAGAAACAAAGAAAGAAAGAGAGAGAGGATATCCTAAGAGATTAGGGGATAATCTAGATTTCATTATACAATAAGGAATCCAAGATTAATAGACTTTCCCTAAAGGCTTTTAGTTGCCAAATCTGATTAGGAAAGTGGTAACGTCTTGTGGTGATCGTTAAATCAAGAGAATAACACTTAAAGAGTTTTATACAGGGATGGAAGGGTACCCGTTGCCTTTTGAGTAACAAAGGATACCGGTGGTTAACTATGTCTAAGCTTTCTCTCTCTCGTATTAGCCATTAGGGTTCCTCCTATTTTATGGATATAAAAGGACCCCAAGGATCCTCCTCTATCGGGAGACATGAGAGTCAACCATGGTTGTCTGTAGGAAGCCCATCCCTGGCCATCATCCTTGTAACCTTGCCTACCCTTGGATACATTACATGACAGTGCCATGGATGCATCGGGTAACAAGGTCCCACGAAAACCCATGTGCTAAGGGTTGGTATGAGGGACTGCTAGTTGGGGTGTGAGGGAGGTCGTTGGAGCCAATGCAACATGCTGAATTGTCTTGTCTAGATAGTTTCATGTCGTCGAGACTGCCGGAAGGAAGAAAGGACTGCTAGAAGCATCGAAGGGCCTTCAGAATCGGTTGTTGAGGTTTTGCTGTGTGTGGGCGGCACTCCCCCACAGGGATGACCGAAGTCGACGAGGAGGCATTGCTGGCGGTGTTGATCACAAGGAGGGAGTTGTAGCCACGAGTTGTAGGAGGGACGAGCTAGAGGTGAGACTGAGACCTAGCAGCAGAGCCTGGTCGCCAGATCCATCATCTCTGACTGACTTCGGCTGCAAACAAAGGCCTAGTTGACTTCGTCGAAGTCCAACGGGAGTCAATCCAACTTGCTCCATGCCTTTAAAACCCAGGGGGAGGGGTCAGCCACACAGTGGGATCGCCTGCAACAAACACAGATCGGTGCTGCGAGGTAGAAGAAGAAAAAAGGGAAAAGGACAAACATGCCCCTCATGTGCCTACTGATCGAGATCAACAACGAAGGGCAAAAGGGTATTTTGAAAATTTACTTAAAGCGCCTTCAGCCCGTTGGTCCAAGGAGCAGGGTAAGAATTTGATGATGTGTCTCGTTAGGATTGGTCCCATTAGATTTTATCTTGCAAAATTCGTAGAAAATAATTGGTAACTCTGATTGGGGGATGTTATATATGAATTTTGATCAGAAAAAATTATAGAATGCAATAAAAATAATTTTAGAACCTGAATCTGATCGTAATTTGAAAAGTAGTTAAAGTTGCTAACCAAAATGCTTTATTATGAGAAGAAACCCTAATTTGATGATTCTATTAATTTGAGATGATCAATATGGATAATCTATGAGAAAATTAACTTGTTGTTAATAAAAAGACGTTTTTATGTCCAAACAAATGATCCATATGTTTAATAGCCTAATTTAGGGTATCATATGTATAATGTGCATTAATGGGCTTAGAAACTCTAATCTAAGTGTTAATGGTTTCTAATGCGATATATTTTGAAATTCATCATAGGGAAGTGATACTAAGTGGATCCGAAGCCTATTAGGAAGATGTTAATGAGATAATTAGGGTTTACACCTAGTTTTGCTGTTTTAGGGTTTTAGTAGTTTAATGATGAAAAGTTGTAGATAAACCCTAATGAAACCCTAAGAAGCAATTTCAAGTCAATTAGATAGATTCTTGATAAGTATGTAGTAAATAGGTTACATATGCTTTTCAGGATTCTATGATAGTGTGGTTGAATTGCTTGCTTGGATTGGAATTGCTTATTGATTGTGAAGTCTATTGATCAAATATGTGGTTAATTATGAGTACACACTTTAGTTTCCTGGCATTTTCCTGACTTTTTATCGATTGCAATGGAAATAAACTACTTGGATGGTTTTATTTCTACAATCTTTAAAGTGAATATGATTATAACAATTTAAGTACATATATGACTTGCTCGAACCTACATACCATCTCTGGATGTAAGATAAGAGACCAAGCCCTGGAGGGAAGGTCAAGGTGGTCAAGCCCCGGAGGGAAGACCACAGGGCACCCAGAGAGGTGACCCCAGGTACCAAGCTCAGGATAAAGAAGATAGCCTTAAAGTCACTTGCAAGGACTTAACCCTAGAGAGGGTATCCCAGAGGATGAGTAAAAGCAGTTGAGAAGTCATATTGAAAATTGTAATCTTGCATTGTTAACAACTATATTATGTGATTATGTTGTTAGAATATATGTGCAATGTTTTGGTTGTCACCACATACCGGCATATTCATTTATACTGACCGACATTTTGTTTGTCGGCATTTTAGGATCATCTGAAATTGGACAAATAGTAATGTAGAACTTGTGAAGATTAAAGTTAATTCATAAAGGAGGATTTAGATAGTTAGAATTCTAATGATGGTAGAAGTTCTAGTTTCCTATATTTGAAAGGTATGTAAAAAGAATTTTTTATTCCAGTTTTAAGTTTAGTTTTTGGTAGAATTAATTAATTATTTTTTATTATTTGTAAAACCATTGATCCTATTTTTGGGATAATGCCTCTGACTTCTTGGTCTTCCTTAATTGGGGGTTACTAGGAAGCAAGGTTGTTACAACCTCCACCTCTCTTTGTGGAGTCAAGATATCTCCAGCCAATTATGTTGGCCTGGAGCACCACAAGGAGGCCACCAAGGGATCCCATCCCTCTGGAGGGAGTTTGGAATCCCTAGAGCTAGGATCCTCTCTCTGGCCCTACAGGCACATTGTTAAGCACCTCCTCTACTCATCACAAATGCTTTAAGAATTAGAGAAGACTCAGTAGACCTCTAGGATCATTTCCAAACCACCAAATCATTGGAAAATGACGTAATTCCTCGTCATTGATCTGTGGTTTGTTTTCCTTGGAATCAGACCTTGTTGCTAACTTGTCCGGCCACCCCTCACACTGCTCAAGGGCTCGTCTAGTCTGAAGGGACCTACCAATGATAGTTGTGGCACTAGCTACCACTACTAGACTCAGGATTTGAGAGTCAACTCCCTACTTGACATCCCCATGGCTGGTAGGAACAACAACTCGAGCTATGAAGCAGGAAGAACAATCATGCGAGGAAAATTACCTATATGACCATCAAGAAGGTGACAACATGGGTCGGAGCGCATGGGCAATGTGGTTATTTACCTCTAATCTCGATCTGACCCTAAATCTATTTAGGAACAGACTGCTTTGCAAATGTGAGGATTTCCCACTGGCCAATATATGTTGAGTTTGTATTAAACATAGAAGATAAATCATTGCTCAGATTATAATGAAACTATATATCTAATTGGTCCAAAATCATGTGGAATATAAATATAATACTTTTAACGCATGAATATGTTCATAGTTGGATAATTATGTCTAATGATGAATATAAGATGATGTCAATGTTTAAACCCTAATCTTGATATAGAGTGTCTTGAATATGTTGAATACTATTATTTTGTGATATGACATAGTCTTGCTTAGCAAATAATGAAATATAAAAATCTTTGTCAAATTTGGATTTTAATGATGCATATGTAAAGTTCTAAATCATTAGACCTTGTACGTGATAATTAGGGTTTTAAAAAGTAACTCTAATATCATATTAAATGAATACCCATAAAGCCAAGATTAGACCCTAATTCAAGACATATGAATACAATGGTGACACCTTAGTATTATGCATACTTTCAGATTAATTGATTATTTGGGTCTACATTTGATCTTTTGGATTACATATAACTTGAAGTGCATAGATTAAATATTGTATCCTTTTTGCAACTGAAAGCTACGTGGTAAATTTTTTAATATCGTGCACATATTGTCAAGGTTTTCCTAAAGTTATCCATCTGTCTGATTCTATGATTAGATTATTTGATGTATATTTTAGTTTAGTTTAAATATAATGACTCTATGTATCACATAAGAAATAATATGATATTATATACCCAATTTAGACCTACTAAGTGTAACATCCCAAAATTTCAATTATATGAATTAGAGTTCTTAATGGAGTTTTATGATGAAAGTAATTAATGGAATAGTCCCAATTTATAAACTTTTCATTTGATTAAGGATAATTAATATGCTTTGTTCTTTTATGCATTAAACAAATCACTTTTATCTTACAATGAAAAGATATGAGATATAACTCCTTTATTTTCTCTCTTAAGATGATCCTTTCATTTTATGCATAAAAGATAATATGAGGCCCTTGTTTAGTTGGAAACTACCAACCTCAAATTTAAATTCAACAATTTCCTTAAAGAAAGGATAATTCACTTTATTTCATATTTTAACACATGTACACTAAGATAATGACCTATACAAATTCATGAACAAAAGTTTACAAAAACATATATCTAATTGGATAGATAGTTTCTAGACTTCCTTTTTAGACTATGGTTCAAATTTGAAGTCATTAGGACTTCATTTGACCCCCTAATTGAATTACAGAAGATGTTACATAGTTGATAATTGAAAAAAATCACATATATTATTATTATTTCCATATATAATTCTAAGTCTCATATTATTTATGTGCCACGTAGACTCTTTGTTAGAGTCAGACCCAAAAATTTTTGCAATTCAAGGGCTTATCCCCTTCACCCACATCTAGGGATCTAGGTGTTGGATCCTAGGATGGGTGATTAGATGCTCTAAAGGGGGGTGAACAGATCTGAACGCACTTAAACAAAATTCATTAGACCTTCAAGTTATATCACAAGATAAGGTTTCTAAATGGGAAATTTGAGTGCAACTAAAACATACTTAGCAAGGGAGAGAGAGATTGAACAAGCCCCAAGTGACAAGCTATGTAGAGTGGTTCCATACTCCAAACTAGGAGTATGTCAGTCGACTACATCAAGAGGTCCACCTCTAGGATTTCTAAGTGTGTCTTCCTCTGTATATTCACTTATAAGAGTTAAAACACATAACCCACCAAAGGACTTACCTATCCAATACAAAGAGTCTTCAACCTTACTAAGGACTTACCCACTTTGCAATGAGTCTTCGGCCTTCTCCCAGGATTTACCCACTCTTGCACAAGTCTTCAGCCTTCTAGGAATTACCCACTCTTATTGGATATTTAGCCTTTGAATTCAGCTTCACTCGGAGAAGCTTTTACCAAGGACTTACCCACTTGAGCAAGGAGTCTTTTGCCTTAACCAAGGGCTTACCCACTCTTGCTCCTAGTCTTCAGTCTTGATCTTAACCAAGGGACTCCTTCCCTTGTTCTTCTTCACCTCTCTTATCCAAGAGAGATAACCTTCATCTTCATGGTTGAAATGAGAGATAGGGAGGTGGTGGAAGTGAGAGCCTCACAAGATATACATGTAGGACTAGCTCTCTTACAAATCTCTTACTCACTCTAATGGATGTAGCAAGTGGTTATGCTTTAAGAGAGAGAGAGAGTAGGATGTAGGGTGAACTATAGACTTGGAACCTCATAAAGAGTTTTGCATTGAATGCTCAACCTTGGAATAAAGCCCAAGGGGTCCTATTTATAGTTGGTGATGCCTCTTAGCCTTTAGGAATAGTTAAGAATGAAAACTAGCCATTTTGTAGATTGCAACGGATATAGTTTTTATTGTTGCAACTCCACAACGGCTAGAAACACTTCTCTTCACTTTTTCATATAGTGTTATTGGTCGAGTTTCTATAAAGGTAACTCGACCGAATGCATTATGTGACAAAGATAATTTGACCAATCGATCGAGTTTGTCATGGTAGGAAGTCGACTGATAGATTAAATCAATTTTATTCCAGTACAGTGGTTGGTCTAGTTCTGAGTATCAAAAACTCAATCGATCAACAACATTCTCAAAATCCATAAGGATCGGTCAAGATTGTAACTCTACCGATAAAGTACATGTAATGAATTTTGGAAAATGTCATTAAAGTGCTTAAATATTCAATTTAAGTGCTCCTGGTATTTTCTAAGCTTAATTACAAGTCATACAATCATTACAAGTGATTTACAACATGATTCTAATGGATTTACATCGTATTCCACAAAATTGAACTTGCATTGCTTTTGACTTATCTTATCTCCAAGTTGAGATGTGCAAGTTAGGGCATTTGGAGTGTATCTATACCTAATCTGAAATCAGTCAAGTAGAGACATTAGACACATAGAGTCAACATTCTCCCCCTTTTCGAAGATGACAAACCATTCCATAAATGTATAGAAATCATTTAAGTAAAATCATAGCTTTGGAAAAACCTAGGGGTTTAATATAATTGAGTTCATATGCTCCCCTCAATTGGTGCTAGTGGAGCTCTCATACTCCCCCTCAATTGATGATGTTTCTCCTTCATGGTTAGCTTTCATAACATTTATATAACATTATGTCTTCTACTCATATATGTTCTTACACATATATGTCTTCTCCCCTTTACCTTCTCCCCTTTACATAGGAGACATACTTTCTCCCCCTTTGTCAAAATAAGACATACCTTCTCCCCCTTTGTCATTTTGAAAAGTAGGGGTAAGAAGAAATAAGAAACACCACTTGTTAAAAGAAAGGAGATAAGAGATTATAATGGAGAGTACAAGAACAAAACTAGGGGCTTGTCCAAGCAAAGAAAGAAAAGCAAGTTAAAGCATGAACTTGAACAACCCCGTAATAGCAAATATCAAGGCAAGATAAAGTACTACAAAAAAACAATGAATCACAATTTTGACCCTCAAGATGATGACATTCACCCAGAAAATGCCAGGGCTCACTGCAAAGCAATGAGTCTTACTCAGAAGCCCGTTTATGCATAAAAAACACTACTCTTGCATCAAAATCTGAAACTAGAGCAAAATCTACATAAATTTCAAAGATTCTCCAATTTCTACATACAATGTATCTCTATATCTCTTGCATCACAATGCTATGTAAGAAACTCAAGATAGTTTATAAGCAATTCAAGTAACAAGCTTGAGAAAGTATGAAATAAGATACAGGCATAGCATATAGTAGAATACCACTTGATGAAAGGAACTAGAACCACATGTATGAGGACAAATAGTAGATATATCACAAGTTAGGACTACTAGTAGGATCTAGATCATAGAAAAAGATACACAAGTTAAATGAGAAAGCTATGAGTATATGTAGAGAAATATCCAAACAAAGAGATGTGCAATTTAAGAAGCATGAAAGGATATAACTCAGTAGCAAATATGCATCATTGCCAAAATATGATTACCACCAAGAACCTCAAGGTTGTATCCAAATAAGATACATAACTATATAGATGTAGAAATTTTGGGCACAGTAGAAGAAATTTAAACACAACCAAGAGATCCAAAGAGATCATCATTAAAATGTACAAAGCAACTCAAATCAAGTAATTGCAAGATATAGATATATCAATTTAGAACAATTAGAGAGATAGAGTCGTAAGCAAGAAAGGCAATTAAAAAATATGGCAATGAGAACATATAAAAGGTACCAAGGGGAGTGCCAAAGAATAAAGGAATTAGTTGAGAAAATCTAGTTGAGAGGGAAATTATCGTCCAAAAAGCCAACTGTATATTCAGTGCACAGTGTTGTCAGTCGAGTTCTATGTATCGACAACTCGACCGATGAAAGGTGTTGGTCTTTGGAGTTTCTAACAGGAAAAACTCATCCGAACTTACTATCAAAAAGCACATATATATGGGATTAAGAGAGAAAGATTCCCCCCTCTCCCATGCCCGTAGCATAGGCCAAATGCCCAAGAGGGTGGTAAATCAAGGCGGAAACTGGGATTTGAACTCGTGTCCCTTTGTTAGGGGACACCGTGCTTGACCACTTGAGCCACTCCTTGTCGAAAACACACACACACACACACACATATATATATATATATATATATATATATATATATATATATATATGAAAACATATCTAGAGGCATGATAGAAATATAAACCATATCCAAGAATGTGTAGGCAATTTTTAATCAACTATGAAATCACTAGAAATAGATTTTGAGTAAGAAAGTGATGAGAATCCCAATATACCACTTCTGACTCAAAAACCATATGTATAGTGCACTCCAACTTGGCAAAACACACTATGATTGGATATTAGCAAGCATAACATTTCCTCGGTGCTTACCATTTCTTTTACACTTGTTTCTATCCCCTACACATCTCATCTTTCTTCTTTCGTGCAGATTAAGAAGTCATTTCAATTCAAATAGCTTATGGCAATCCATTAGAAAGTGACCTGCAAGAAGAAATATGAAATGGTCCCCAATCATATTTTTGGATCCATAGGGTTTAGCTTAGCAACGCAAGTCTTATTGTTCTTGGGTGCTTTTCTAAAAGGACAACAAGTAGAACAAATAACAATTTAATTGCAATAGTTGCATGTTCCCATAGCCTTGGAACTAGAGGATTCCCCATGAAAGATTGGAGGTCATTTGCCTTTGTTGTTCCTTTGGCTACAATCATATCCCAAACCATGTCTACCAATTTGTTTAGTAGTATGGTGTAGGATATCATTAAGATTCTTTTTACCAACTAAAAGTCTTTTCAAAGAAGATCTCAAACTATCATTATCATGCATAAGAGAAGCAATAATAGAATAAAAATGATTTATTTTATCTCTAGCATGTAAAAGATCATTTTAGAGGCAAAGGGCTTTGGACAAATAAGAATCTCTATCAATATGAAGAGCAGAAACATTATTCTCTATACTAGTAGAACTAGAACAAGATTTAAGAGCATTGATTTTAGCAAGTAAGGAACTATTTTCATTTTCAAACATAGCAATCTTAGAATGATAGATTCTATTTTCATATTCTAAACCTTGCAAAGCCAAAACTTTGTTCTTGTTTTTAGATTTAAGAACATTAATATCAAGCATGAGAGAATCCATAATGCTACTATGATCTACATTAGCACTATGAATGAGATGTTGAGCTTCTAGAAATCTAATCTTTTTAAGCAAGTTAGAATTTTCAAGTTGAAGAGCATCTACTTGGATTAGACCAGATTTTTATCATCAAGAAAGAAAGTATAAGCATGTTGAAGATCATCCAATTCTACATGTAAATTATAAAAAATTCTAGCAAGCTTTTTCCTTTTCTTTTAAGAAGACTTGAGAAAGGTATGATTATCATTAATGATAGCAATTAAAGGTTCTTTATTAAGGAGTTTAGATTTACCTCATTTGGGTCTTCTCTTGATTTACCTCATTTGGGTCTTCACTTGTTGAAGCCATAAGAGCAAATGGCATTGTCCTTCATCACTAGAGCTTCAGCTAGATCCTACACTTGACTCTTCACTTGATCTTGAGTTGGAGGAGTCACTTGAGCTTTTGTTTCATTTCTCCTTCTTCTTGTAATTCTCTTCTTATCTCTTGTGATGATGAGTCTTTTTGCATTGTAGACAATCTATCTTGAAATGACCTTTCTATCCACACTTGAGGCACCAGATGGAGGAGGAAGGGTTGCCTTTTTAGAGTCTACCCTTGGACTACATGGCATCTTCTTCAGCTTGAGAGGATGGAGAGGTTTGACCCACAATAACTTCCAACTTTAGCATTGATTTCAACCTTCTTCATTCTCTTTATCTCTTTCTCCTCTTGTCTGTCAACTTCTTCTCTCTTGTCAAGTGTTACTTCATGGGCTTGTATATTTCCAATGAGCTCTTCAATATGAATATCACCAAGAGACATTGCTTCTTCAATGGAAGTCACCATGGATTCCCATCTCTTGGGGAGAATTCTAAGAATATTTGAGTTGATCTCAGGGATTCCCATCACTGATAAGATGTCCTAGAACAGAAAGACCATTCACAATAGTGTTGAGCCTTGAGTACATGTTAGTTGTCTTCTCCTCCTTTCCCATCTTTAAGTTCTCAATCAGCCCTTTGAGCATGTAGACTTTTCTTTCCTTAACTTGTTGAGTTCCCTCATAACTGATGCATAGCTTTCTCCATACCTCATAGGCCTTCTCACAAGATGAAATTAGGTTAAACTCAGTGGGGGACATGGAGGCATAAAGAATGTTGATGGCCCTTGCATTAAAGGTATCTTTCTTCAAGGTAGCTTCATTCTATTAATCTACCTTTGTCTTTGGTAGCTTGTACGGATGGTCTACCTTTTACCATAGTTCAAGACTTGATCCTTGGATGTAGAATTGTAGCCTTCTTTTCCAATATAGGAAGTTAGCACCATCAAAGATTGGAATGTTGATGAGGTATCTCCCTCCTTGGTAGTCACACACCTTCTCCTACTTATGGAAGTATGCTTGGAGAAGACCCACTCTGATACCAATCGTTGGATCCTAGGATGGGTGATTGGATGCTCTAGAGGGGGGATGAATAGAGTTGAATGCACTTATTCAAAATTCATTAGACCTTCAATTATATCACAAGATAAGGTTACAAAATAGGAAATTTGAGTGCAACTAAAATATTCATAGTAAGGGAGATATAGATTGAACAAGCACCAAGTGATAAGCTATGTAGAGTGGTTCCTTACTCCAAATAGGAGTATGTCAGTTCACCACCTAGAGAGGTCCACCTCTAGGATTTCTAAGTGTGTTTTACTCTATATATTCACTTATAATAGTTACAACACATGACCCACCAAAGGACTTACCTATCATATACAAAGAGTATTCAACCTTACCAAGGACTTACCCACTTTGGAATGAGTCTTCAGTCTTCTCCAAGGACTTACCCACTCTTCCACAAGTTTTCAGCCTTCTAGGTTTTACCCACTCTTCTTGGATCTTCATCCTTTGACTTCACCTTCACTTAGAGAAGCTTTTACCAAGGAATTACCCACTTGAGCAAGGAGTCTTATGCCTTCACCAATGGCTTAACCACTCTTTCTCTGAGTCTTCACCTTGATCTTCACCAAGGGACTCCTTCTCTTGTTCTTCTTCACCTCTCTTAGCCAAGAGAGATAACCTTCATCTTCATGGTTGAAATGAGAGATAGGGAGGTGGTGAAAGTGAGAGTCTCACAAAATATATATGTAGGACTAGCTATCTTACAAATGTCTTACTCACTCTAATGGATGTAGCAAGTGATTGAGCTTAGAGAGAGAGAGGAGGTTGTAGGATGCACTCAACTATAGACTAGGAACCTCATATAGAGTTTTCATTGAATGTGCAACCTTGGAATGAATCCCAAGGGGTCCTATTTATAGTTGGGGATGCCTCTTAGCCTTTAGGAACACTTAAGAATGAAAACTAGTCATTTTGTAGCTTGCAATGGATATATTTTTTATTGTTGCAACTCCACAATGGCTAGGAACACTTTTCTACACTTTTCTATAGAATGCTATCGGTCGAGTTTCTATACGGTAACTCGACCGGATGCATTATGTGACAAACCTAATTTGACCAATCAATCGAGTTTATCCTAGTAGGAACTCGACTGATAGATTAAACCAGTTTTGTTATAGTGTAGTGGTCGGTCAAGTTTTGAGTATAGGAAACTCAACCGATCAATAACATTCTCAAAATCCATCAAGGATCAGTTGAGATTGTAACTCGACCGATAAAGTGCATGTAATGAATTTTGGAAAATGTCATGAAAGTGCTTAAATATTCGATTTAAGTGCTCCTGATTTTTACTAAGCATAATTACAAATCATACAATAATTACAAGTGATTTACAACATTATCCTAATGGATTTACAAGCATAATTCAACAAGCAACTTTGGTTAGCATCGTCGAAGCAACACACATACCTAGTTTCAATGTATTTCACTCATGTATTGTTTTCCGATCTCCGTTTATTTGACCATTCGTGGCTAAACAGTTGCTTGGTCATCCAGACCATGAAGCAACATGAGTTAGGGCTTAGTGGATTCATTAGAAGATAATGAGCACACCAATGGCTCAAATTTCTCCCTTAAAGGTGAGAATCTCAGTTTTGAATCCTAGGTTCCTTGTTGATGTCATGTTGGTTATGTTTGCAAACTAGAGAAGAAGAAACTCGCTTACAATCTTCTAGATTAACCATGAAAATTTTACATCTGTGTCACATACCGACATGGGTATATCTGGGATTTTACTGCGGCTCATCCTGTTTCTTTCTATGCATTTGTTGATCAGGGTCTAGGGTATGTGGCTTGTTTCCTTTGGTCCACCTAACCCTAGGACCAGACGACCTATCGATTACGTGTATTTATTTTTCTTTCTAATTGGGTGAAGCTTTGAAAATTCATTACTAATTCATCTAATGTCAGAAAAATACACAAAAATTCTCTTTGGAAAGTATTTAAATAAGGAACATAGTTTTACTAGTTTGGAACCCTAATTCAACTATATCAGCCTGCATTTTCCTAAATAGTCTAAATTAAGGTTTAGATGTTAATCAAGACTAAGATTAATTAGAACCATGATAATTTCATGACATTAGGGTTTCTAGAAACATCAGGAGTACTAAGAGAATTTACTATCAAATCGGTAAGTGCATCATGCACTTTGAGTATCAAGTACAGGTCAAAGGCTTTTTATTCGCTTATTTTATGAGAATCATTTATAATGATTTTCAGTATAACGAACAATTGCAAGATAAGTGCTTACAATTCATATAGTAATTTCTATTTATTGTCCTTATGTAAGACCATAATGATAACATGCACATCTTTCTTAAGTCAGATTTAATGTTTCAGGTTGTTATCTTTAAGAGTGATGTTAAGTACAAGGTAATTGATTCATGTTGTTCCTTCCAAGTTATTCACCTTTTGGGCACATATCAAGCTCTTGAGAGCAATGTCATATTCAAGCTCTAGACAATAATGTCATATTCAAGCTCTACATAGAAATGTTATTCATCAAGCTCCTAAGAACAATGCCACAGACCAAGCTCTTGAGAGAAATGTTATTTATCAAGCTCCTGAGAGAAATGTTACAGACTCAAGCTCCTGAGAGCAATGAGAACTTTGGTGCATATGTTATCAACCACCTGAGAGCAATGTATTTTATAAAGCTCCTGAGAGCAAGGTTATGGAAGAACAATAATATAGTCAACCCAAGATAGTAATGTCAATGATAAAGAGAAAGATAGATAAAGATAAATGATATGAAAAGTATTCAATGTATAGAATGGTTATTTCAAGTTTTATCAAAAGTATAGTTTATTTTTAGTTCATTTAATGTTACTCTGTGCCACTTACTCTAATGTGTTTCCCTTTTTGCTTTTCATGGTTGGGGATGCTATTCCCACATGTGAGGAGCAGATAAGGATTAAAGAAGAGCATGCCAAGGAATTGAAGACTTCATGTGCAACTTGGTGGGGTGTCATATAACTAGATGATCAAATCATTTAGATTAGAGTCCCCTTACTATTCTAAGTCATGTTTAGATGTTAGACGATATATTTAAGAACTCAAATGTATTGGATTTGCCTTTGAATAGTGTATGAATCTATATTTCCAATTAATGCATAGTGTTTCATTTGTCTTATTGCTATGTATATCATGTTTTTGTGATGTTCCTCCAAGCTGAGTGACCTATGTTAAGGACAACATGGGGTTTGTTTCCACTGATATATATATATATATTTATATATATATATATATATATATATATATTTATAGAGAGAGAGTCAGTCTAGAATACAATCAAGTATACAGATCGCACAGATACACTCAAGTGTGTTTTCATATCAAGACTATTTTTTTCAAGATGTAAACCACTGATCTTCATTTTCATACTCTAATTAGGCTACATACAAATTTTGAGCCCATTTGGATGAGTGTAAGTCACTCATCCGAGGGCAACAAAATCGACGCACGAAACTAATTTGAAATTCATAATTTTTGTGGTCTTCATAACATGACCTATAAATGTCCAAATGGGCTCAAATTTTATATACGAGCTGTTCACAAGATGATTAACAGGATCAATAGATTAGATTTTTGGAGAGAAAAAATATTGCATCATGGAAAACTACTTGAGTCAGGCTAGAATACACTCAAGTGTAACTGGAGCAGAATGCACTCAAGTAGTTTTCCATGATGCAATATTTTTTTTCAAAACTCTAATCTATTGATCTTGTTAATCATCTTGTAAACAGCTCATATATAAAATTTGAGCCCATTTGGACATTTATAGGTCATGTTATGAAGACCACAAAAATTATGTATTTCAAATTAGTTTCATGCGTCGATTTTGTTGCCCTCAGATGAGTGACTTATACTCATCCAAATGAGCTCAAAATTTGCATATAGCCTAATTATAGTATAAAAATGAAGATCAACGATTTACATTTTATAAAAAAAATAGTCATGATATGCAAACACCACTTGAGTTTAGCGTGTGATCTGTACACTCGAGTGTATTCCATCCTGACTATATATATATATATATATATATATGTGTGTGTGTGTGTGTGTGTGTGTGTGTGTATATATATATATATATATAGTTAGGCTGGAATACACTCGAGTGTACAGATCATGCTGTACACCCCAATGGTGTTTTCCTATCTAGATCATGTTTTTCCAAAATCTACTCCATTGATCGTCATGGTTACAATAATAATAGGTGACATATAAAATTTGAGCTCATTTGGATGAGTGTAAGTCACTCATCTAAGGACTACAAAATTTATGCATAAAACGAATTTGAAATGCATGATTTTTGCCTCCTTTACATGCACGACCTATAAGTGTCCAAATGAGAAACATTTTATTATATAGTACATTCTTAAGATATTTAAGAAGATCAACGGTTAAGATTTTTCAAAAAAAAATTGTATCTTTAAAAATGACTGAGGTGTATGGTGACTCTGGTACACTCGAGTGTACACTAGCCTGGCTCTCTCTCTCTTTCTCTCTCTCTCTCACTCTCTCTCTCTCTCTCTCTCTCTATATATATATATATATATATATACACACACACACATACATATATATATATGTGTATGTGTGCTTGGATGGGTGTTACAATATGGTATCAGAGCAAATAAGTAAATGGGCACCGGGAAAGAACTATATTCATATGTTCTAACCATAGAAATACAAAAAGTAAGTGAAAGATATTAGAAACCAAAGTACATGTCTAGTCAGGATACATCAGTTAGATAAAGATTAGGGTTACGTACCTAGATTGTTTTGGACATTTATGTTAACTCTAAAATTATATATAGCATTCTCTCTCTCTTTCCCACACATTTCTGGTATGGGAAACAAGCTTATGGGATTTTATAGAGAGAATATTATGTGCATAATCATACTTTTTTTGTTCTTTCAAGTGAATGTGGTATGGGACATGTGCATGACGGAGGTGCTAAGTTATGTATGATGTGATAAATCATGTCACCTCTGAATATATGAGTGGTTGGCATGTATCTAAAGGTGACAAAGAAAACAAGAGTTGGTGTTTGAAGTTTGAGGCATATAGTCACCTAAACCTAATGATTGTAGAGAACCATGTCAAATATTTAATCTCAAGACATTAAGGATTAAGTGAAGTTAATGAAGAAGGCATGGTCTAGTTCTAACCCTTATTTTAGCTAGAGGAAAGATAAGTTGAATGCTGCAAATTGGAAGTAAATAAAACCTCAAGGTGGGTAGTATGTGGGAATTTCTAGGACAAAATTAAATTAAGGTGAGTAGAATTGTAACATCCTAAAATTTCACTTATATGATCTAGAGTTCTTAATGGAGTTTTATGATGAAAGTTAAACAATGGAATTAATGCAATAGTCCCAATTTATCAAAAATTTGTTTGATTAAGAATAATTAATATACTTTTGTTCCTTTATGCATTATACAACTCACTTTTATCTTAATATGAAAAGATATGAGATATAACTCCTTTATTTTCTCTCTCTTAAGATGATCCTTTTATTTTATGCATAAAAGGTATTATGAGGAATTTCTTTAGTTGGAAACTACCAACCTCAAATTTAAATTCAACTAGTTCCTTACAGAAAGGATAATTCACTTCATTTCATATTTTAATACATGTACGCTTAGATAATGACCTATAAAAATCCATGGACAAAAATTTATGAAAACCTATATCTAATTGGATAGAGAGATTCTAGACTCCCATTTTATCATATGGTTCAAATTTGAAGTCATTAAGACTTCGTTTGACCCCCTAATTCAATTAGAGAAGATGTCATATAGTTGATAATTGAAATCAATCACATATAATATTATTTCCATATCTAATCTTAAATATCAGGTTATTTATGTGTCACGCAGACTCTTTGTTAGAGTCAGACCTGATTTCTTATACCTGTATTTGTTCGACAAGTCAGGGTCTTATCCCCTTCACCCGCGTCTAGGGTTCTCAGGCTCCTGTAAAGTCCGGGACTCTATTCTTGACCCCCTCCATACCCAGCACCATCACAGAGTAAGGTGTTTTTCACCATCTCCAAACCTTCTCGAATCAACAGATTCCAAACTCGATTGGGTTTTGTACCTTAGGGTTCCATTTGAGTAGAACCTCTACCTCTCCCCCATTCTAGCCTCTGCGGCTAGTTTGAGCCTTTCTGACGATGAGGCCTATATAAGAGACCCACCCCCCAAAACATTCATAGATCATAGAGAAATCAAATTCGATGCCACTTCGCCCCCTGGTGCTTCCCGCACAGAACTCGAATTTCCCCGTGTTCTCCTTCATTCAAGTGGTGGGTGATGAGAATACTTTTTCCCAGAGGATCCTCGATGTCCCCAGGTTTGCTCAAGGAACCTAGAAATAGATTTCTTGTCGGAAGATTAATGAGGTAGTCCCCGATGCCCCCAGGTTTTCTTAAGGAACCTAGAAATAGCTTTCTTGTCAGAACATTATTGAGGTAGTCACTTCTTCACCCTTTTCCATCCTTAAACTACTGGGTGTGAATTCCTTTAAGCAATCCAAGGTTTCAAGACTCCCTCATCCCTACTTTGTATGCCTTTATATTCGGTTAGCATCGTCGGAGCAACACACATACCCAATTTTCAATGTGTTTCACTGTGGTATTGTTTACTGATGTTTGTTTATTTGACCATTCATGGTGAATCAACTTCTTGGTCATCCAAATCATGAAGCAACCCGTGTTAGAGCTTAGTGGATTCGTTAGAATATAATGAGCACGCCAATGACTCAACTTTCTTCCTTAAAGGCAAGAATTGCAATTTTGAGTCTCAGATTCCTCCTAGATTTCATGTTTTTTGTGTCTATGAACTAGAGAAGAAGAAACCAAGTTACAATTTTCCAGATTAACTCTGAGTGCTTTGCATTTGTGTCACACACTGACATGGGCAAATTTGGGTTTTTACTACTACTCATCTTGTTTCTCTCTACACGTTGGTTGATCAGGGTCTAGGATATGTGGCTTGTTTCCTTTAGGCCATCTAAGCATGGGACCATACGCCCTATTGATTAAGTGTATTTATTTTGGTTTTTTATTGGTTGAAGCTTTGAAAATTCTTTACTAATTCATCTAATGTCAGAAAAATACACAAGAATACTCTTTGGAAAGATATTTACATAAGGAACACAATTTTACTAGTTTGGAACCCTAATTCAACTATATTAGCCTATGTTTTCCTAAAGAGTCTAAATTAGGGTTTAGATTTTAATCAAGAGTAAGATTAATTTGAATCACAGTAATTTTAGGACATTAGGGTTTCTACAAACATCAGAGAACCAGGTACTCAACTAACATTAAGAACTTTTCATACTAGTGGAGTATTTACGGGTGGTACTGCTACCCATCCTTAGTTCAGATTATAGGCTGCAACTCGTCTGAGTACTAAGAGAATTTACTATCCAATCAATAAGTTGATCATGCACTCTGAGTATCAAGTATGGGTCAAGGGCTTTCTATTCTCCTATGTTTATGAGAATCGTTTATAATGATGTTAAGTATAATGAATAATTGCAAAAAAAGTGCTTACCATTCATCTTATGAATCTTAGTTTATTGTCCTAATCTAAGACCATAATGATAACATGCACATCTTTCTTAAGTCATATTTAATGCTTCAAGTTATTATCTTCAAGAGTGATGTTAAGTACAAGGCAATTGATTCATGTCATTCCTTCCAAGTTATTTACGTTTTGGGCACATATCAAGATCTTGAGAGCAATGTTATTCATCAAGCACCTGAGAGCAATGCCACAGATCAAGCTCTTGAGAGTGATGGTATTCTTATCAACCTCTTGAGGGCAATGTTACATATTCAAGCTCCTGATAGCCAGGTTGTTGCTAATAATTCCCTATTAGATGGTGCATGGAGGCTGAGGGATGAGAGGATCTTGCCCTAGGCAAGGCCGTCTACTCACACCCCTTAAGTCTCATGGCACCCCCTGATCTGGAACAGATTCCATGTCCCAATATGGATTTGTGCTACTTATAGGGGCATACTCAATCAACTTCCCTCCTTATATCTTATGATAAAATGGGGCCTAACATCTAAGGCCAGGTGTGTCCTTTTCCTAAATGATGATGAAACCCATTCCCATATGTTTTTTCAGTGCCCTTACACCAGGTACTTTGTGTAGGATGTTCCTCAAGATGGAATGGGGCAGCAATCCCCCATCCACCATGATTGAGGGCATTTTTTGGATGTTGGAGACGATGAACAAATCCGCAGGTATGAGGAACCTGGGTGGTTTCTTCCTGACCAGACTATGCTTTTTCATTTGGAGAGAAAGGAACTCTAGATTTCACGAAGGAGGGGGTGGATAGTACCATCCTTTTTTAGAATTTTGTAGATAATATCTCTTGGGTGGTTAAAGCCAAGACTAGGCTTGGGAGGGAAGTGGATGTTAATGTGCATAGACACTGGGGTTTTTTCTATTCTAATTCCCATGTATAGTATAAGGGGATTTCCCATGATACTTCTTTTTGAGTTCTTTTTAATAAAGTTTTACCTTATCCAAAAAAATTCAATGATAAAGATAAACGATATGAAAAGTAATCAATGTTTAGAATGGTTAATTCAAGTTTTCTCGAAAGTATAGTTTATGTATAGTTCATATAATGTTACTTAGTGCCACTTACTCTAAAGTGTTTCCTAGTTTTCTTTGCATGGTTGGGGGTGCGATGCCCACAGGTGAGGAGAAGATAAGAACTAAAGAAGACCAAGCCAAGGATTTGAAGACTTCATGTGCAACCTGGTGGGGTTCCATATACCTAGACAATCAAATCATTTAGATTAGAGCTCCCTTCATGTTCTATGTCATATTTAGATGTTAGATGATATATTCAAGAACTCAAATGTATTAGATTTGCCTTTGAACAATGTATGAATTTATATTTCTAATTAATGCATGGTATTTCATTTATCTTTTTTCTATGTATATCATATTTTTGTGATGTTCCACTGATCCAAGTGACCTATGTTATGGACAAAATGGGATTTTATTCCACTGCTATATATATATATATATATATATATGTGTGTGTGTGTGTGTGTGTGTGTGTAAGTGTGTGGGTGTATACATACATATATATAATATATATAATATATGTATGTATATATATATATATATATATTTATATGTGTGTGTGTGCTTGGATGGATGTTACATAAGTGGTAATCCTTAAAAGTTTGATGATGGATAGAGAAACAATTACATCCTATGTGGATTAGAAAGCACGGGTAATTTGATATTAAAATGCACGTTCATATGTGCAATTACTCAAATGATGAGTAGTATATGTGGATACCCATATATGTACACTTTTGTTTGTTCTTGCCAATATATTGATCGTATATTTTATTTTTGACATTTTAGGTAGCCTACTTACTTAAACATATGAAGATATGGAGTTTCAAATGAATCCATCAAAGTTCAATAAGCTAAAGGCATCAATAGGATCAGTTAGATAGGTAGTATTAATGTAACCTCACATGTACTATTCTACCTTTTAAAATTTTGATGTAACTCTTTTAAGAAGCATCTAGCATCCTTTCATTATCAAACAAAGTTTATGAACGAAATTATTAATCATTTTTACTTATTTCATAAATTTGGATTTGAGAAATTTGGATGATGATTCTTTCCCTCTCATTATTCCTTCAATGTGGATAATATAGGTAGGTAGTTTGACAATTGGTATCAGATCCTAGATTTAACATATAACTTACAAAATGTATAGTTCAAACTTTCCATTGAGCCACAGTGGAACTCTTAGAGCAGTTTCACAAGAAAATGGTGTCTAGGAAGGATCACAACTCAGGGCCTGGTATGATTTCATTATGCACCACTAATTTAATGAGGACTCCCAAGCCCTTGTGAATCCAACTTGATCAAAGTCTAAGGTTCTTTCCCAAAGTAAAATACCTCTAGGTCTTCTACTCTTGATAATTTTTTCTATCATCTCTTTTCTTTCTAAAACATGTGAATGCACTTATCTCCTCATCTTGAGTTAGGATTTCATGAAGAAGTATAATTAAGGTTCCCTCCACCAATTGAGTATATATAATTCTAATTAGAGATATAAATATAAAGATATTTCATATTATAATGATGATATCCTTGATATGGGTTGGGATAACCTATTCGTCTGACTAAAAACTTAGCTGTGTTAGAGGAATAATAAGACCATGTGATGTAGAGGTTAGTCCTAAACCCTAGTAAAAATACCTAATCTTGGTAATAGGTCTGTATGAAGAGTGAAGGGAAATAATTCCCTACTCATAAAAACCTTGAGTTAGGTTAAGAAAGAGAAAATTCAAATGAGTTTGGGGTAATCCTGTTTGGTTACCAATATTACATATCATTAGTTTCACATGCATGTAGGCACTCAGAGTACACACATGCATGTAGGTCCATAAGGTACATAAAAAAGGATTATTACACATGAAACATAGAAAAAATCAAAAGTAAATCAGTAATAAATCCAACTAACTTTTAGTAGTGATGCTCATACTTGTGACGAGTCATATCGAGTGAGATAAAAGACCTATGAAGGAGGAATAATCCCAAGCCCATGGGGTCAGCTTGTGTCTAGAGAGACAAACTTCCTATTGAAACCAAGAAAGCACCCCAAGTAGAGCCTCCTCAAGAAACATGAGTTGAACAACCTTGTGTTTGGTTTTAAGAATTTAGATGACTCAAGGAATCCTAAAAGGACATCAACTTAAAGAATGAAATATGTTAGGTGATAACCTCCAATTTTGGGATGATTATCTTAGTCTTTTCTTTAGTTTTTCACACTCTTTCTTAATTAGAATTAGACATAATACCTAAATATTTCCTCTTATTGTAAATATACTATTAGACTAACTTTTCCCCTTTATATTTTCAGAAAAAGACACAAACAAATCATAAAATACTCAACTAGCCTCAAGACTGCATGGGCTCAAACGGTCCCAAGACCGCATGAAGCCAATCGGTCCCGAGACCGCATGGGCTCAAACGGTCCCAAGACCGCATGAAGCCAATCGGTCCCGAGACCGCATGGAGTCACACGGTCCCAAGACCGCATGAAGCCAATCGGTCCCGAGACCGCATGGAGTCACACGGTCCCAAGACCGCATGAAGCCAATCGGTCCTGAGACCGCATGAAGCCAATCGGTCCTGAGACCGCATGGAGTCACACGGTCCCAAGACCGCATGAAGCCAATCGGTCCTGAGACCGCATGGAATCACACGGTCCCAAGACCGCATGAAGCCAATCGGTCCCGAGACCGCATGGAGTCACACAGTCCCAAGACCGCATGAAGCCAATCGGTCCCAAGACCGCATGGAGTCACACGGTCCCAAGACCGCATGAAGCCAAACGGTCTTGAGGCCTGAACGGTCTTGAGGTCCAAACGGTCTTGAGGTCCAAACGGTCTTGAGATCCAAATGGCCTTAAGCTCCAAACGGTCTTAAGGTCCAAACGGTCTCCAAACTGTTTGGACTTCACTTAAGGCCTATAAATAAGACCCCAAGGGTCCTCAAAAGGGGAGAAGTTTTTCAAACGTCCAGAGGCTTCCTCAATCACTCCAGAGCAAATCCAACTTCCATCCTCCATCTAGGGGCTGCCGGTCTGAGACCCACACTCCATCTCGAAGCTGCTTTCTCTCTCTCTGCCAAAGAAGGTGGGAAGAGGGGATCTCGTCATCAAGCAACCTGTGAAGTTGGTGGATCGTCTCTCTCTCTCTCTAAGGGGTTGAATTTCCTCTCTCCTTTATGGGGATGACACACTCTCTCTCTTCTTGCCTCCTTCTTTGTCCTAGTTATGAGCGAGTAGTCTCTCTCACTAGGGTGCGTGGAGTAGCCCCGCTACCCATGTTTTCATATCATGTAAATGTAATCCATAGTTTGTAATATAGAGTTGTTATCCTTTCAGTTCAACATCAAACGTTTAATGAATGCTTTTTGCTTGATCACCAACTTGTGTTATCTTTTGTCTTTAAGTATGAATTGTCTACATTTGTACTATTAGATATGAAACTCGTTTGTATGTTGGTTCTTGGTGCATGTATCCACCATGCATCTGTTTCAGTATCTAGGAGTGTCTTTCAAGAAGTGGAGTATACTCACTCCCATCGTTGTACTTTCATGCTATGAAATGGAATCAGTTGACGTGTGAAAGTACAACCTTGGTAAGTCGAGGAACACACTTTGAGAAGGGAATGATGCAAAGCAGTTGACCATTCATTCGGGGATGGCTGGCGTTGCATCATTCCCACACTTCTTGTAGTTAGTTCTCCGAAAGGAAACTAAATCTACGAAGATACTAACTGATTAAAACTCTTGTTGCAGGCTATGTTTTACTTTGCATGTCTTGATCCATGCGTAGTGGCGGTGAAAACCAATCACACCCTAGTGACTTTTATCATTGTTTAACTTCTTTAAATTTACTTGCTTCCTTTATTTTACATGTTCTTAGTTTAAAAACAACAAGACCAACCTTTCGATCTAAGTGCCTACTATAAAGAGACTAAGTGAAGTTCTAACATTTTTCTATCTTGTTGCTCCCAACACGACCGTTGTCCTGTGGATTGGACCCTTAACTATACTACGATAAGACTTCCACGTATCTTAGCATACGTGGGTGGAGTTCTCTATCTAGTATAAGCAAGGCTAAACCTAAAGACTTACCATCCTTAGGATTTTTAGTTGGTGCATGTAATTCCACGTAAGTGGAAGCTCCATCAAAAATTGGTGTCGTTGCTGGGGGCAACGGAATGTTTTATTTTCATTTAGTATCTTGCTAGTTGGTTAGGGTTTTTCACTTTCTTTCAATCATTAATCCATATCTTCTTGAAATCATTATATCTCTGCCATCATCTAAAAGGTGTTGTCTTTTCTCTACTCAGGTAGAAAATGTGTATGCAATCATCGCATAACCGCAGATTCTCCCCTGATCCAGAGTATGACTCTGAGGTAGAGAGAAGCTTCCATCGCCGCATTAGACTCAATCGCCAAAGAGCCAGGAAAATGGCTGAAGATCAACGCCAGGATGCATTGGTGATGGAGAGGGTCAATGCCGCCATCGCCGCTCAAAGAGCACAACTCATCGCTGATACTTGTGCTCAGATTCAAGCGGAAATTCGTGCAGAATAACATGCCCGCATCCGAGTTGAAAATGAGGCAGCAAACCAAGCTACTCAGTTGGAACTAAGGAACAAGCAGTTGAGGGATTATGTTGTCCCAAAGAACTACGAAGACAACCATCCGGTCCGACCTCCGATCATCAACATTCCCAACTTTAGATCCGGACCCAATGGATCCAGATCATGCAGGGCATCTCATTCTCTGGAGGTTTTGGAGATGACTGCATGGATCATCTGAAGAGGTTTAAGGCACTATGCCGACTGGTCCCGCAGGTCGGAGTTGCCTTCGATGCAATAATGCTTCATCTGTTTCACTTCACTTTGTCTGGGAGAGCTCTGAGCTGGTATAACTCGCTTGATAGGGAGCCAATAGTCACCACATGGGCTCCCCTGGAAGAAAAGTTCTTGGAGAAGTTCTTTCCCCCTTCACTGACTTACGAAATCAGGGGGCAGATTAATCACTTCTCTCAACTTCCCGGAGAATCACTTGCTGAAGCATGGGAAAGGTTCAAAGAGCTTCTGCGAAATTTCCCTCATCACGACATCTCCCAAAACCAACTAATAGAAACATTCTATAGAGGAGTGAGTGATGACATAAAGCAATTTCTTGATTCCTCATCTGGAGGAAACTTTATGAGAAAGAATTACGAGGATGCCTGGAAAATAGTCACACTCGGAGCTGAGAATCAGTCCAACTGGGGACGATCATATGGCAAAGGAGTCCTCAAGGTCTATAAAGCCGAAGAATCAATAGAGATGAAGGCTATTGCTGAAGTCTTGAAAACCATAGCTCATAAGAAACAAGCTCTCAAAACTTCTCTTGGAGAATTTGACAAGAAGAAAAATTCTCAGGTTCCATAGGTCAAGGCTGCCACAGGGACCTGTGAAGATTGTCATGCATCTGATCATCCAACACTTTCATGCGGTATGCTTTACAACGTAATGATGGATATGCATCCACCACCAACACAGTACGAACCAATCATTGACCAATCTGAAGAGCAATTGCCAGAACAAGTCAATTCTATTCATTCCATTCCTGGACAAGTTTATTATAATCCTAATCAACCAAGGAACCACCCAGGATTCCAATACGGGAACCCTGCTGGGACCGCAAATCCACAACACCAGACGCAGGGCGGATCCTCTAGTAGGTTGCCACCTGGATTCCCAAGCAACTTCAATCAAAATCAAGGGAACCCTAGGAATAACTTTCTGAGATCCAACTACCCCAGGAATCTGTCAGCCTACTATCAGTATAATCATCCTCCTCTCCACCCACAGCTGCACCCTCAGTTGCAGCAACCTCAGTTAGCGATGCCTTCACAACAACCTCAACAAGGACAACAACAACTTCCTCAGAAGAATACTCCTTCTCATCCAGAGGATGAGATGACTTTGATAAGGCAGATGCTGCAATCTCAACAGACTATTCTTGCTAATCAACAAGCTCAGCAAAAGGGAGTAGAGGCTCAACTTGCCCAAATTGCTGTACAACTAAAGCCTCCAGCAGGCACATTTGTAGGGCAGCCTGAATCGAATCCCAAACATGGACAGAATAGGCCTGAACAGTTGAATGATGTTACTACGAGATCTGGACGCACCCTTCATGAAACTACCAGGATCACCCTTTATGATGATGATACACCTACCTTTATGACAAATGAGAGCCTAAAGCCAGGAACGGAGAAGTCCACAGAGAATGCAAAGGGAAAAGGAAAAGAACAAGTGCACACAAAGCCAGAAATCTTATAGTATAAACCAAGGATCCCATATCCAGGAAGACTACGAGAAACGAAAATGGATACCAGGTTCCAAAAATTCAAGGAGGCGATGAAGAAACTTTACATCGATATCCCACTCCTTGATGCCCTCTCTGAGGTACCGGCTTGGGCAAAATACCTCAAAACTATGTTATCAAGGAAGTACATCACTTAGGAACAAGAAACTGTCAAGCTTGCCCAGACCACCTCTGATATCATCCTCAATAAAATGCTAAAGAAGAAGAAGGACCCAGGTTCCTTTGGAATTCAATGCTGCATTGGGAATGCATCAACCAAAAAGGGATTAGCTGACCTAGGGGCCAACATATCCATTATGCCCTATTCTATGTGCAAACGATTAGGTTTCACCGAATTGCTGCCTACAATAATGACAATTCAATTAGCTGACTCTACAATCACCGAACCTCTTGGAATTATTGAAGATATTCCAATCAGGATAGGCAAGGATGCCTATGTCCCATGCGACTTTGTCATCATGGATATTAAGGAAGACCTGAGATGCCTGATAATTTTTGGCAGACCTTTCCTCGCTACTTCCAGGGCGCTTATCGATGTTGAAGCTGGTACCATCATTCTAAGGCTCAGAAAAGAAGAAATTCAATTCCGAGTCCTCAATAGCATGAAAGGCCCCAACATCCAAGAGGAGGTTTTTCTTCTAGACGCAATACAACAAATGTCTCAATTAGAAATATGTGAGCCAGCGGACAAGTTAGAGAATGTCCTAACCAACCCAGAAGTCGAATTCTCTATAAATGAGTTGGTTCAACAGTGTCTGCAACACTTAGAGAAGGCCGAAGAAGCACAGACGACCACCTTTGAAGAACTCAAAGTTGTCACCATTATAGAAGCAACTGATCCACCTAAGGCTCCTGCGATGAAGACTCTACCCATGGGACTCAAACATGCCTTCTTGGATGAGGACAAATTATGCCCGGTCATCATTAGTTCCACCTTAACAGAAAACTAGGAAGCAAGACTTCTGGATGAGCTGAAGAAACACAAAAAGTCCATTGGATATAAGATAACTGACATGACGGGCATAAATCCTTCCCTATGCATGCACATACTACCCATGGTCGAAGAATTTAGGCCATCACGCGAATATCAGAGGAAGTTGAACCCTAATCTCAAAGAAGTGGTTCGCCTGGAAGTCCTTAAATTACTAAAAGCCAGCATAATCTACCTGATTTCTGACTCCTAGTGGGTCAGCCCCGTCCAAGTAGTTCCTAAAAAGGGAGGAACTACTGTCGTGCTTAATGAAAAAAAATGAGTTAGTACCCACTACGACGGTGACGGGGTGGAGGATGTGTATCGACTATAGGAAGCTGAACAATTCCACGCAAAAAGATCACTTCCCTCTGCCCTTTTTCGATGAAGTCCTAGAGCGTTTAGGTCATCAGAAATACTTCTTCTATCTCGATGGTTATTCCGGGTTCTACCAAATACCCATACACCCGGAAGACCAAGAGAAAACTACCTTCACCTACCCTTTTGGAACATATGCTGTAACATACTGAAACTCAGGGTCTTCCCTGCAATTTACCCACTTTTGAGCTTTTCTTTGTCTTTTAGGCCATTTGGACCTTTTCCATAAATTTCCCATCCTTTTGGATCATTTTTGGACTTCTTGTGCATTTTGAGCACAATCTGAGGTTGAAATCACTATTTACCCTCATGGAGGGGTGTTTGCACAAATAACCCACATTAGGAGATAAGTTAGGGTTAATTATGTAATTTGGTCTTTAATGGGATAATATAGTAGATTATATTTATTTGGAGCTTTTTGGATAAATATATTATTATTAATATGTATTTGAGTTCATATATGTGTATGTTAACCTTAATTGTTTCTCTCTCCTCGAAATATGATTTTAATTCATATTAATATGTTATTTTGTTGAGAAATGACTAATTGTATCCTAATGTGTTTAATATCTCGAATTTACTCACATGTTTCTTATTATTATAGTCTTTTCATGTAATTCATTTGTTTTACTATATTATTATACTCTTTTATGAGCTATATATTTATTAATGGTCTTATTATGTATTAAACGTGGATCTAATTGCATAGAATTGTTCTAGACTTTATTATGAGCCTATGGTTCAATTTTGGTGGCTTTGGGAGTTGATTTGACCCTTCAAATCTATTTTATAAGCTTTTATTATGGTATGAATATAGTAGCTTAATTGATTTCATTTATTTCACCGTGTAACGTTATAGTTCAGTTTGATTAACCTGTCAAGCGTCCCAGATCACTGTGGACCCGCATCTGACGGCCCGATTTCATCTTCTTCCTCCAGTAACTCGCGTGTCCAAGCAACGGTAGCGACCCCTCTGATCCCTCGACCCGTTCTCACTCCCTCCTTCTCCGTTTAACGCGATTCCTTCGCCATTAGCTTTGTCTCTCTCCGCCGGTTCTAGCGAGCCCTAACTCATTTCGTCTCCTCCACTCTCTTTGAAATGCCCAAACCCGACGACCTTCCTCTCTCCACCTCTGTGTCGCAGAGACGACTGGAGTTCTCCTCCGGCCTATTTAAGGGGCCTTAGAGCACCCTCAGGTTTCGAGCCCTCTTCCTCCTCCTTCAATTTCACCTCTCCATGCCCGTGGCAGCCTGACCTACTCCATCTTTAGTTCCGGAGACCTTGGCCTGCTGCTCGTCCTCTCGACCACTTCAGTCCAATAGCCTGAGCGGTGAGCTTCCCTAGACTCTTTGTTTCACTTCGACTTCATCAGTTTTGCTCGCAGAGCTCCCTACCATCGGGTCCTATAACCTGGTTCTGAGTTCCGCCGCCGCCGACTGTTTTTGGGCTTCCCGTGCTCCTTTGCTCATGGCGCCACCTGCTGTGACCTCGCCTTGGATCCGCGAAGCTAATCCCGATCTTCGTTGCTTTCTTGTTCGCTTTTTCGTGGTGGTTTGCGCCGATCTCTTTGTTCCCCTGTTTCTAGCCAGGTTGGGCCTTCCTCTTCTGTTCCTGAGCACGCGAGTGCGTGGGTAGGCGATCGTTGTGTTCGGGAGGAACTGTGGAACTCATTCCCAGTCTCCTTTCTCGGTTTCGCGCCCTGAGTTGCGAGATGCGCCATGGAGCCGAGCTCCAGGCTGCGTTGCTCGCACCATGCCCGAGCTGGAAGATACCTGGTCAGGCAATGACCAAGGCACCCATGCCCCGGCCATGGAGCCTGTGTTTCGGGTTGAGGGCATTTTCGTCTTTTCACCCCTCAGTTTCTTCTTCCTATCGCAAAGCAATTGATTTGTGCAAATGACTGATGTGCCCTCATAATTTCAATTGGTTTGATTTAACAAGCAAGGGTAGTTTAGTCTTTTCCCCTGTTATTTACATCGATTTGTATTTCGATTTAAATACCTGTCACTCTATAGTTTTCCTAATTTCTGATTGGTCAGATTTACTTAATTCATAGTAAATCGATCCTTTGTCAGAAAAATTCGAATAAATAGTCGATGGAAAGGATTTTTAACGTAGAATCTGAATTTATGGTTTTTGACCCCTGATTTGTATTCCTTTTTCAAAGTTTGTTTTGAATGCCTTTTAAGTATATAAAATGTTCTAAAATACCTAATTAATTCATTTTAACTCCGATTTGTAAAATAAAATATGTTTTGTTAATCAGGAGAGTATGTATAATCGATTGGACTTGGTTTTGAACCTTAAATCGTAGTTTTGTAAAATTAGGGTTTTTCCTATGATTTATGTTTTTATATATATTAATACATGTGTTATGTTTATAACTAGGATATAATGGGATGGTGATACAATCTGTTTGATGGATGTGATGGTAATGTATTTAATCTAAGGTATGTGAGCCCTATTTTGTATGTGCATCCTATTCTAGTATGTGGACTCTATTCATATATGTGATGATAAATGTGCAATACACCTACTCTCAGTTGGGCTTTTATCCAACCCCAATCATTATTGTGCTAGCCTTGTAAACCTTCTAATTACATTTATTGGCTCTTTACTTATTCTAATGCCATTGTGGTTCATTCATTTGAATAATGTGAAACTTGCTATATGTTGCCTCCTTTACTTGGAAATGCTTAATCTTACTATTTCCTATGTTGGCTCATCTTTTTGAAATACTTGGATAATGTTGTTGCCTATGATGGCCATTTATTGAGATTATTTATTTGGGTTTTATTCCCAATGCTATGATGTTATTTTGTTCTACTTTTCACTATGCTGCCAAGTGAATGTTTATGCATGATATAGTTATTGGCCAATTGACAATGTAGTGTACATGAGTACAAACCACCCACAGGGCACTGAGGTTTTAGTCCTCCTGCCGGGCACTGGGGTTTTAGTCCCCCTGCCATTTTATATATTAGGCACTGGGGTTTTAGTCCCCCTGCCACTTTTTAGGCACTGGGGTTTTAGTCCCCCTGCCATTGGTGAGGTCCGGTAGGTGCCTCACCCTACATTGAGAGGATGTTGAGTCATAATTTATATTCATGCAAATGTGATAATTGTTGATATTTAAATGTGGCAGTTTCTCTCTCTCATATTCATATATTTGCCTCATTTCTTTTGAAATCTCTTATTGTAGAGAATCTTTTATATTGCAAAGCTTTTTATTATTATTTGTCCTATTCCTTTTTATTGACACATACCTTGTTTACCTTTCTCTTGCTGGATGACCCCAACCATCCAGGTTAGGGATCAGAGTGCACATGGAAGCTTGGTGAACCTAAGGCTAAGGATAGGATAAGAAGAAAGGAATATATAGCTTGAGTGATCATGGTTGCTTTTATGTTTGAAGTAGTTTGTTTGGAGACAATGTTGCATTAGTTAAGTCTTCCTCTACCTAGATCCTAGTTATTTGTATAAAGTTGTACTCCCAATTGGGAAAATTTTATAATGTACTCTTTATCATTTTGAATAAAGTCAAGATTTAAAATTCCGCTGCTATCCAATTGATGATTTTGTGTATCATGTTTAATAGTAGAGACTTGGTCTTTACAGCATGGTATCAGAGCATCAAGGTAGTCGGATTCTTGACTAGTTCAAAATTGTCTCCCTAGAGGATATAGTTTCTCTTTAGTTAGTCTTTCACCTTAGAATTGACCTAGTTTGAAAGTTTGATTTAGTATCCTAATAATAATTAATTAAAAAAATTGTCAACTTTTTGGTAAATTGTTTATTGAGTAGATATTAGAGCAAGAAGTTGAAGTGATGGTGTCTAGAAAGGGTCAGAGCTTGGGGGCTGGCAATATTTTCCTCCGCCCCACTAGCTTGGTAACGAGGACTCCTGAGCTCATATGACCTGGCCTGGCCTGATCTGAAACGGACACCTCAAAATAGTCTACCCTTAGACATATTACCTTATTGTTGAGTAACCTTTGTAACCCTTATATGATGATTTGATTTCTTTTCTCAAACAAAAATCATCTTGTAATCCCTAAGTACCATATGTGAGTCTTAGATTTCCATGTTTGAGGTTTAGTGAACCCTATGCTATACCTTGAGTTGGAAGATAGGTTTTAGTAAGACTTTTAATGTTGGATCTTATACCCTTAAAATAGTTTGACTTAGTCAACCCTTTGAGTGGAAGAGTAGTGTTAGTACCTTGTTAGGTTTTGGAGTTGTTGATTTCGAGGACGAAATCCTCTTTAGGGGGGTGGAGTCCCTCAATGCCTTGAAATCATGAAACTCTAACTCCTTAGACATGAGATTAGTAAGCTTATATGGTTAGAGTTGAACAAACCTTATATGTTTGTAATTCATCTTGTTTGCTTATGAATCACATAATCCTTATGCTTGAACCTTAATATACTCTTGATGCACATAATCATTAATTATTCATATGTGGATATACATAGTTTTGATTAAATCACCCTAATGGTAAAATGTGTATGGTAAAATACACCCTAAGGATGCCTTGATATGTAATGGTCATATTGACCTAAACCCTAAGATGTATTCATCTAGCCTTAACAAGGTATATATACCCTTCATGCCTTTCATGATACTCTAGTGACATTAGGTGTCATCACATATTATGCTTGGGTACATGTAGATGTGTTATAATCCCTTAATCATAATTGTGACCCGATTATCAGAATAGGAAAGACATAGCACCTTGTTGACTAAAATACATCTCATTAATCATCTTAACATGGGTTGGTTTATGAATAAAATCAGTAATAAGATGATGAGTAATTTGATTCATATAATGTGATGTTAATTCATAGTAATTAGTGTTATAAGAGAAAATGATTAATGATGTCATGGATATGAGTATGTTAGATGTTGTGATAAGCCATACACCCTTAGACTTGTGATTAGATTAATAATTTGTTGGATAATATTATATGGCTCTCACCCAAAATTATATGTCATAATCCCACATGATGTAGTTATTGGGTAATAATATTGAGTTATTTAGGTTTTGACCTAATACATTAATTGTTGTTGGGAATGGTTTAGTATAAGTTGAAATGGCTTAGAAAACCCTAATTGTGCTTAAAACCCTGGATGAGGGTAATACCCATAATATTATATTGAGATGTAATTGTTTGGAATAAAATGTGGCACAAGTGATAGTATAATAGATATACTGCCTTTTCATGATAGAGTTTATGCAACAAAATGTTAGTTTGAGTTTAATAAAAGGCTATAGGTTTTATGGAAACCTTAGTAACACCTGACTTATGTAGATTTTGTGTTATACCCTAGATTAAGGGTTATAACCTAGTGTTTAAGGTTGGGTTGTTGCACACTCACCCTCTCTTTCCTCTTGTTGTGATTTCGGGGACGAAATCCTCTTTAAGGGGTGGTGTGCTGTAACATACTGAAACTCAGGGTCTTCCCTGCAATTTACCCACTTTTGAGCTTTTCTTTGCCTTTTAGGCCATTTGGACCTTTTCCATAAATTTCCCATCCTTTTGGATCATTTTTGGACTTCTTGTGCATTTTGAGCACAATCTGAGGTTGAAATCACTATTTACCCTCATGGAGGGGTGTTTGCACAAATAACCCACATTAGGAGATAAGTTAGGGTTAATTATGTAATTTGGTCTTTAATGGGATAATATAGTAGATTATATTTATTTGGAGCTTTTTGGATAAATATATTATTATTAATATGTATTTGAGTTCATATATGTGTATGTTAACCTTAATTGTTTCTCTCTCCTCGAAATATGATTTTAATTCATATTAATATGTTATTTTGTTGAGAAATGACTAATTGTATCCTAATGTGTTTAATATCTCGAATTTACTCACATGTTTCTTATTATCATAGTCTTTTCATGTAATTCATTTGTTTTACTATATTATTATACTCTTTTATGAGCTATATATTTATTAATGGTCTTATTATGTATTAAACGTGGATCTAATTGCATAGAATTGTTCTAGACTTTATTATGAGCCTATGGTTCAATTTTGGTGGCTTTTGGAGTTGATTTGACCCTTCAAATCTATTTTATAAGCTTTTATTATGGTATGAATATAGTAGCTTAATTGATTTCATTTATTTCACCGTGTAACGTTATAGTTCAGTTTGATTAACCTGTCACGCATCCCGGATCACTGTGGACCCGCATCTGACGACCTGAGATCGTCCTTCCTTTGATCTGACGGCCCGATTTCATCTTCTTCCTCCAGTAACTCGCGTGTCCAAGCAACGGTAGCGACCCCTCTCATCCCTCGACCCGTTCTCACTCCCTCCTTCTCCGTTTAACGCGATTCCTTCGCCATTAGCTTTATCTCTCTCCACCGGTTCTAGCAAGCCCTAACTCATTCCGTCTCCTCCACTCTCTTTGAAATGCCCAAACCCGACGACCTTCCTCTCTCCACCTCTGTGTCGCAGAGACGACTGGAGTTCTCCTCCGGCCTATTTAAGGGGCCTTAGAGCACCCTCAGGTTTCGAGCCCTCTTCCTCCTCCTTCAATTTCACCTCTCCATGCCCGTGGCAGCCTGACCTACTCCGTCTTTAGTTCCGGAGACCTTGGCCCGCTGCTCGTCCTCTCGACCACTTCAGTCCAATAGCCTGAGCGGTGAGCTTCCCTAGACTCTTTGTTTCACTTCGACTTCATCAGTTTTGCTCGCAGAGCTCCCTACCATCGGGTCCTATAACCTGGTTCTGAGTTCCGCCGCCGCCGACTGTTTTTGGGCTTCCCGTGCTCCTTCGCTCACGACGCCACCTGTTGTGACCTCGCCTTGGATCCGCGAAGCTAATCCCGATCTTCGTTGCTTTCTTGTTCGCTTTTCGTGGTGGTTAGCGCCGATCTCTTTGTTCCCCTGTTTCTAGCCAGGTTGGGCCTTCCTCTTATGTTCCTGAGCACGCGAGTGCGTGGGCAGGCGATCGTTGTGTTCGGGAGGAACTGGGGAACTCATTCCCAGTCTCCTTTCTCGGTTTCGCGCCCTGAGTTGCGAGATGCGCCATGGAGCCGAGCTCCAGGCTGCGTTGCTCGCACCGTGCCCGGGCTGGAAGATACCTGGTCAGGCAATGACCAAGGCACCCATGCCCCGGCCATGGAGCCTGTGTTTCGGGTTGAGGGCATTTTTGTCTTTTCACCCCTCGGTTTCTTCTTCCTATCGCAAAGCAATTGATTTGTGCAAATGACTGATGTGCCCTCATCGTTTCAATTGGTTTGATTTAACAAGCAAGGGTAGTTTAGTCTTTTCCCCTGTTATTTACATCGATTTGTATTTCGATTTAAATACCTGTCACTCTATAGTTTTCCTAATTTCTGATTGGTCGGATTTACTTAATTCATAGTAAATCGATCCTTTGTCAGAAAAATTCGAATAAATAGTCGATGGAAAGGATTTTTAATGTAGAATCCGAATTTATGATTTTTGACCCCTGATTTGTATTCCTTTTTCAAAGTTTGTTTTGAATGCCTTTTAAGTATATAAAATGTTCTAAAATACCTAATTAATTCATTTTAACTCCGATTTGTAAAATAAAATATGTTTTGTTAATCAGGAGAGTATGTATAATCGATTGGACTTGGTTTTGAACCTTAAATCGTAGTTTTGTAAAATTAGGGTTTTTCCTATGATTTATGTTTTTATATATATTAATACATGTGTTATGTTTATAACTAGGATATAATGGGATGGTGATACAATCTGTTTGATGGATGTGATGGTAATGTATTTAATCTAAGGTATGTGAGCCCTATTTTGTATGTGCATCCTATTCTAGTATGTGAACTCTATTCATATATGTGATGATAAATGTGCAATACACCTACTCTCAGTTGGGCTTTTATCCAACCCCAATCATTATTGTGCTAGCCTTGTAAACCTTCTAATTACATTTATTGTCTCTTTACTTATTCTAATGCCATTGTGGCTCATTCATTTGAATAATGTGAAACTTGCTATATGTTGCCTCCTTTACTTGGAAATGCTTAATCTTGCTATTGCCTATGTTGGCTCATCTTTTTGAAATACTTGGATAATGGTGTTGCCTATGATGGCCATTTATTGAGATTATTTATTTGGGTTTTATTCCCAATGCTATGATGTTATTTTGATCTACTTTTCACTATGCTGCCAAGTGAATGTTTATGCATGATATAGTTATTGGCCAATTGACAATGTAGTGTACATGAGTACAAACCACCCACAGGGCACTGAGGTTTTAGTCCTCCTGCCGAGCACTGGGGTTTTAGTCCCCCTGCCATTTTATATATTAGGCACTGGGGTTTTAGTCCCCCTGCCACTTTTTAGGCACTGGGGTTTTAGTCCCCCTGCCATTGGTGAGGTCCGGTAGGTGCCTCACCCTACATTGAGAGGATGTTGAGTCATAATTTATATTCATGCAAATGTGATAATTGTTGATATTTAAATGTGGCAGTTTCTCTCTCTCATATTCATATATTTGCCTCATTTCTTTTGAAATCTCTTATTGTAGAGAATCTTTTATATTGCAAAGCTTTTTATTATTATTTGTCCTATTCCTTTTTATTGACACATACCTTGTTTACCCTTCTTTTGCTGGATGACCCCAACCATCCAGGTTAGGGATCAGAGTGCACATGGAAGCTTGGTGAACCTAAGGCTAAGGATAGGATAAGAAGAAAGGAATATATAGCTTGAGTGATCATGGTTGCTTTTATGTTTGAAGTAGTTTGTTTGGAGACAATGTTGCATTAGTTAAGTCTTCCTCTACCTAGATCCTAGTTGTTTGTATAAAGTTGTACTCCCAATTGGGAAAATTTTATAATGTACTCTTTATACATTTTGAATAAAGTCAAGATTTAAAATTCCGCTGCTATCCAATTGATGATTTTGTGTATCATGTTTAATAGTAGAGACTTGGTCTTTTCATATGCTTTTAGAAGAATGCCTTTTGGGTTGTGTAACGCACCCGCTACTTTCCAAAGGTGTATGACCGCCATTTTCGCAGGATTAACAGAATCCATAATGGAAGTGTTCATGGATGATTTCTCAATTTATGGAGATTCTTTCGATAACTGTCTAATCAACCTTGGACAAGTTTTACAACGTTGTGAGTCAACGAACCTAATTCTAAATTGGGAAAAATGCCATTTCATGGTAACTGAAGGTGTCGTCCTCGGGCACAGAGTGAGTGACAAAGGGATTGAGGTCGATAAGGCAAAAATCGATGTTATCTCAAAGTTTCCGCCACCGAAAGATATAAAAGGAGTAAGAGCTTTCTTGGGTCATGCGGGGTTCTACAGAAGATTTATTAAAGCCTTCTCAAGAATAGCAAAACCCATGACCCAACTCCTAACCAAAGATACTGAGTTCATCTTTAACCAAGACTACCTGCAAAGTTTCTCAACTCTCAAAAATGCTTTAATTTCTGCACCTATACTGAGAGCTCCAGATTGGTCGCAACCTTTTTAAATCATGTGCGACGCAAGCGATTACGCCATAGGAGTTGTGTTAGGACAGCAGATCGACAAGAAACCTTACATTATTTACTACACATCTAAAATGCTAGATGAAGCACAGAAGAACTACACTACTACATAGAAGGAGTTCCTAGCTGTCATCTACACGTTTGAGAAATTCTGCTCCTATTTGATCGGATCCAAGGTCATCGTCTACACTGACCACTCTGCCATTCGATACCTTATTCAGAAACAAGATGCCAAACCCAGACTTATGCGTTGGGTGTTGATGCTTCAGGAATTTGATTTGGAAATTAAAGATAAAAGCGGAGTGGAAAACGTCATAGCCGACCATCTCAGTCGTATCGAAGTTGAAGATGAAGATAAAATCCCTATCCGAGATTCTCTTCCAGACGACCAACTAATGAAGGCTACTCATGGATTCCCTTGGTACGCGGATATTGTCAATTATCTAGCTACATGAATCATTCACCCATCCGCTTCCTACCATGACAAAAGGAAATTCCTATACGACATAAAGCAATATTATTGGGATGAACCTTACCTGTTTCACCTTTGTGCTGACGAACTTTTCCGTCGCTGCTTACCAGAAGAAGAGATCACCCCCGTCCTAGAGCATTGTCATTCAGGACCCACGGGGGGGCACATGAGTGCAAAGAAAACCTCTATAAAAGTTCTGCAATCTGGTTTCTTCTGGCCAACCATAGCAAAGGACTCCTATGATTTTGTGAAATCTTGCAACAAATGTCAATTTTCTGGTAACATATCCAAAAGGAACGAAATGCCCCTCACAATGTGGCAAGAAATTGAGCTTTTTGACATATGGGGGATAGACTATATGGGCCCTTTTCCTTCTTCCTATGGTTTCTCTTACATCCTGGTTGTGGTGGACTATGTCTCGAAATGGGTCGAAGCTACACCCACGGTGTCCAACGATTCCAAACCAGTTATTAAATTGTTTAAAGATATCATTTTACCTAGATTTGGAGTCCCCAGAACTGTCATATCAGATGGTGGGACCCATTTCTTGGAACAATGTTTTGACACCCTGTTGAAAAAGTACGGAGTCAACCACAAAGTAGCAATGCCTTACCATCCACAGATCAGTGGTCAGGTTGAGGTATCGAATAGACAACTAAAGGCGATCCTAGAAAAAACAGTCAACAATAACCGATCTGACTGGTCAACTAAGCTTCCCGATGCCCTTTGGGCATACCAAACAGCCTATAAAACACCAATCGGGACAACCCCGTTCCATTTGGTATACGGGAAGTCATGTCATCTTCCAGTGGAACTGGAATACAAAGCTTGGTGGGCCATCAAACAGCTAAATTTCGATCTTAAAAGTGCCAGAGAAAAGAGACAACTCCAGCTGCAGGAGCTCGAGGAGCTCCGAATGACCGCTTATCAAAGTGCCAGGATCTATAAGGAACAAACCAAAATGTGGCATGACGGTCATCTCAAAAGGAAATACATCAGTATCGGCGACAAAGTGCTCCTTTTCAACTCCAAGCTCAAGTTGTTACCCAGAAAACTCAGAACAAAATGGTCTGGGCCCTTCACCATAAAGTATATATACCCAACTGGAGCTGTCATAATTGTCGACAATAACGGAGGAGAAAGGACGGTCAACAGCCATCATTTGAAAAAATATTACACTCCAGCAGATAAAATGCCAAGACACACCATCGAAATCAGAGACGCCACGTCGTCAGCATAACAACATCAAAGCTTCATCGAGCCAGCGACGTAAAACCCAGGCGCTACTTGGGAGGCAACCCAAGATTTCAGCTTCTTCTTTTATTTTCCGTTCTTTTATTTACCTTAGGTTTATCTTATGAAAATATAAAAATTTCACATAACCAAAACAAACATAAAAATATAAAAATCATTTCAACCTTAACCCTCCCAAACGGTCCTGAAACCGTTTGGAAGCAAATGGTCTCCAAACCGTTTGGGACCAAACGGTCTTCAAACTGTTTGGGACCAAATGGTCGTGAAACCGTTTGGAACCAAACAGTCTCCAAACCGTTTGGGACCAAACGGTCTTCAAACCGTTTGGGAGCAAACGGTCCTGAAACCGTTTGGGACCAAACGGTCCTGAAACTGTTTGACCTGGAGAATTTGTAGGGTCAACCCTTGATCCCTATAAATATAACCCTAACCCCCTCAGTCTTCTCCTTCTTCCTTTCGAATCCTGAGCTCTTTAAACCTCCTGCGCAAGCACTGTCCATCTCCCCAAATCTCATTCCCACGCATCTCGCAACTCTTCTTTTCACCACCATCACCGACAAACTCCACGCGCCTTCGCCTTCTCTCACGCAACCCCTGTTCGTCGCCGCTAGCACCGTTTTAACCCCTGCCACAATCGGCAACTCCTGCTTCATCGTCGCCCTCACCAATAACCACGAGGTAGTCCCGCTATCGCCGCCGCCTGCATGTGCCACTGCGACAACCGATTCGATCTTTTCGTTTCCACAACCATCTTCTATACCTTTGCCGCCATCTACAGCACCGCCGTCAGCTCCGCCTTCACCTTCGCCGCCTTCATCTTTCACCGCCGACTCCGCCGCTCTTTCGTCGGCTGCTTCCCGACGTTTAACCTTCCAAACGGTTTACCGTTTGGGACCAAACGGTCTCCAAACCATTTGGAATCAAACGGTCTCCAAACCGTTTGGGACAAAGGACCAAACGGTCTTGAAACCGTTTGGCCTTCCACAATCGCTTAAGTTTTGTTAAAATATAAAACCACATAAATACAAATAAAATCCATTTTTTCTTTCCTCTAAGCATGTTGTTCTTACTCATGATTTTCCATTTTTCAGAAATGGCATCACCAGCTAAGGAGGCCACATGAACTGAAGACGCTCCATTATGGCCAAAGGAGCAGCTGATGGAAAACAGGGACAAACTCCAAAAGATCATCGATGACTACAACAAGACTGGACAGGCCCCACCAAAGGTCAAAATCATAGATATCTTCTGTGAAGTTGATCGCCTCAACAAATGCCTAGCTGAGGCGCCTAAAGAAGAAGTGGAGGAAATCTCCTCTAGTGATGAAGGATCTGAATACGATCCATACTCCGAGGAAGAGTCCCCACCTAAAAAATCAAAGGGGAAATGAAAAGTCCAGGAAACCACAACCGGACAACCATCCAAGAAACGAGCAAGAAAGCAGGTCCGACCTATCACTGCAAGGGAGCAAACCCTGGCAGGAAACACTCCACCGATCACCACCTCCGCTGCCGCTCCCGCAACCATCACTGTTCCTTCTTTCCCTCCCGTCACCACCACAACACCACCACCAGAAAACCTCTACACATTGCCGCCTCCACCGACAAAATCCTAAAACCCACAAAGTACGTCTGCTCCAGCGTACTGCTTAAGATGGGGATCTATGATCGAATTTTCAACAAGCTAGACAAAGCCAACCTTGCACGGCTGTGTTTGGTACCTGAGATCTCATATTCTGAACCCACAACTGAATTCTTCACCTTTCTTCACAAAGAGCCCGTCGACATCATGGATAGAACACGGGATGGAGGTGACCGTAGGTTGGTCACCAATCTATTCGGCAGCAAGGTTGTCATAACAGATGATATGCTGAATGAAATCTTTATTGACAACCGGGAGCAGTTAAAGAAAGACAAGGCTGTGGGAATTGAGAATCCTAATTTCAACAGGCAAAACTTTTGGAAATCTCTAACAGGGCTCTCCACCTATGATGCAAAAACATGCAAGGCATCCAACATACATTCTGGACTAGTGCGCACTTTACACAAAATCCTCGCAGGCGCACTCTTCCCCAGAACAGAGGGAGGAAATGTTATAATTGTGGATCTCTTTGTTCTCTGGTCCATTCTACACGGGATGCCAGTCAACATTGGACGTTATATGATCCAGAAACTATCAGCTTACTCCCTGGGGAAGCAAATTTTCATGGGGGGTCATGTCACATCCATCATCAAATATCTCAAGATGGACACACCTCTACCCAGATGCACACAAATAAAGGGTGACATCCTCACCAACAAACAAACCTTGAAGAACTCCTTCATTATCAAGGAGAAGGATGTGAAACTACATTACGTTTTCTGCCCTATCAAATCATCTAGAACCCTGTTACCTCTTTCAGAGCTCGCAGATTATGACAAGGAAAAGCTCCTCTTCACTGACGAGGAGCTTACCAAACTCATAGCTACGGTCAAAGCACCAACAAAGAAAATAAAGGCGGGACAAACTGAACTCAGCATCAATGCCCTGACAGCTAGGACAACAAAAATTCCTGTGAAATGACCATCCACAAGACTTTCACAGAATCAACAGCTTTCGGGGACACCAACTTCCAAACAACATCCAGCAGACAACCCCCTCCCCGACAATCACATCACCACCTCATCTTTAGACTCTTTCATTATGAGTCTAAATGTTGAGCTAACCGCCACCACCTCACCACCCTCCACCTTTCCAACATCCACCACCCTTCCTTTTTTCCCCACAACCACACTACCACCTACATCCTCTTCTTCACCCCTTTTCCCTTCGGGCTCTCCCTTTTCCACTCCTACGCCCATCTCTACCACTTTCCCCTCCACCTCCACAGTCTCTACCCCATCACTATCACTCCCACCGCTTTCACCAGAGATACCACCACCTTTCCCATCCACCACCACCCCGCCACCGCTGGTGACCCCATCCATAGTCACCACGCAGTTCGCAGCACCATCAGTGTCTATCCCGCAAGACACTACCACCCCCACATACACCCCAGCCACCCCACCCTTCTGCCTCTGGGGTCCCCTTTTCCAATATCGGTGAGGAATTCGGACGTCAATTCGACGTCGTCTGAAACCTCCTCACCGATCCTTCTAACATTTTGCATTCTATTTTTTCATGTGTGCAGGGATTATCCAAACAGGTGGCCATGATCAACGAACAGAACCGCTCCTTGCCCAGCATCCTCCACGGTTTTCAGCAACGACAAGATGATGTGGCTAAGCAAGTTGATCACATCAATAGCCACTACAACAACTTGCCCGAGCTGGTCCTTAGAGCAAAGCAAAAGCAAGAAGTGATGGCAAAGCAAGTCGATGAGATCTCTTCACAGACTCAACCTCTTCCCGAGACTCTCCGCAAGCTCAAGAGAACCAAACAGCTCTTAGCATGCACTTGGACAACATCTGTAGCACCCTCACGCACCTAAACAATCGCCAAGAGGAGTCAACAAATAATGAAATCCAGCAACTACGTGCTCAAGTAACAGATCTTACAGCACGACTCCTCTCTGCCGAGGGCCGATATAACGACCTCAAAGAAACGCATGACGCACTGCTCGAAACACACGAGCATGTGCAAGTTGCGTTCAATGAGTTACAAACCATCCATCGGCAGTGCAAAAAGACCGCACACAAGAAGGCAGTAGAAAAAGCATCGACTGACAAAGATGGTGATAATGACGACGAAGAAGACTCCGACTCCTCTGCCGACTCAAACAACGATACTACCTCCTCAGGTGACAAATCTGATGATGGAGAGGATCCTGGCCAAGTAGCAAACCTTCTCAAAAAGGTTATGACAAGGGTCACCAAGAAGGTGGACACCTTCCCAAGTCCCCCACCCACAAAGAAAATGTAAACATGTCATATGGGGACCAATTCCTTGACTACTCTACTTTGGGATCCATTGGGGAGTCTGCTAAAAATGCGGCTTTCACTGAGTTCCACCAATGTATTTTAGGAACCAACGCAAGTCCACCCGCAACAACTGCTCAACCTTTCTCCACACTTGATAAATCAGTGCCTTTGCCTGATGACCAGGACGAGTCAGAACGAGTGTGATTAGATACGGATGAAGAACTCGATTATGCTTCTGACTTGGATGACGATCTGCAAGGCTATGCAGAAGTCCTGGAACAACCTTCTCCCCCCCTCCACAGGAGCTTCCCCCGCCACCACCTCTACCGCACAAAATGCACGATTTAGATATGGCGGCCATCTCCACACTAGATGCTCAGGATATTTTTATACTGAACACTATTGTCGACGATGCAAAAGCGGGGGAAGACATCATATATCATAACACAAAAACTAAGTGAAAGTTGACACGAGAAGACTTCCGCAACATCCTGCAACCACGGTCCACGATGCCAATGGCAATATTCCGTGTCCTACTCGCCAACTGTATAGAAGTGTACAGAAGCTCTAAGAGGCAGTAGCCAGTTTTTAACGCCTCACCTGCTCTATCTATCGGCCTTTTATACAAAGATATAAGAGTAAAATCCATAGAGCGGCTGCGTGCTGGTTTAGCACGGTGGGCATGTTATCTTACCATGCCCTTCCAAGTTTTGGACCACTGGCTTTTTATGATTGTAGACACCAAGGCTCGGGATGCCAAGGTTTATAATTTTTGTGACACTGAGCTACCTGCCGGTACAATAAATTTTGTTGGTGAAGAAGCACGATGCATACCTTTCAGGCTTCTCAAGTGAATCTGGGTTGCGCGCCCATCCCTCTGCCAAGACTGGAACCAACCCTGGTTCCAAATTATTAACCCACATGTTCAAGCTACTGAGGGATCTGGGGACTACACTTTTTGCACCATCCGTCACATCCAAGCGCTGAACCAAGAAATCCCTTTTGCTGATCTAGTCGCTGAAGATTTTCACTCCTTGCGAGGACGTTACGCCATGGAGCTCATTTGTGATAGAAGGTTCTTCAAGGACCCGATAATGGCACCAGATGACGTCCCTCGTTACCTTTTTTCAGCAATACAATGCCCACAGAGGCGACCTTTCTGAAAAACTTTGAAAGAGTTGGAGAAATCCAAGGAGACAGGCACAACTCCCGAGCAAAGAAAAAGTGACATAGATCCTTTGTCTGCCATAGAACCAACTTTCCCGGACTTTGACCTTAGTGCTTGCAAAGGTCTCTCAGACATTGAACTACGCCTCATCATGTCGAGGCTTTCCGCCGAGAAGGATGAACTCGTATTCATGTCTGGTGACATTCTAATAATGGCAGACACGCTTCGAGAGACTATACAGTTTAAAGGATCTCTCGCTGTAAGCTTAATGGCCGATTATCAATTTCTCCTCGGCCAAAATAACCCCACAACATATATGGCATCCCCATACATGAAGGATGATCTTTTAAAGCTAAAGAACTTCGGAACAACTGAAGCGCTGATCTCCTTTCTACAACACACAACGTCGAAATTCATCATGCTACCCTTCCTTTATCATGAGCACTGGATGCTCCTGGCAACAAACCTACCAGAAGGAACAACTACAATCTATAATAATTTTGACAGCCAGTACAATCCACGACATAGGAATTATGTCGTGACACCAAAGACACCCACGGAGGTAGTGGCGAAGGAATGCGTTGGCAAATTAATCACCTTTTTAAGTCAGCATACAAGGGCTTATGGCAAAGAACATTTTCATCGCCCTTCCTTCAGCCACAAATGTCCACAGCAAATTCGGCAGTCAAATGACTGTGGCTTCCATGTCCTCTACTGGATGTACACCATCATGGCCCTTCAAAGACCAGTAGAGGATATGACAGATGTGGATTACCACACCCTTTGCGGAAAGTTTGTTGCTAACCTACTCCGTACACATAGCGCAAAAAAAGGATTAATAGAAGCCTGATGCCCTTGTCCTTGTACTTCTCATCCTATCACCTTAACACTCTGGGGATAGAGTGAATGATAAGTTAGGGGGATTACACTGGACAAGGGCGAGGTATCATTTCTACAAACCTTTCTTCTCAATTCTCCCTTTTTTATTTTTGTACAAATTCTTTTCCACTTTTAGTCTTTGTTTTTTGTTTTAGATTTCCTAATAATAAACCCCACTCATATAAAATAGCATCCCTCCTGGATCAAGATCAACCCCTGCTGACTTAAGAATCCAGCAGTCCTCAAGAATAATAATAGCATAAAGGCATGTAACGGCGAGTTAATAAATTTCCTTCACGTTTGACTTTCATGATTTTGCTTCAGTTCTACATCAGACTCTTCAACAAGTCAATATCAAAGTCAAAGCAAGCCAAATATTCTCAAGGATAGGAGGGAAATCAGTGAAATCCAAATCAAGGAACCTCGCAAGTGGACCACCAACCAAAAAATAAGTGCATGTCGGGATATTCTAAGAATAGTTTTCTTCTTTTTAATAAAAGAGGCTTGGCCGCCCAACCAAAAACCCAAATATCCAAATCCCAAGCCTGTGAGTTTTCGAATAAAAGCCAGAGTGTTGAATAAAAACATGAGAGTTGTGCCATGCATAAGGACTTATATGAAGAGCCAATAAAGGTCTCACCCGGCTGGTACATTCAGCTGCCCTCACGAAGGCAGATGTGTCGTGCCCGGTAGTGAGATCCTAAGGCCTCCAAATATATGAAAAGGTTGATAAAGGGCTTGCCTGACCGATACATTCAGCTGCCCTCATTAAGGCAGATGTGTCATGCCCGGTAGTGAGTTCCTAAAAGCATAGATAAGCCCTCTCCCACTAAAAGGGAGAGTTACACAAAAGCCCTTAGCCAACCCTCATAACCACTCGAGTTTCCGATAGGTTTTCAAAAGAAGTACAAAAAGGTGGTCCCAATACGAGCTACGTGATTTAGAGGAAACCTGAGATCCGCGCAACTCTCTATACCTGAAAGAATTAAGGCAACAAGAAGATCTAATAAGACCTCAGGAGATCTCTGGTTTAGAACTGAAGCAAGAGTATAAAAATCTTAACTAAATAAAATCACCTCACCATTACATGCCTCAGCTCTATCTAGCTTGAGAACAAGCTAGACTCTAAGTTAGGGGGGTGATAACCTCCAATTTTGGGATGATTATCTTAGTCTTTTCTTTAGTTTTTCACACTCTTTCTTAATTAGAATTAGACATAATACCTAAATATTCCCTCTTATTGTAAATATACTATTAGACTAACTTTTCCCCTTTATATTTGTTGAAAAAGACACAAACAAATCATAAAAGACTCAACTAGCCTCAAGACCGCATGGGCTCAAACGATCCCAAGACCGCATGAAGCCAATCGGTCTTGAGACCGCATGGTGTCACACAGTCCCAAGACCACATGAAGCCAATCGGTCCCGAGACCACATGGAGTCACACGGTCCCAAGACCGCATGAAGCCAATCGGTCCCGAGACCGCATGGAGTCACACGGTCCCAAGACCGCATGAAGCCAATCGGTCCCAAGACCGCATGAAGCCAATCGGTCCCGAGACCGCATGGAGTCACACGGTCCCAAGACCGCATGAAGTCAATCGGTCCCGAGACCGCATGGAGTCACACGGTCCCAAGACCGCATGAAGCCAACCGGTCTTGAGGCCCAAATGGTATTAAGGTCCAAACGGTCTTGAGGTCCAAAAGGTCTTGAGGTCCAAATGGTCTTAAGATCCAAACGGTCTTAAGGTCCAAACGGTCTTGAATTCCAAACGGTCTCCAAACCGTTTGGACTTCACTTAAGGCCTATAAATAAGAGCCCGAGGTTCCTCAAAAGGGGAGAAGTTTTTCAGACATCCAGAGGCTGCCTCAATCACTCCAGAGAAAATCCAAATTCCATCCTCCGCCCAGGGGCTGCCGGTATGAGACCCACACTCCATCTCGAAGCTGCTTTCTCTCTCTCTGCCAAAGAAGGTGGGAAGAGGGGATCTCATCATCAAGCAACCTGTGAAGCTGGTGGATCGTCTCTCTCTCCAAGGGGTTGACTTTCCTCTCTCCTTTGTGGGGATGACGCTCTCTCTCTCTTCTTGCCTCCTTCTTTGTCCTAGTTATGAGCGAGTAGTCTCTTTTGTAAATGTAATCCATAGTTTGTAATATAGAGTTGTTATCCTTTCAGTTCAACATCAAACGTTTCATGAATGCTTGTTGCTTGATCACCAACTTGTGTTATCTTTTGTCTTTTAGTATGAATTGTCTACGTTTGTGCTATTAGATACGAAACTCATTTGTATGTTGGTTCTTGGTGCATGTATCCACCATGCATCTATTTCGGTATCTAGGAGTGTCTTTAAAGAAGTGGAGTATACTCACTCTCATCGTTGTACTTTCATGCTATGAAATGGAATCAGTTGACGTGTGAAAGTACAACCTTGGTAAGTCGAGGAACACACTTTGAGAAGGGAATGATGCAAAGCAGTTGACCATTCGTTCGGGGATGGCTGGCGTTGCATCATTCCCACACTTCTTGTAGTTAGTTCTCCGAAAGGAAACTAAATCTACGAAGATACTAACTAACTAAAACTCTTGTTGCAGGCTATGTTTTACTTTGCATGTCTTGATCCATGCGTAGTGGCAGTGAAAACCGATCACACCCTAGTGACTTTTATCATTGTTTAACTTCTTTAAATTTACTTGCTTGCTTTATTTTACATGTTCTTAGTTTATAAACAACAAAACCAACCTTTCGATCTAAGTGCCTACTATCAAGAGACTAAGTGAAGTTCTAACATTTTTCTATCTTGTTGCTCCCAACAAGACTGTTGTCCTGTGGATTCGACCCTTAAATATACTACGATAAGACTTCCACGTATCTTAGCATATGTGGGTGGAGTTCTCTATCTAGTATAAGCAAGGATAAACCTAAAAATTTACCATCCTTATGATTTTTAGTTGGTGCACGTAATTCCACATAAGTGGAAGCTCCATCAAAAATTGCAGGATAGTATGAGTATATGACATCTAATCCCTCACAGTAACCTAGTTATAATTGGGAAGAAGTATTTGTTTATTTAGTAATCCTTACACTATTATTTGATACTTTACATAGAGAAACCCCAAAAAATAGGTAATGATAGGTTAAGTTCATTGAAAGGAATTCTATGACATGCTTCTAAGTTATAGAGTCTCCTTGATCGAAATAAGTCATAAGGCACAAAACTATGATGGTACTGGAGACCCTTATCCTAAAACAAGGTATAAATAATGTTAGAGGTAAAATAAAGTTTATAAGTCCTAGTTTAATCCTAGATAGGGTAGGTAATAAATGCATATTCATCCTAGTTTTAGTTGAATTTCTATCTTAGTTATGCATTTCCATCATTTTATGTTGGAACAAGCTTACAAGCCAGGAATTCCTAATTTTATGTTAATTGACAATATTTTTATCCAAAACAATAGGTTTTAGGGAAGGTGTGAACTTCCATGTACCAGTGTAGGAGATGGTTGTCCCGCTAAAAACCTATCACGCATAAGAATTTATTGAATAAATGAACAATCATTCCATGATCCATCCTTATTGTTTGATTCCTCATGGGTGAAGCCCCCACAACACACGACAATATCCCCACCCCCAAGTGGGTTCATTTGATACTTACGTGTGCCTTTCCATCTATTGACTACAAATAGATAGTTCTACTCATCTTGTAATAGAAAGTTCTATCATTCCATCAGTTCTCTTAAAGTCTTCTGTCAATTGACATATCGATAGAATTTCTATGTGTTTTCTTTTGATAGAAGTTTTGCACCAGCCTTTTGATGCCTTACCAACACTTGCCTATAGATGGCTGTAATTTGATAGAAACATTACATGCTTGCATATTCACCTAGAAGTGATAGTGTTTCTCTAACAACTGATGGAACCCCTACAAGAAACAACCAACAGGCCTCCAACGTCTGCCTTCTGATGGTCAGATATACTTTGTCTTCTAATGGTCGACTTGCATTCAACAACCAACAAAGATTCTACATCCTCTTCTAATAGAACCCCTGACCCTTCGTCTACTGATGGTAGTATTGAACATCGGTGACGCATCATATTCTCCGCACAATCATACTCTCCCTACATCCATGGTGGCTGGGAGGGTTCCAAAACCTAACATATTCCTATAAATATAAGGCCACAACCTCTACAAAAGGGATCTGCCATTGACGTCAATAGGCTGCCACTTCCATTCTTCAACATCCACCACCAAAAACCATCAATTGTTTCCACCAATTGATGAACGTCAACCAGCAACCCATCCACCTCTACCAATGCTTGAAGTTTATGACCTCAAAATACACTATACTAACGACACCTTTGTTCCATCGGTTGGCGACTATATTTTTCCCATCATTGTCCCACTCACTCGTCTTCTGCGATGATAAGCCCAATGATTGAATAAGGAAGAATGATGCTCCAAGTCCATATCCAACGATCATCTTAGAGTAGACATGCTATTGTATTGTTCACCATCGATATCCAGTAAAAATATAGTGGTTTGTGCATCACATATTTGTTTTTATTTTCTACAATGATGATGACTTTATTCTTCTATTACATTATTGTTCTTGTTATTGTTTCTATGGGTGAGAAGTCCACATGCTATAGTATGAGGAGTAGCTCTGCTACCTGATGTTGTCGTTACTGTATCTATCATTGCATGAATCATTACATGTTAAGATTCAATTGTTTCATGCTTGTATGCTTGTCTAATCAGTAGGTTTACATGTTTATGATCTTGGATGTAGAGAACTTTGATCCTAAGATCTAGGATGTCAATTGATTTTTTTAAAACCCTTGATGAGAACTTTAAATAGCTATTTTCTGAAATGATAGATAGATGATCTCTAGGTAATGTGATAGTGAGCTTAGAGTAATGTCTGTCTAGTTTTAATCCTAACTCCAAAAAAGGATTTAATTAGATTCACCATACAAATATTCATTCTTAATATGATGTAGTGTAAGAGAGAATGATTGGTAGCATTGATGAAACTCATTACATCATAGTGTTCCCATCCAAAGTTATAATCAACTCATAATCTAGCTTTTTTATTTAGTGCAATTCTAGTATAATCAACAGAAAACCATCTTTTGTGATAATACTCATTCTCCCATGGTCACTTTGTTCAAAGTAAGTCTTAAAAATTATGTTCTTTGGGTTTGATCATGAACTATACTAAAATAAAATATGTCCACTTGTGGGTGTTGATTATTGTAGTTAGTCTAGGTAAAGATCTAGGGACTTCCCCCTAGGTGAATTTTTCTATTCAATAACACACACATCAGGTAGTTCCTAAGTCAACCCTAGGGTCAAATATAGATTCTTAATAATACATGAGACCATAGGGTTTAGGAGGTGATCATGCCCTATGTACATAAAACATGTGGGAATAGGAGAATGGCCACTCCATGAGTACAAGAGGTCTAAGGGGTCAACAAAAAGGTACTCCGTAAGTACATGAGGTCCTTGAAGTAAGGATAAGATCACTCTGGGGCTACCTATACTCTAGAGACCTTAAGGAAATGACTAAAAGGCCAATGATGCAACATATGTAGGTATAAATAATACAACTTTTATGTAACAATGGTTCAAATAAAATCCTAAGTGATGTTGTGCACAAACTCAAGGCTTTGAGAAAATAACTTTTTCCCTTGGGTTCATGATATTTAATAAAAAAACTCATTGGAGTGAAAGGGAATTAATGTTTTGAGAATCACCTTGAGGATGACTCAACCTATTTCTTTAACTATATGATAAGGTGTGGATGTACCATCTGTATGCACGAGATTAAGGTGAAATTTGTATTTGGACTACAACCAAATATTTATTTCATTTTTCATAGGTGTGAGAGATTGGATAGTCACCTATAATACATATAAATTTTATGGATACCCATATTAGAATTAGTGATATGATATATGGTATAGAGGTTTTACCTTACCATCTGACAAAATAGTTGAATGGTAACTAGTATGTTGGATACCTAGGTGAAAATGAAATCAGCTACAAAAAATTTAATCACCAAGTGATAATGTAGTGCAATAAATAAGGAGGTGGAACTACCATTTGAATAGATCTGAGTTATAGCCTCAAATACATAGATAGTATTCACCTCATTGACATTTAAACTAAAATGTTTTCAAGATATGCTACTACCCCTAGAATGCATGAGGATAATAGAAGTTGTCATTCACCTTAAACTAATTAGTTTTGAATTTTAGGGACAAAATTCATTTTAAGGTGGGGTGAATGTAACAGCCTCAAACTTTGGAAGTTATATATTTAACTCAACAATATTTTTTGAAAGTAAATATTGGATAATAATCAAAATAGTATGACTTTGCTTGAAGGCTTTGAGCTCTAGATTAAATTAAGTTTCCAATTTAAGTAAATAGAATAATACTTAAAAATATATTAATATAAGATTCCTTTGATATATCTATTTTTTTAAGCATTTATTATGGAATTAAGAATATGATGATGTTTAAGGATTCAGTTGAGCGCCTATGTTTGAATCATGAGACCTATAATCCAAGATTAGCCCAATTAAACTACTCTTTACTTTACAAATATGTCCTTGCGATACAAATTGATAATTTATTATTTTGGGTTTATGTTAAATATTGATGATAATTTTAGTGTGATGATGGATTTTAATATCAAGGAATAAATTCCAAAAGATTCCAAGATGCCATATTACCTTATTAATTAAACATATAATAATCTAACTATTGTTGGGAAATGAAGTTTTGGCTAACTAGAAACTTGTATTCCCTTAACTTATGCCCAATGAAGGATAATGGATGACTAAACCTTATCCCAAAAATTGAAATAAAATAGGTTTATTATGTAGCCTATAGAATTACTTCTATGAATTGGGTTTTAGTCTACAATAATTTATTATTTCTTGAGAGGCCAAAGTTCAGTTACAACTCGACTCCCGAACTCAAGTGGAACCTAGGGAAGGGATCTCTCCTCCCTTTCTCATTCTCTTTTCCTTTCCCTTTGAATAGGATTCTTTATCACCATCCACTCTGCTCTCCCTCTCTCTCTCTCTCTTATCATAGTGTGACATTGGTGTGTTGGCTTCAAGAGATCGAGACAAGCATGCCAGACCCCTAAGTTACCATCATCATTACATGAGATAATTCCCATGCCTCTGGGTTATGCTAACCTCTACAGTGGAGCACCACCGACTCACTTCTCATTTGCATGCCTATATAAGGAGTTAAGGAGTTTTACCATGATTCCCAAAACTCAACACTACTCCCATTTCCCTCAAAACACTCATAAACTCTCCATTCAACTCCCATACCATCATTGGAAACCTCCACCTGACTTCATTGGACTTAAGATATATTTGTCCAATTTGATTGTCCTGGAGCACCTAGTGGAGGTCTATAAGGGATCCTTGACCTTAGGAGGGAGAAAGGAATCCCCAGATCTAGGATCTACTCTTTGGTCCTACAACTATGAAACTCATTGTCTCGGTATGCCTCCTCCATTCATTTTAAATGATCCCAAGTAGCATAAGAAACATATCAGACCTCCTGGATCATCCACCCCTAGATTTTTGTAACCAAGTTAATAATTCATCCTTGATCCCTGGTTCATTTTAGTAGAACCCATCCTTTCGGCCAACCACTCTGGCCAACCCATCACATCCTCAAGGGCTTATCTGATTTGGAGGGACCTATCTATGATGGATGTGTCATTAGATATCACTTCCAAGCTCACGAGTCAAGAGTCAACTCCCCAATTGACCTCCTCCATGGTTGGACAGAGCAACAACTCCAGTTGTGAAGTGAGAAGAACAAACATGAGGCACAAATTACTTATATTTCCATCAAGTGTGCGACAACCTAGCTGACACTGCATGGGAAATGAGGTTATTTTCCCTAGTTCCGACCTGGCCCGAGCTTCATTAAGAATAGCCTAATTTTCTGATGTAGGGAATGTGCATTGTTCAATATATGCTTAGTTTTAAATCTAGGATATAAACCATAGCTCGGATATAATGAAACTATGTATCAAATTTATCAATAAATTAGGTAGAATAAAAATAGAAGAGTTTCAATGTCAAATTATGCTCCTAGTTTGAAAAGTAAGTTTAAATCATGAATATAAGGTTATGTCTATGTGTAGACCCTATTATTGATATACGGGTGTTGAATATGTTTATACTATTGTTTTGTGATAAAATATGGTCTTACTTAGGTAATGATGTATCAAAAACTTTCTAAGAATAGGATGTTAAATGATGTGTATTTTGAGTTTCTAAGTAATTATACCTTGTACATGAGAATTTGAATTTTGAAACCTAACTCTAATATCACATTAAACAAATATCTATAAAGTCAAGACTCAAGTCCAATTCCAGCCATATGAATATAGTGGTGACACCTTAGTATTATGCATACTTTCATATAAATTGGTTATTTAGGTCTAAACTTGATTGTTTGGATTACATACAACTTGAAGTGCATAGCTTAGATATTGTTTGGTCCTACATGAAAGATTTGTATGGTTAATTTATGAATAATATTCCACATAGACTGTTGATGGGGCTCCAAATTTCTCACAAAGAAAAACCCTAAAAAAATGAACTCTTAGGTTTAACCAAAAGTAGTGCACTAATTCTCCACTCCACTGGAGTAGAAGCCTTATCACAGTATACTTTAGGATCGAACCCAAAGGATAACCTTTTTAAGCATTTATATAAATTCATAAGTTTTAAGAGTAAAATTTAACACTGAGAAGTTTATTGATTTATTAAACTAAATTGTTTCCAGTAAAAACAAACATTAAGTAGGAAAATAAATGATTATAAAGAGGACCAGGACATGGGGTTTTGCTACCCAAGCCTGCATAATTATCTTAACAGATCTAACTCTTCAATAATGGTAACTAAATAGAGGCTTAACTGTTGGTATGTATGCCTTGAGAACCAATCATGGGATGATTGGTGGGATACATTAAAATTGATTTGATAAACATTAAAGGCAAGCTTCCAATTCATTCTGGTTCATTCAGTTATGAGATAATGATAGAACAGATTGAATGTCTAAAGAATTGTTTTACTCAATGATGTATGCTTTTAGGTTGAGGACCTAAACGATGAGATCATATGGATGTTAAGAGTATACATTCTTGTTATGTCCCTAGTCGGATGTCATTGTGGAAGGTTGATAGACAACAATGACACACAAGACTAGATTGTGTGTTGGTTGATGACAGAATCTCATTAGTCATGATATAGTGATATCAAACCAAGCACATAGGTACTTGTTAGAGGAGAAGTGTATCAAACAGACCCACCGTGAGAGTGACACATGGAACCATGACTAGGTAGTCACAATCAGCTCTCACAGTGATGGTGGTGAGTGTGATTCTTTGACCTGAAATCACTACACTCGACACATGTTGTTGGGTACACTTTGACTTCATCAAACGCAGTCCTGAAATATAGACTGTTATAAAGGCGATGATTGGGTGACTTTGACACATGGGGCTTTTGAGGGGTGAGTGATAGATATGGGTTTTCTCCCTCCTGAGGGAGTTTGATGTCCATGGCCACTTGATGAGTAGGATTGAGAAAGGCATGTGCATGCATGTGTGAATCAATATGTGATATTCATGTCACACATATCTCATCCAGACTTCTCTGAGATCAAGGAAGTGATTGAACGTTGAAAGGATGATTGTTCCATGCATTGATTTCATTCGAGATATCAGTAAGAAAGGAATTATACATTCAATGTAACACTAGTCACAGATTGTAGGATTGAAAGTTGTTCTCCAACATTCCTTTTCACTTGGGTAGTACTGATGTGCTACTAGGCACCGCTCTTTGCTTGTGAAGTCATAAGTGTGATGGACTTTCACTACCAACGTGAAATGGGGTTGTAGGGTCACACACACTGGATTTAACCTGGAAGAGGAGTTTATCCATGAATTATGTTTAGTTTGTTTACTAAATCTATTTAGTAGTTCAATTAAACATTCAATCAATTGACTTGACTCAGAATCACCAAGTTCAAGTGTTGGACTAACTGATTTGGGTGTCAGATTGATTGAGAACTGCATTGACTGATTTCTGCACAACCTGGACTGCCAACCGACCACTTCAAACTGTTGAACCGATCGGATCAAGGTCAAGTGAGACGATCGGTTCAAGTGTTGAACCGATCGGTTCAGTTGGACCAAACGAGCCAGTTTGGGAAAGTTAGGTAGGTGAGAAAATATTTGTGTTTCACTTGTACAATTCGATTGGGACAGGTATTGATCTTTGGATTCATTGGAAACGGAAAGAAGAAAGTCAATTGGGAACAACCCTAGGAAGTGAAACGACTGGTTCATGAATGAACTGATCGGTTCAGCTCCCCAAATGACCGGTCCATGAGATGAACTGATTGATTCAGTCCCCAAATGATCGGTTTGTTTGTGAAACGACTGGTTCACCTGCCACAGTGTATCAATTCGTGGATATTCCAGTCCCTTCTACTCCCGATTTAGTCTCGCATTGCCCGTGGCTGAGAACCCTGACCCTGACCCCTCCTATATATATAGAGGGGTATTAGGGGCTTCTCATGAACAACTCAGAACATTAGTTGCTCTGCAAAGTTGTCCTCTCTAGTTGTGGTAACCGAGAGAGCCCAAGCAAGTGCTACCCGACTAGGGAGGCACAATGAGGGAAAGACAACTATAGGATGACAACTGGTGGTGGGCGAGCGCATCGGTGACTAGTACACTGACAGAAGGGGATGACTCCTTCCAGTGTCCTATAGGACATGACGACTGGAGTTTTCGATGGTCCCTGTAGACTACTACAGAGGTGGGAGATTTCTACCGCTCAGAGGATATCTATCAATCCATCAGTTCGGGTGTGACCAGGAGTTGCACAGACACCGTCCAAGACTAGACGTGAAAACTACACTATCCGCGAGGCAACGTCACTGAGCAAGCCTCAGGACAAAGTATGCCTCTACAAACCATCCTTCCTACCGTATAGATGTTGACAAGATCTCTTTGGGTTTTGGGTTTGGGGATAAAATTTTTGTTTCCGCTGCCATCTCTGCCTCCCCTAAAACCCAACATTAACTGTTGCACCGTCACAAGATATAAGTTGTCACTTGGCCTAAACTCCCTTGGATGTGACCATCCTTGGCACCCAAGTTCCCAGTTTATTCCAACCGGACTCCCTCACTTACGACCAACCATCCTTGACACATTAGAAGATCGTACCAAAATCACCTCACTATCCCTTGATGACACCGTAGGGGGATGATAAGATCGTTATGGTGTTCTACTCACACTCACAGCTACCTGCATATCCATGATTATAACATATATGCAAAGCAAGTCATCAATTTGTAAGGTAATGAATTAAGAAGAATGATACTTTATTTAGCAATAATATTGTTGAGTTTAGATACAAGCTAAGATAAAATATAGGCTATTGGGGCTAGTCCTCATTCCCAAGCAAAAACATCTACTTGCTCATGGCAAGAGACAACAACAAAAACATAGAAAGAAGAATGGACGGGGCCATGATGCCTGGTGCAGGAATACTAATATCTTCACTTCAGTCAGCTCCTCCTGGATCCTCTCTAGGGTTTTCTCTATGCAATGTGTCTTCTAATCACCGATCATAGAAACTTTAGAATGGACGATAAGGATTCCATTTTATAGATGCATTCCTCACTGCCGAAATGCTAATGTTGGATACTTGTGGTCGAAGGCAGTTGATTGCATGGCCCGTACTCGATGCAATAGGTGACTCATGTGGGTTACTTATTTTGAACCTCACGTCCATTTCTCTAGAGGACCAGCATGAATTGAATCAGAATGGGCTGGATGTTGGGAGAGTGCATCAAAATGGAAGAATGTGGAAGGCTTTGGGTAGAGAGAGGCTCAAGTCAGGTGAATGGTGAAACTGATCACTTGACTAGGTGGTTAGAAGGTGATCAATGAAAATATTCTAGGGCCTTCCTTCCCTCGAGGCATAGCACCACGAGGGCTAGATCGTCCATTTGTCCATTGTCGTACTTTTTTTGTTGGTTCTGCATAAAATATATATGAAATGCATTAAAGTTTAGAAAAGAGAAGATAATTGCATTTAAGTAAATATATAACTAAAACTAGGAAGCAGAAACACAACGGCCCCTAAAAAGTGAGTAAAACAGTATGCAAAGGCGGGTATAAATATACTCATCGAACTACTCTGGACTTAATCTTTTCCTTGTCCTGAGTAAAGAAAAATGAAAAGGAAGTCAAAAATTGATACTAGGACCCAAGCTTTCCTCTCCCAATTTAGCAAACTTTGTGGTCCCCTTCCACCAAACATGATCAAGCGACCCTATTCCTTTGGGGTCACACAACCACACTTGGATATCTCCCAATTGGGGCTTGTTTCTCCATTCACTAGATTCCAGAACCTGCGATGAACTAATTTCATCTCGATAATATTCATGATCTGTCCACACAAATAGAAGGGAGCACAAGTCAAGGCTGATTGGCTATTTTGGGGAGAAGTTTGATAGTCCCATGGGCATGAAAATTTGGACAAAAGGGGGAGAAAGACATGGCACAAACCCATTTCCTTGGTCTCTCCTCTATTCAACTTGAGACCTTATTTGGGATTCAATTATTTTATTTGTCTCTCCTCTATTCAACTCAAGACTTTTATTTGGTTGCAGTTACATCGGTTGCATGTTTTCTTTTGGCCTCATTGGCCTATTTTATGTATGCCATATTTGTAGATGAAAGTCAAAAAGGAGGTATACTTATGGAAGGGATGCCACCCTGGACCTAGGGTTTGGCATATAGTGGGAAATGTTTTTTTTTTCTTTTTTTGGGTGGCGAGGAGATAAAGAAAAGATGGAAGACGAGTGGGAACAAGAAGCTGACCTATGCTTCTTCATTTGATTGTTGCATTAGAATTAGATCATCATACTATATCAGTTAATTAAGTTAATGTAAGGTAAAGAAGTGTTTGCGAATTTTGTTACTAGTCATATCGGAGGCATGTGTGGATTGACCTTTCTGACTCACTTTGCTTATCACCATTTCTAAGGGGAAAGAATGCTCAATTGTTTTCATCAGGGCTCAGGTCTGTTCAAGACATGTTTATTCCTTAAACTTTTGTTTTACATGGGTTAGCTTAAGAAAGAGGGAATAGTTGATTCATATATTCACAATTTTGGAATACATCAAAATGGTTGGCTAGGTAAAAGCCATTACTCATGCAAAATAGAAAAACTAAAAAGAAATTGAAAAACAAGATAGATGCAAATAAAAGATGGAGAAAAGAAAAAAAAAGTTTTTGAGGATGAGAAAGGGAAAGAGTAGAGTTGAGGTGGAGGAGACAACGTACCACCCACCCTCCACCCCCAACTTCAAAAAATTCTCATCCTTGGGCAGATTGAAGCTTGACATGGAGCAAATTTGATATGGAGGGTGGCGGGGTTAGAGATGGAGGGGATGGACAGTGGTGTTCATCCAAGAGAACACAATAGAACCCTAAGAATGGGTTCCTCTCCCGTTGGTAATGCCCACATCTGGGCATTTTCATGGACACCAGTTGCCATGATCTTTGTTCAGTGGAGGCAAGGGTGGTTGCAGATGTGTACCCCATTCTCCACAGCCTACATCCATCCAGTGCCTTATCTCAAGGGTGATGGCTTGTAGATCATACAACCAGTTGATCAGCAGATCGGGATCTGCTAGTAGCATCCCTCGTCGATATTCCGGATGCATGAAGTAGTAATCCCAGGGAAATAAGTGTCATGGTAGTAGTAGAATTGGAGATCTCATTCAAATGGTATTTCATCGATCGCCGAAGGGTCGTGATGCGAATGCTGAAATTTGTCTTTGAGGTAGTTGTTTGAGAGCACCATCGGTGGTGTTATGAGGGGATGGGCAGGAATGTGTGGCCTTGCTTCTGATCATCAGAAGGAAGACCATTATGCTCTCTGATCTTTATGACTTATTTCCTTTATAGCTACAAAGTCAAGACTTTAGGGATACCTAAGAAAGTTGGCAGTTACAAGACATGCATGAGCTTCTCTTAGTCCATATAGATTGCACATCAATCTCTTCCTGGAAAGTCCAAATCAAGATATTATGGCAGTGAATATTCATGATATGATTGATATAAATGTGGTTGCTAATTCCAAGAAATAAGACTCCTCATAAAAGATAAAGACATGTTTATCAAAGAGAAGGAAATAAAATTTGTTGTGGACAATAAAAAGAGTAATCCTCATCGGTCCACATAGCACATTCTCTACATTCTTATCATTTTACTATATCATGAGATCTCCTGCTGTCAAATGGGTGAATGGCCAGAGAGTTTTGATGGACAGATGGGAATTTCCATCATGAGCTTGCTGGCCATGCTGGCTATCCATAAATCAGATTAGATTGTCAAGGATTAGGGCCCTCCCCCTCTCCTTCTCTTCTCTCTCTTTATCTCTTCTCTCTTTTTATATAAGAACATTTGTAAGAAGAATAAAAAAATGAAAATATCAAAAATTGTTGGGTAGCCTCCCCAAAAGCATCCCAATTTAACCTCGTCGGGCCCGACCAATGATAGTGTTACTCACGTCAAACACGTGAGAAGGGTTTCTGAATCCTTGCACCCATATTTTGCAGACCATATATCATGGTTAGATGATACACATATCTTATTCATGGGTGAGTCCTTATTACCTTGGTTGGTTCCCTGGGGGTTTGTTTGTTTTGCGGTTCTGGATTACCTTCTTCCTTGAAAGATTTAATCAAATTATGCACTTTCTTTAGATCTTCAAGGACTCGATATTCAATCATCTTCTTTCTCGGTAGTAGGACCAATTTTCTAACTTCAACGTCCACTAAAGCTCTCATAGTGGAAAATAATGGTCTCCCCAAAATGAGGGGGAAATGATTGTCCTCTTTGATTTGCATTACCACAAAATAACATGGGACATATGTGTCGTGTCCTAGATTCATTGGAACGTCTTTGAATATTCCAAAGGGTTTTGTAACGGATTCATCATCCAAATGAATGGTCATAGTTATGGGTAGTAGATTGGTAAATCCTAGATGTTGGCATAAGGTGTAAGGCATGATGGATATGCTTGGGCCTATGTCAACCGATCATTTACAGCATGTATCATCTCCTAGTAAACAATCTATCCAAAAAGACCTTGGGTCATTTTGCTTTTGAGGTAGTTGGTTTTGCATTACACAGGAGGTCATTTGTGCTAGCTTTACAATCTTGAATTTTTTATTTGAATGATTTCTGGACAAAAGTGTCTTGAGATACTTGCACCAAATTGGCATTTCAGTTAGCAAATCAAGGGATGGGATGTTAGTGTAGAGTTACTTCATAGTGTCCCTGAATCTCATGAATCGATCATCCAACTTGGTCTACTTGAGGCGTCCTACATAGAGTACATGTGGCTTGTACACATGCACTTCAGGCATCGTCAATGGTCCAGAGTTGACATTTGTTGTTGGTTCAATTGAATTTCCGCCAATGCTTGGTTATGATAACACCACAAGGGGGTTTGTTGTCTAGACGTCTAGAGGACTGACTGTCAGATGGTCATTCAGGGAAGTCAGGGCCTCGGTCGGGGTGCTTTCATCTCTGTTGGAGGAGTAGAGGTAGGAGTGGAGGTCAGAGGTGTAGAATACAAATTTCTTGACCTAGTCATTATAGCATTTAGTTGCTCTCTTCTCCAGATGCTCGGGATTGTTCTTAGGTTGACCAACAATCGTACATGTTGTGGGTTGTTGACTAGCTGCCAAATGGATGATCTAAGACTCCAACGCCTTTTGATTGGTCGTGGCATTGGCATGTTGAGTTTGGTATGGCCCCATCATCTCCTAGAGTGTCTTCATTGGGTCTTGTGTTGATACTGCCTCTATTTGTAGTGGTGGGGGTTGATTCATATTATGATATTGTTGTCGCTGCTGGTAGTTTTGGCTAGGAAAAGTGAATCTAAAATCTCCCTGGTTGCATGGGCCAATGTAGTTGAACGGTGCTCTAGTCTGAGTGGGTGTTGTTGAGGTCTCATTTGGACTCTCAGCTCCAGTGGGGTTCCCGTATTGGAAATTAGGATGACTATGAACTTGGCTCAGATTATAATACTCTTGCCCTGGAATATTGAGGATTGATTTCATGTCATCAGCTTAGGTGACTATATACTATTTCTTGGCTTGGTTCTTATGGAATTCAGCATACAGTTGTTGATAATAGATCGTGTTGTGGTCCACGACATGGTAGAATTCGCAAGCAAGTGCAATGATTTGTACTTGAGGTGTTTGGTTCTTCCTCTCATACACACTGAAAGATTTTTCAAGATTTTCCTGCTTGAGAGAGAGAGCCTTCCAAGTTTTGGAGATATATTTAAGTTCAAAATGACCCTCCAGCATGACTACTTTAAGAACACCCTTGCCTAAGGTTCTGGTCCAGTGAGTTTAATTTTTTTCCGCAAGGTTGATTATATTTAGTGCGTTGTCAAGCTCTTCCGCATGATGTTTCCATTAGACTAAGAGTCGATGAACTTCTTTGTCTCATCATCAACCCTCCGATAGAAAATTTTGATGATTTCATTCTTGAGGATTCCATGGTGTGGGCACTTGCGTAGGAGTTCATTGAATCATTCCCATCCTTCATATAGGGATTCTTCGGGAACTTGATTAAACCTTGTGATCTGTCCTCTGATCAAATATGTCATTGATGGGGGGTAGAATTTCTCTATAAACTTGTTTTCTAGGGCCTCCCATGTAGTGATCGGATCCCCTCGAAGAGCAACTTACCACGCTCTAGCTTTGTCGTTTAGGGAATATTTGAAAAGTTGTAGTGGCATGGTGTCGTCAGTGGCTTCGAAGGGCTTCATCATCGAGTAAGGGTTGATGAATTTGAGGAGATGCTCGTGACAGTCATATCAAACCTTCTCATAAAGGTGGAGTTTTTTTGTAGGCTGACCCATTGGGCCCTGACCTCGATCGGATTGCCTGGAGGTAGGAGTGGATGAGTCAAGTGGGTGCCTTTAGGGATAGAGAAATTATGTAATTCTTTTGCATGTATGTGGTTTGGGTGGCTTCTAAGTTAGTCTTGAATTTGGCTTCTACTGCTCCATAGCTTCTATGGAAAGTAATTATTGTTTTGTTGCAATATCCACTTCAATTCATGCGTGTATAGCTGCTTCTGCAGCTATTGCATCCACCATGGTTTTCTCCTTGTGAAGTCTTTTGAGAGTTCACTTGATTTCAGCATTGGATAGCAATCCCAAGTCAAGACTTTTAGAACTTCGCATATGCTAGGAGGACCTGGAAAGAGGAAAAATGATCATGATTTGATATGTTGAGTTCGAGAAGATTTTGAATAATATAAAACATAAAAATAAAAACCCTAATTACACTTATACTTCCAAAAATAATTAACTACCATTGTCCCCGACAACGGTGCCAAATTTTGATGGGGCTCCAAATGTTGCACCAAGAAAAACCCAAAAAGAATTAAGTCTTAGGTTTAATCAATAGTAGTGCATTAATTCCCCACTCCACATGAGTGGAAGCCTTATTGTAGTATTCTTATTTTAGTATACTTTAGGATCGAACCCAAAGGACAACCTTTTTTAGAAGTTATATAAATTAGAATGTTTTAAGAGTAATATTTAACACTGAGAAGTTGTTTGATTGATTAAACTAAATTGTTTCTAGAAGAAACAGAAATAAAGGAGGAAAATAAATGATAATAAAGAGGACCAGGGCATGGGGTTTCGCTACCCAAGCCTGCATAATTATCTTAAAGAGATCTAATTCTTTAATAGTGGTTGCTAAGTAGAGGGTTAGTTGTTGAACCCTCACGGGATACAGGTCATCACTTAGCCTAAACTCCCTTGGAACCAACCATCCTTGCACTCAACTGCCTTGTTTATTCCAACTAGACTCCCTCACTTACGACCAACCATCCCCGGCATGTTAGAAAATTGTAGCCCAATCAACCCATTATCCCTTGCTGAGACCTCAGGGGGATAATAAGATTGTTCTAATGTTCTTATCATGCTCAGAACGACCAACATATCCATGATTATAACATATATGTGAAGAAAGTCATAAACATGCAAGGCAAGGAATTAAGCAGAATGATACTTTATTTAGAAATAATATTGTCAAGTTTAGATACAAGCTAAGATAAAATATGGGTTGTTGGGGCTAGTCCCCATGCTCCAGCAAAATGTGTACTTTCTCATGGTGAGAGACAACACTGAAAAGATAGAAATAACAATGGAGGGGGCCATGACGCCTGGTGCAGAAAGACCAATCTCTCCACTGTATTCTCTACCTCCTCACTCCTCGCTAGGGTTTGCATTGTGCAACGTGTCTTCTAATCACCGATCAGAGTCCCTTTAGGATGTACTATAAGGGTTCCCTTTATAGATACATTGCTTGTTGTTGAAACCCTAATGTTGGATACTTGTGGTCAAAGGCAGCTAATAGCATGGTCCGTACTCGATCCAATAGGAGACTCATGTGGGTTACTCAATTTGAGCCTCACATTCAGTTCTCTAGCGGACCAGCATGGATTGAATTAGAATGGTCTGGATGTTGGGAGCGTACTTCAAAATGGAAGAATCTAGAAGACTCTGGGTAGAGATTGACTTGAGTCAGGAAAATGGTGAAGTTGGTCGCTTGACTAGGTGGTTGGAAGCGATCAATGAAAATTTTCGGTGACCTTCCTTCCCTCAAGGTGTGGCATTGATCATCCATCTTGGCATTGTCATGCATTTTTGGTTGGTTGTACATAAAATATATATAATGCATTAAAATTTAGGAAAGAGAAGATAATTTCAATTAAGTAAATATAAAGCTAAAACTAGGAAATAGAAACACAAGGTCCCTAAAAAGCGAGGAAAACAGTATGCAAAGATAGGTATATATATATATACTCATCGACTGTCAAGGTTTTCAAGATGTTTATCGAATGTACGATTTTATGATCCAACAATCTGGATTTTTATTTCAATTTAGTTTAAATACAATTCCTATGTACATCACATAAGAGATATTTTGATATTTTGAACCCAACATTAGACCTACTAAGGGGTAATTCATACAAGTCCGATGATGGACAAATCAATGGTTAAACCCAAGGTAGTATGACAAGCATGGGTTAGAATATGAAATGAATATACAAGTTCATATGTGCTTGTATTTTATTGATGTGTGATACATGTGGTATACCCATCTATGCACACTTTTGTTTGCACATACATACATAATATATAAATATATTGACCATGTATTTATTGGTCGACATTTTAGGTAAATGACTTACTTAAAGATATGAAGACGTATGGAGGTCCAAATGAATGCATCAAAGTTCATTTAGTAAAGTCACAAAGAGCTCTAACAACTAATTCCATGACATTTGAGTTAGGGAACTGGGATCAAAGTTTCATCCATGTCTACCTTCCTGATGCCACTTGTCGCTCCATCGCTAACATCCCACCATCAAGATGACTATGGAGAGGACTCCTGGGCTTAGATAGATGAGATCAATGGATGCATGAGTAGTAGGTCATCCTACTGATGGATTTGATCATCCAAAGAAACTCAAATACATGATCCATGGAAGCATATATGAAGATTTTACCTACTAAATGCCTTGGGGTTTTCCTTTGACTTCTGCAACATAGGGTGCTCCTCATTAATGTTGACAAAGAATAAACATCATATTGATGTCGACATATTATGCCCCATATGCAAAAATTCCTCTGATACCCTTCTATACGCATTGCATGACTACAATGATAGTAGAGAGATATGGATCAATGTTACGAATGAGATGAGCCATTTCTCTTTGAATGAGACAGAATGCATCAACTATTGCACTCGACATACTACTGATATGAACATTTCCAAACTCAATGTTGTTAACTATTGATACATTTTGAATTCTAGAAACAAGGAGATTCATAATAGTATCAAGACTCCAGTAAAAATTAGAGTTAAATATATCAAAAAGAATTTATTGTGAATCATCACCATGTTTACAAGGGCTCCAACCACCAGTCACCATACTCCTCCCTTCATAGCTCCACAAAATTGTGAGAACTCATCATGCTAAATGAGACTACTCAAAACAAAACACACAATCAACTGTTGATTAACCACACAGTGGGAAAAGGAGATAATTAAAACCGGTTGAGCATTCCAAACATATCCAAGAACATTTACACAAAAACCCAATATCTTGCTTGTATTCATGTATTATACCAAGTATCTATTACATTTACTCTGTAGCCTCAGTCACAACATATACATACAGAAGAGCATTATCTACATACACCACATGTACAAGCATTGAAATGCTATCAAAAGCTCAATTCATTTGAAACATCATATACAACCTTCCTTCCCAAACTTGAAAGTTCAAGGATGACTGTAGGACACACTAGACATCCAAACAACTATCTCTAAGGTCCATCACCATAGATCCCCCTTGCTTTTCAAGGGTCTTCTAATGCTACCGATCACCTAAAAAGATGTGGTGACCCACGAGGTGAGACTCATGTCCCAGCGAGAGATATAACTCTCAACAACACTTATTGATTGCAGAAAGTTATATTACTAAGAAGTAAAGTAGGTCAAGAAAATTAAACAAATAAGCATAGCAACAAGCATGATTAACAAGGTACATAAGGGAAAAGATAATACTATAATCATTAGCCTATCATCATATATAATGATAATAGAATAAGTGTAATTAACATCATAATTAATCTAGCAGCATAAGCATAGCTAACATCATAAAAAAGTTTAGCAACATAAGCATATATACCATCATGGGTATATTTATCAATATGAGTATTTAACAGAATAAGCATGGTTACCTTTGATATCTAATTATAAAACATCTTTATATAAAAGGATCAAATAAGGGTTATCATCCAATGTGAAGCATTGTGAATAACCCTACCAGATATACTACACGGTTGGATTACATCTTTGATTAAGTCATGGGTAGTTTGAGTTGTACCACTCAAAGTCCAACTGACCTCTATGAAGTGCTATTCACTTCCATATAATATCTAGGAGAATAGGTATCCTATTCTCTCTCTCATTCGGTACGAGTCAAATGCAGTGAAAAATCAGTCAATCTACCTACACCGACATATAGTCAAGCTACTCACACCTAGTCCATCATTGGTACATGTCACGACACTAGTAACTAGGATATACAAAACCTATTATTCGAGGTACAACCGCAATTGTCCTCAATCACATCATATATACAAATATTCAAGACAAGACCACAGTCATTCTCAATCTAAGGCATGAACTCATCCATCCTCCACAACTTTTGAATCGAGATGTCAAGGACACACAATTTCTTGCACCCCCATACTCAATAGTATGCACTCTGAGCTTCCTGTAGGAATACCCGTTTCCCCATACAGCAAGTGTTGACACTAGAATGGTTCTACATCACATGGAAATACATAATTAGGGTTTCACTTGATTAGTTATGCCAATTGAGTGAATTAAGGTTGCATCAAAAAAGTGGACATACTAACCCTAATTCATTTCTAGTAAGTATTTATATATAACAACTATAGAAAATATAAATGTGTGAAACATATTCCTCATTTCATAATCACATGGTACTATGTCATTATCATACATGAGACTATACTTTTCATCACACCATCACATGATATAAATCCTTATCACATTATTCTAAGGCATCATTCCTTATCACACATAAAGAGGATCACACCTTCATAAGGTTTCAAAGCATGCCCAAGGGTCACCGAGACCATCACATCATTTCCTACATGATCATCACTATCTTTCAATAACCATGAAGAACGTTTAACATACCATCACCATACTTGTGATACATAGGTTCGGCATAACACTGCATTTAAGAGTTATGATGTTTGCATGGAAGCATAAAGGAAAGCATCAATCATAAGGCTTTGATAACCACTAGTTAACATATTAGGGTTACAACAAACATTAGAGGGAATTAAACCTTCATCATATCATACAAGGAAGAAAACTATGATTAACCATTGTGCCTTAATTGCATTAAGTTAAGTTCACAAGATAGGTGGAAGTGGTGTTACAAATAAGCACTTTACAACAACCTTAGTTTTGTATTCATTCAAGGGAAAAAAGGTATGACTACAAACTCATGGAATTAAAACCATTGATTCTAAAACTTCAAATCCCCACCGTCAGCTCAAGTGCAATAAGCATAACCCATCGAATCATAGACCACACATAAGACTAGGGTTCAAGGTAAAAAAATCATTGAATCATGTGCATGAATCACCACCACTGGCTCATGGGTGCATATAACAAAAGCATAACCATTGGGTTAGGGTATCAAACCCAAACCATCCAAACATAAACCTTAGCCAAGATAACCTTGAACCATTCATCTAGGAAACCCATCGAGTTATGACCTAGAAAGACCATTTAATCATATGCATTAATCACCATTATTGGATCATGAGAAGCCATAGGATTAAACATCTAGAAGGGCCATTAATAGAAGCAATGTTGATTTTGTCCTTCAGGTCCACCATCAGTTGTGAAAGTAGTGCCACCATCGATTGTAAATTTATGAAGATCATCGACTTTGAAAGTAGGGAAACCATCAGTTGAGGACCATCGACCTTAGGACCAGTAACACCATTGAATCTTGACCCAGCATGGCCATCGAATGTTGACCCAGTGAATCCATCGAATGTCATCACTAGATGGGAAAATAGTTCAGTAGAATCATCGTTTAAGGGACCACGAAACCATCCTTTAAAAGGACTTAAAACCATCGATTTAGCCACTTGAGAGAGCACTAAAACCATCAGTTGTGAGAGGAAACATAGTCATCAGTTCAAGGAAAAAAATAAAGTCCAAACAGCAAATAAGGTATCCACCATTGGTTGGCACAAGGGGCCCAACCATGGAATCTTGAACAAGGTAGAAATTTGTTCAAAGCACTAAGGGAGGGCCATCACTTGTCATCTCCAAGAAACCCTAGAATCAAGGAACAAAACCATCAAATTGGACAACTTGAGGGAGCACTAAAACCATAGTTTATGAAGCATAAGAAGATACAAAAGATAATTTAAGTATAAGTCATCGGTTGGCACAAAAGGTCATCTAAAACAGCACCAAAAACAAAACCATCGGTTACATAACAAGGAAGGAAAATCAACTCAAAACCCTAAGAAGGAACCATCATTTCAGATAGCAAAAGCCATCATTTTCCACATGCATGCAAGGTATACCAATTCCAATAATGGTTTGTGCACAAGGATATGGGGTTCATAAAAGGAGATAATTACTCAAGAACTACCATATAAGCACAAACTCTAGGCAAAGATAGCAACTTTCTACATAGAACTTTGTTTTAGAGCAAGATCTAGTAGATACAAGTTAGGAGTAGGCAAGAAACATGGAGAAAGTTATATAATTCACCTTAAAGACAATGAAGAAGCTCCAAACACAAGGTGACTTGAGGAAAGAAGGTAGAAACTAAAACGACCCTGCCTCCCGGTAATCCCCAATTAAGGGAGATCAAAAGGTCAGAGCCGTTATCCAATAACACGGATAAAAGGTTTGATAAATAATAAATACTAATTATTAAATTCTACCAACTATATTGAAATATGGTGAAAATAAAAACTTTGCATATCGTTTGAAAACATGGATCTCTAAACTTCTATCCACATATGAATTCTACTCTAACTAATCCTCCTTGTATTTTGATTCATGTATTTCACAATATGATGATTTACTGTTTGTCCTTTTGGCTTGTACCTAAAACGCCGACAAACAAAACGTCAGTCAGCATAAAGCTGGTATGTGGGCGAAACAAATAATCATGCAACTATGATAACAATGTAATAGGTCAATTATGATTTAAATAAACAACTTTATGTTTTCTGCATGACTGCTCAATCCCCACATACCCTAGCCTATGTGATGTCCCTATAGTGGACCTGGATGCTAACTTCCTTATGGTAGATCCCCATTAAACCCCTCATGATCCCACCTAACAGGTGAACCCATTTCTAGGGTTGAGTCACATGGCACTACCCGTAGGTAGCCCACTCCTTAACTCATGGCATGCTAAAGGGTCTCATGGCACTGCACGTGGGTAGTCCAATTTCTAACTCACGATAACCTAGACCTTGCTCTATGTTACCCCTTTTTAGCCTTTGCAAAGCCATAGAGGTGGACCATGATCTGAGCCAGTCATGTATGCACATTTATAGTGATAATCATAGTCACTTTATAGTTGCATGAAATAAATAGACATCCAACAGTTATTTTCAAGCAATCGATAAAAACATCGGGAATCTCCGTGAAACTAGAGCAATTATTCATAAGCGTAACCACATACCTGTTCAGTAGATTTCTCAATCTAATATCAATTCCAACCAAGAAGGCAATCCAAGCAAGTAGTTCAACCATACAACCAAGAATCTTGAAAATTACATGTACTCGATTTACTACACACTTTATCAATATTATTTATATTCAACTTGAAATTTCTTCCTATGGTTTCCTTATCCATTTTAGGGTTTTCATTGTAATTAGGGTTTCCCTTCATCTTTTACTATTTTAAACCCTAATTTTATACCATTACTCATAAACAATTATTATCTCATCTTTTCTTAAATATTAAGGTTATCTTAACAACATATAACCCTATTCTCAGATTTAAGGCACCATTAACCATCAATTAAGTTCATTAAGCTTCTTTTACATTAAAGCTACTATTTTTATCCTTTTAATCCATGACAAGATCATTATACACATTTATCATCAATTCAAAGTTCATTACGGTCTAATTCACATATGAACTCGATTTGCCATTAATTCTACCTTTTATTCATGAGAAAACCCTAATTACTACATTTAGGGTATTTATCCATAATGAAGGACTTTTGTACTCTAAATAGCTTAGATTCAGCATATTTCAACTTTAATCATGAAATTAATCAATTAAAGCCATTAATAGTCTCATTCACTAATATTAGGGTTTCAAGGCCCATTAAAACATATTTATGAACATGAAACTCTAATATTAGACCAATTACATGAAAATTTCATCCTTTTTGTTCCTAATGTTCCTTTTTATCATTAACAGGCTAATATCAACTTTAATCATCCATTAAACCCAACTAAATATATTAATCATCAAAGATTACGGTTTTCATCAATTAAACCATTAAAGATAGCATCTTTACATTCTTTAAGAATTTCAAGAAGAATTAAGCTTCAAACATAATTTATTTGTGTTCCTCTCATTCTAAGGATCAATTTTCATATTTTACTTGCTATCATCGGAGTTCCACATAATTAGTTACGAAATCGTGAAGAAAAATACCTTTTCGGCCAATCACTGGCGGCCACCTCGGCCCCTTTTTCTTTTTTTTTCCTTTGCACGCGGTTCGGCCCACTAATCAGTAGAAAGACATTTCCACCCTTCAGCTCCTTTACTAGAGTCAGGGACGGGGGGGTCTTTTCCCCCTATGTCATCCCCTTCCTCGTGCAAGGGACATTGCACCCGACCTGCGCTGCCTGGCGGTCAACCGCTGGGTTGACTTCACCCTTCTGGTGGTCCAAAGCTCCTCGCAACCGGTTTGGTGCCTCCGTTCACCATCCCTAGACTGGTCGCAGACACCCGCTCCTCTGAGGGTCGAGGTTGACCATCCCCTTAGCCTGACCTTGTGCCGGAACAGGGCATCTCCCCTGCGGCCTGGTCAAGGCTTTACTCCCAGATGCTTGCACGGACCAGTGTGGTTCCCCATCACGAACGCAAGGATGGATTCAAAATTGATGCACGCGGCTCATGGCCCCTCCCTCATATATATAGGGTCATCAACCAGTGCTCTCCCATGAATTTGGGGAAACCTGTAGAGTTCAGGGAAGGTCTGCAATCCCAGGTCGGTTTGATGCGAAAATTACTCCTAAAGCCAATGGAATTGTTTCCTTCGTTGCACATTGTCTCTACTTCGAGCAAATCAAAAAGAAGGTTATGCTTCCTGGTCATCTGCTTACCAAAGATATCACAGAACTAGGATTTGGTCTGGTGCATTGGATCTCATATTAACGGTATCAGTTTAATCCGAATATCCATATTTACGATTTGATGGTTATTTATTCATTCACTTTAGAAATCTTCTAAAATTCATAACTCAAAATTCCTTTATTCTTTTTAAACAAATTTTAAGGGAAACTTCCACTTGGTATTGTCTACTCGCATACCAAAATTGAGTCCCAAATTCCAAAGGAAAAGGACATTTCCTTCTTAAGCAAGTTACTCTTTATTAAAACCAAATTAATTAATATTTCCTCTTTCTTTTACCATTATCTAATCATATTGGATTCCTTGGACCTCAAGGAACCCTAAAGGCATGAAATCCCATCTTGGGGGAATACCTTAGCCTTTTTTATCTTTTATCCATTATTTCTCAGTATCTTATTTATTTCTTATTAAAATATCTCTTTTTGAGGTTTTCTCTTTATTTCTCTTTTATTTTCCTCATTGGAATTCCTTTTAACATTAGGAATCCTTTGGATATGAAAATCCATCAAGGATAACTTAATTACACCTCTTTCCACTTCTTTTCCACATTTTACCATTGTTTTCAATTTCTTTCTTAATAAAGAAATACTTAATTAATCTTTTCTTTTCTTATTGCATTTTCTTTGCAACTTTGGACTCCTTGGAACCCAAGGAACCCAAGAGGCACAAAATCCCTCTTTGTATTTGCCTTCTAAAGGTTTCCACATATTTCTTTTCTCAAAACTCAATTATTCATTTACTAATTGAATTTTCCTTATTTTTGGGCTAAATAGCCAATAAAGCCCACAACACAATAATCAAGGCTAATGTAAATGAAATCCATTTATTCCAAACAAATTATATCATTATTTGTTCAAATATCTTTAATATGAGAAATTACATTTCTCAACAAATGAACCCAAAAATTGGGGTTGCAACATCCTTCCACTCTTATAGGAATTTTGTCCTCAAAATTCTATCAAGCAAACAAACAATTCAGGATAAGACTTTTCCATTTAGTCAATCATCGGCCCCTGTGTGGCTTTACCTTATCCATGGTGCTTCCAAAGAACCTTTATCATCACATATTCTTTTTCTGAGTTATTTCACCTTGGCATCTATAAACCTCAAGGTGACTCAGGTCATTTCAGCCTCCCTTGGGGCTCACTAGGTTCATTTCTCAGCACATGGTCTAGGTACATCACATAGTACTCTAAATTGGACACCAGGGACTCATCACACATTACTTTATCCTAAGGGTATATATATATATATATATATATATATATATATATATATGTGTGTGTGTGTGTGTGTGTTTTGCTTCTTCTTCAGAGAAAGACGATCAAACAATTTCCAATCATGGTCCTTGTGGATCGGATCATCCATATAGGATAAAAAAAGAAACTCCATATATTTGCTATCTTTCTCTTTGTACATATATTTGCTATCTTTCTCTTTGAATGAGATCTCAATTCTAGCTATGGTTCCCAATCGAATTCATTGTAACACTCATAATCATCCACTTTCCGAAGATCCCATCGTATTCCAGAAGCTCATAACATTGGTCCTGATAAACCCCAATTTATTGCTTCGTCTCACGATATCGGTATAACTTGTATGGGTATGAGTTAATCAACAAAGCAAGGTAAGCTATTAATTGAAATATTAGTTTATGTATGGATCTTATTAACAAAGAAAGTTCAATGGATAATATATGGTTTCAAACTTAACCTTCTCCACCAATCCATCTCAAACGAACCCATGTATCGGTGACTCAGCTCTCTTAGTTGTAACTTGGAGGGGTGAAATTTTCATGTCACATATTCTCCCACAATGAACTGCATGCCAGTCTACTTTGCATCTGCTCACAACTCTCGTCATCTCTAGGCTCCTTTCAGCCCTTGCACGATCAAAGCGACTTCGTCTACACACACTGTGGTCCTTTTCTAACCATCACGTGGTCCTTTCACCAACATCACCTTACTGAAGTGGTGACTGACACAACCTCCCTTACAGAGCTTCTTTAAATCCCGATACTGGCTATGGTGGTTATCATCACATCTTTTATAGGACAAGAACTGTCTCTAGATATCACCCTAAATGAGCACACATGCTCTCATCAGACCCTTTAGTCTGGATCATACTAACCATTAGTTAGGGGTGATAAACTGTACTAACACTGAGTTATTCATGTATCTACTTCCACCTCCTGGAAGTGAACCTTTAGGTTATACTTTTGAACTCACATCATGGTGTAGTTGAACCATCTCTCTCATATGTAGTTCAATCGGATATGTCCCTTGAAAGAACTCTTCCTTTCTCATGTCATTGTGGTAAGGAGATCTATCCTAACCCATATTGCATCTTGTCCTTCCTTGGTCTAGGGAAGACTTACAACATCATCCATAGTTATGAACTCCCATTCCCTCTCGGGGACTCTTTATCCCTTATATCAATGCACTGGGTTAATGGTGTTCATCCTTCTCCCTCGGCTTGCATGGCCACATACCCCATGCAACTTCATCTTAGGCATCCAAAGTACTACTGTCACTTATTACCTTGGTAGTACCATGATATATGGTAATCTTAAATCATGATCTCCTGTAAGTCATGATTCCTCAAGTTTGATTCCTCAGAAACCCTAAACCACTCTAGTCGGGGTTTCATCACCTTCCTTTCCAAAGAAGTGCATTTGAGGTTCTACAACCATCCTTTCATTGCATCAAGGCCTAAGCTGGCTAACCAAACAACCATTAACGTGTTCAACAGATCTCGTTACATCTGAGCATTAGCCAAACATATCTACTTTCCAAACTTAGGGTTAGCTTAACAACCTCTTCTAGATTTTAGCCAAACTAGACAAATATATCTCAACCAAAGCATCCATTACCACTTCACATCCTTAGGTATTAGGTAACATTGAAGACATACACTTCCCTGCATTTCACTTATCATCTCAAACTCGAACTATAAGTCTATCTTCATTGAGAACACTTTGAGCTCATCTTCTTGGTGATCAAACTCAACCTTGTATGACTCATATCTCATGATAATAACATCCTCATAAGGTGACTACCTCATTCCTCTTAGTGTTTGCAAACCATCCATGTATCATTCACTTTACCAGGGTATGTTATCTTCTCTATCCCCATATCTCGTGGCAATGTTACAACCCACATCATATTTATCCTTGGTGTATGGCATGCGTACTGTCCTATCTCTCACTCCCATAACAAGAGGAAATAAGCATTTGGCTGCAGTCCAAATACAGAGTTCTTCATGTTCCAAGAGTAGAGATGGTACATCCCACCTTGCCGGTACACTTTCAAATTTAAGTTGAAACGTGCCACATATGTCTCTACCTCACAAACGTCACACTATCAAAAATTACTTCCATGGAAAACTGATCCAGAACCTACTTGGGTCACCACACAATCCTTGGTCATCTCTTCTAGGTCTATAGGGTGCCCGTACTTTAGGGGTTATCCCTCTTCCCTTATGCATCCAGAGAGTGGCCTACTCATCTGCCCTTTGGCTCCCATGCGTTCATGAAGGTGATCAATCTCCTAACCCATGGCCCTCAGACAATGATAGTTGTTACCTCCCGACCCTATGGTCATGTGCAACTAGGGAATTAGGCAACTCTTACTTCCATCGGTCTTATCCCTACCTGACCCTAAGATAGACTTAGGATTCTCTTATAGTACATGTTCAAATTAGAACATTACCCAAGCCTTCATCATCTCTCTCTCTACATTCATGGGCTGACTTTCATCCATTTACAGGGGTCATGGCGACCTGCCTACCTTGGTCAGGCCCCATACCGGTTACCTCCATGGTAACACATCCTCATGCACTTAGAGATGGATATATATGGGTCTACATGTTCATTCTCATACCATGTACTTTTCACTTAGCTTCTCAAGATCCTATGAGACCTCTTTAGGTTAACTTAAACCAACAAAACTAGTATACATCCTACCAAAGGGTCCCCCTCCCAGGATAGGAGGAAAACTTCATCTCTTGATAATGAAGGTCACAAACGTCCTTATGTCTAGGGTTTACATCCACATGAACATGCTTAATCCTAGAAAGCTACTAAGGCACAAGAAGACCACCTACTAAACCATGCTAGGTCACACTTGTTCTCATCCTCAACATTGGATCACGATCATACCTTCCAATGTCATCAACTTTGTTGTGAGGGGTTCATCAAACATACCTTAAACTCAAAGGGTTTCCCTTTCCTCCAACCATGAGAAGCACCATGTTCACATCTATAGAACTCAACTCTCATCCCGAGCATTAGGTACACCACTTCCCCTCTTAGGCCTAGGAACCCTAGGTGCACTTCTCTGGTGTTCAATTGTCTGCTCAATCTCTTAACCACGAATCAAGCATGTCCAAGGTATGTCATGTACTCCCATGATCCTTTTATATAAGCAACACCTCAGAGTTGAGTCATCCTCAAGGACAACCAACTAGGTATAATGCCTCACAACTGGTTACATAAACCTCCTCAGGGTCTAAGGCACTCTTTGTCTCATCTCAGCAGGTAACCACTTATACCATAGGCACATAGGTACCATAAGCATCATCCTCAACTCCCCACTGTTCCTCATATCTCAAGGTTTTATGCTTCCAACCTCCTTGTTGGCGTCTTGCTTTCTCTCTCTAAAGCTAACCCTTCAAACAACCTTACTATGAGAGGTCCTCTCTCCATGAAGTCTCAAGCTCATAAGCATACCTCTATGTGGGTGAAGCCTATGTTCAACTTATGTTCGCTCAGGATTATCCATAACTCTTTATGCTTATTTCATAAGCTATCCTTCATACTCTCCTGGCTAGGGTTTCGACCTATTGCTCGTACTACTAATGTACTATGGGTGCCTACTATGCCATGCTCATATGAGCTCATAAGGTTTCCATAGGTTCTTCTCTAACCTCATCAATGAAGGAGCTATCCTTCACACTAACCTGCTCGACCCTTCCCAGGGTTGGGTCGCCAAGGGTACTCGATCATGCAATGGCTCATATGGCATCCAAGGCATCTCTATCCAAACACCTGGTCTATCATGACATCTAACTCATCATGTTGTCTCTCTCTCTAACTTTCACTTAGGGTTAGAGTTAACATCATCCTCATAGGATGTGCCAAGTCTCTACTTATAATGGAGGTCTCTACATCCAAGACTAACTCTCTTTATTTATCCTCCTGACAAGAAGGTCTAGCCCCATGTCTCTTCTAAGGGCATGACAACTTATGTCGTACGACCTAAGTATGTATCTATCCTTTAGTTTACGCTAAATCTATTAAGCTTATGTCCATGACATCTTATTTACATGCTTTTCATTAATTTGGTGGAGGATTCCTTAAACCTTATTGACCTTACCTATACCTCAAGAGGGTGAGGAAAAGAGAGAAAACCCTAATCCTTAAGGTCCTTAACATCATTTGAATTGAGAAGGGATAAACAAGATGAGAGAGTCCTAAAGGTATCTTTTTTTGAATCATACCCTAAGACTTTGGCTAGGCAGTCACACGGATCCAGGAGTCCTCATATTCTGACTAGCAGTGCGGAGTAAAATATTGCCAGCCCCCAGTCGTGATCCTTTTCTAGACACTTTTGTCATTCAGATAATCCTCTAATAACTCCCTTGGGTTCTGCAGAATTTATAAAATTTAATAATTATTAAAGATTAAGTGAGGAACCTTCGTTCTGATACCAAATGTAATGACCCCGCCTCCTGGTAACCCCCAATTAAGGGAGACTGAAAGGTCAAAGTCGTTATCCAATAACCTGGATCAAAGGTTCGATAAATAATCAATAACAATTATTAAATTCTACCAACTATACTGAAATAAATAATCAACAAATTATACCTTTTGCAAACTTGGATCTCTAAACTTCTATCCACATATGAATTGTACTCTAACTAATCCTCCTTGTATTTTAATTCATGTATTTCGCAATATGATGAATTATTGTTTGTCCTTTTGGCTTGCCCCTAAAACGCCGACAAACAAAATGTTGGTCAGCATAAAGCTGGTATGTGGGGGAAACAAATAATCATGCAACTATGATAACAATGTAATCAGTCAATTATGATTTAAACAAACAACTTTACGTTTTCCGCATGACTGCTCAATCCCTACATACCCTAGCATCTGCGATGTCCCTGTAGTTGACGTGGATGCTACCTTCCTTATGGTAGATCCCCATTAAACCCCTCAAGATCCCACCTAACAGGTGAACCAATTTCTAGGGTTGAGTCACATGGCACTACCCGTAGGTAGCCCACTCCTTAACTCATGGCATGCTAAAGAGTCTCATGGCACTACACGTGGGTAGTCCAATTTCTAAATCACAATAACCTAGACCTTGCTCTAGGTTACCCCTTTTTAGCCTTTGCAAATCCATAGAGGTGGACCAGGATCTGAGCCAGTCATGTATGCACATTTATAGTGATAATCATAGTCACTTTATAGTTGCATGAAATAAATAGACATTCAACAGTTATTTTCAAGAAACCTATAAAAACTTCGAGAATCTTCGTGAAACTAGAGAGATTATTCATAAGCGTAACCACATACCTGTTTAGTAGATTTCTCAAGATAATATCAATTCTAACCAAGAAGGCAATCCAAGCAAGTAGTTCAACCATACAACCAAGAATCCTGAAAATCACATGTACTCGGTTTACTACACACTTTATCAAGTATTTCTATTCAACTTGAAATTGCTTCCTATGGTTTCCTTATCCATTTTAGGGTTTCCATTGCAATTAGGGTTTCCCTTCATCTTTTACTATTTTAAACCCTAATTTTATACCATTACTCATAAACCCTTATTATCTCATCTTTTCTTCAATATTAAGGTTATCTTAACAACATATAACCCTATTCTCAGATTTAAGGCACCATTAACCATCAATTAAGTTCATTAAGCTTCTTTTACATTAAAGCTACTATTTTTATCCTTCTAATCCATGACAAGATAATTATACACATTTATCATCAATTCAAAGTTCATTATGGTCTAATTCACATATGAACTCGATTTGCCATTAATTCTACCTTTTATTCATGAGAAAACCCTAATGACTACATTTAGGGTATTTATCTAGAATTAAGGACTTTTGTACTCTAAATAGCTTAGATTCAGCATATTTCAACTTTAATCATGAAATTAATCAATTAAAGCCATTAATAGTCTCATTCACTATTATTAGGGTTTCAAGGCCCATTAAAACATATTTATGCGCATGAAACTTTAATATTAAACCAATTACGTGCATATTTCATCCTTTTTGTTCCTAATGTTCCTTTTTATCATTAACAGGCTAATATCAACTTTAATCATCCATTAAACCCAACTAAATATATTAATCATCAAAGATTACGGTTTTCATCAATTAAACCATTAAAGATAGCATCTTTACATTCTTTAAGAATTTCAAGAAGAATTAAGCTTCAAACATAATTTATTTGTGTTCCTCTCGTTCTGAGGATCAATTTTCATATTTTACTTACTATCATCGGAGTTACAGATAATTAGTTACGAAATCGTGAAGAAAAATACCTTTTCGGCCAATCACTGGCGGCCACATCGGCCCCTTTTTATTTTTTTCCTTTGCACGCAGTTCGGCCCACTAATCAGTAGAAAGACATTTCCACCCTTCAGCTCCTTTACTAGAGTTAGGGGCAGGGGGGTCTTTTCCCCCTATGTCATCCCCTTCCTCACGCAAGGGACCTTGCGCCCGACCTGTGCTTCCTGGTGGTCAACCGTTGGGTTGACTTCGCCCTTTCGGTGGTCAAAGCTCCTCACAACCGGTTTGGTGCCTCCGTTCACCATCCCTAGACTAGCCACAGACACCCGCTCCTTCTTTGAGGGTCGAGGATGACCATCCCCTTAGCCTGACCTTGCGCCGGAATAGGGCATCTCGCCCGTGGCCTAGTCAAGGCTTTACTCCCAGATGCTTGCACGGACTAGTGTGGTTCCCCATCGTGAACGCAAGGACGGATTTAAAATTGATGCACGTGGCTCGTGGCCCCTCCCTCATATATATAGGGTCATCAACCAGTGCTCTCCCACAAATTTGGGGAAACCTACAGAGTTCAGGGAAGGTCTACAATCCCAGGTCGGTTTGATGTGAAAATTATTCCCGAAGCCAATGAAATTGTTTCCTTCGTCGCACATTGCCTCTACTTTGAGAAAATCAAAAAGGAAGGTTATGCTTCCTGGTCATCTGCTTGCCAAAGATATCATAGAACTAGGATTTGGTCTGGTCCTTTGGATCTCATATTAACGGTCTCAGATTAATCTGAATATCCATATTTACGATTTGATGATTATTTATTCATTCACTTTAGAAATCTTCTAAAACTCATAACTCAAAATTCCTTTATCCTTTTTTAACCAAATTTTAAGGGAAACTTCCTCTTGGTTTTATCTACTTGCATACCAAAATTGAGTCCCAATTCCCAAAGGAAAAGGGCATTTCCTTCATAAGAAAGCTACTCTTTATTAAAACCAAATTAATTAATATTTCCTCTTTCTTTTGCCATTATCTGATCATCTTGGATTCCTTGGACCTCATGGAACCCTAAAGGCATGAAATCCCATCTTGGGGGAATACCTTAGCCTTTTTTATCTTGTATCCATTATTTCTCAGCATTTTATTTATTTCTTATTAAAATATCTCTTTTTGAGGTTTTCTCTTTATTTCTCTTTTATTTTCCTCATTGGCATTTCTTTTAACATTAGGAATCCTTTGGATACGAAAATCCATCAAGGATAACTTAATTACACCTCTTTCCACTTCTTTTCCACATTTTACCATTGTTTTCAATTTCTCTCTTAATAAAGAAATACTTAATTCAGAAATTGAAAACATGTGTTTCCAACTCATGTTATTTTCTAACTTCATGTGTTTTATTGTATGAAAGTCCAACTCACAGTGTGAAAATAAACTGTCAGGTCATATCCAATTATGTACAAAAGTCTAGAAAATGAAGTTGGCCCTTTTCAAGTGTGGTTCATTCCCATTGTTTCTTAGTGTCGTGTATGTCCATCATTCCCATGGGCTAACTCTTTTTTTGTTGGATATCGCCTCCTTGTCCTACTTGCCCACCACTTTTCTCAGTGGGTTATTGTTGCAATATCATTTATTTAGAATGGTATTTTGAAGATGGTACCTTCACCGCATGTAATTTTATCCTTGAAGTATCTTCTAGCAAATGTAAACAACCAAAAGGGTTCGGTTGCAACATCATCCAACCAAAAGATTTAGTTTTATAACATGTTTTACAGTTTCTATTTTTAAATTCACTCAGTGTCTTGCAACCCCTCACAACCAAACAATACCTACGGAGAATATCAATACTCACTAAATAACTATCTATCAAGTGCAAATAGATCAAGTTGGTTTTTTGTTGCTGACAACATAAAATGCATCAACTCAAGGTCAATAAAAAATTCGTTGAAATAAATATCAGTCCATGGAATTATAGAAAAACAAGAAACAAAGAATATGCATGTTGTGAAATGAAAATCAATGGAAATAACTGTAAAACAATAAATTCCAATTATTTTATTTGGTTTCCCAGCATAAGATATTTAGGAGTTTCTAGAAAGGTAGTATGGGAAGCTGACATTAACCTAGAAATAGTAGTAATTATGGACGTGTTAGACAAGGTTTTTAGGAAGTATTGGTCAGCAGAATCACAAACTAGTCCTTTAGTTTTCCATGTATTATAGTCCACCCTACAAGTCATATGAATTCAATGAAAATTCATTCAAATTTGGGTATCATCTGATAACAACATTTTTTGGTCAAAAGGTTACTATGATTGTACCTTGATTGACATGGAGACACACATGCTAAGCTTCAAGTTAGTGGAACACGTAATCATTCTTCTAATCATTCTATTGGTACCTTCATTATGCATGCATCCTTTCACAAACAATTATCAAAGTATACAAGATCAAATAATGTGTCAAATAGGATATTCTGCATGAAACTAACCCAATGGTTGTTGAACATTATGTGTAAAGGTTGAGATGATATCAACTAAATCGAATAGCTAAACAAGATGGCTAATTGAGATATAATAATGTTTATAAATCTAACAGCTATCACTGTCGACAATCAAAGACTTCATACCAACCTTTTATTGCATGGTAATCATTTAATATAACTATTGGAAAATATGTTGTGTCACTGCTTACTCTCTTATTCCTTTATTGTTTCACTTTTATACAGGAAAAATATTCTATAGATCTCTACCAACCAATATTATACATTTTGGTAGTGATTAAGAAAATGAATTGCTAGCCTTTTTGTTGAATGGATATCATATAAGAATTTATTGGTGGAAAATGTCCTAAGTTATCATTATATATTGTCTATATGTTTCCCACTCGCACGCAAGCTGACATGTGTGAGTGGTGCTTGCCAATGTATTTAAATGATATGGGAATCCTAAAATTTGTATTTACCCAAGTTCCATTATAATTTTCATCTTGAATGGGACTATTAGATATATTGAGCATTTACATTATTAAATTAGTTTCTAAGTAAACATGATGCATGACATATACTTTCCTAACTCTTATTCTTTCTAAAGTATGTAATCTATCTAATCATAGATATTGAGAGATTGGTTTTCATATGGATATTTTACCAGTTCACATCATTCTCTTAAGGAAATGAGTAGTTTATATCCTTTTCACATATACCTAGAATATGCAAACTCTCTACTTTTAATAAGTTTGGAACATATGATGTTACAGACTAGTATAGGTCTAATTTGTCATGCTAATGATTTTAATATAGAATAAAATTGGCTCAAAATGAACAAATGTGGCTACAACCATCGATAGAGTTTGACAAAAGATGCTTAATCTTATAAAGGGTGCCTCCTACTGGATATTCTAGGTATAAACCACCCTTATTAACTAGGGCCAAAGCTAATCATTACCGAACCTTGACAAATCAACCAAACAGTAGATCTTTGGAAACATCAGTAAGAAAGCAATCAGGGAACTGATTAAATATTCCCTTTTTCATCAATCTTAAAAGGGAACACCACCAATAATTATATACCAAACCACATTATATACACAATTCTTATCACTCTAATTATATAATCCATCATCATAAAATTTTGATACAACTAAATCAAACTTCCTATCACCATACAATTCGAATTACATAAGAATTCAACTATACTAAACAAAACAGCTTAATACCCAACCCCACCTAGGAATCTTAGACATTTGGAGTACATGGACATTTGTACTCTATGTTATTGTGATTTACATATTGTTAATTACAATGATTCTTGGATAAGATTATAGATAACAAGATAAAAACAATGGCCATGACAATCAAAGAGTACACTCAATTTATAAAATTCCATTTCATATAGATAACTTGTAACAGTGATGAAGCAAACATATTACGGTTAAAATACATATGAAGGTATTCTCTTATTAATCTAATAGATACTATAAATCCAACAAGATACATCACTATATGAAAAACTAATATATATAACAACATCATAAATACGCAACTTTATTCTTATGTTCATTTCCTTTTTCATATACATGTTATTGCTATGAATAAGAACTATTAGAAAAATCGATTATACTTTTTTCTCGAGAGTAAATTAAGATAGAACATTATATATTCTAAGTCTAACACTATCATTTTAAACACTATGCATACCATTTTAGTGATTTCTTGCTAGTTGGTTCAAGAAAAAATTCTACAACTCAAAGTCATGCACTAAAAGAGAGATGGACGTTAACCCCTAACCAATATCACAACAACAAAAATGTCAATAGAAATGGAAGTCAAACAAAAAAGGATCAACTGTCACAATCATCTTGTAGTCAACATTGTTAATTAGGTTTCATGCAAGTGTGTGAAACAATAGGAACAATTTGCTATTAAATGGTGTAATAACAAACACATAAATGCATGACACGCATTAACTTATAAATTAATAATCAACTAAAATAATGAAATAAATTATTTGATCATTAAGTTCTCTACTTGGTTTTTCCTTATTTATTTGTATCCCCTAGAACTATTTGATGTATACCTAATTGAGTAGAACCCTCCATGTCTAATATGCATGTCGTCGCTTGTTTCTTATGGTTTGGCTATTCATCCTAGGATAGCTACCATAGACCTAGATCCACTACATGTTTTCCTCAAGATTATAGGATATGACACTCGGCCTCTCTACTAATGGGTTCTCATCATAGGAACATGAGATGAGCACAAACATCATTTTAATCAACAAATGCATCATCTAAGGGATGCTAATGAGATACATCTCTATCAATTATATACTTAGTAACATTTTACATTTTGATGTCATATTTCATAGTACCATATTTCCCATAGTTTATTCCATTTTGTACATACACTTAATATATATGGATTTAGAGTCAGTATCACACCAAGAGAAGCACCTTAAAGTCCATTGTATTATTCCCTCTCATAATCAGCATATTCTCCATTCATGTATCTAATTCATTTGACTAATGCAGACTTCTAAAGAAACTCACAATATTAAAGTCCAAACCAGATGATCTCATCATTTCTCTCATTACGTAGTCCCCATATTCATTTTAAAGTGATTACAACTCAATATTTTTCATGTATGTGTATCCTTACTCTTTAGAGAACAAGTATCTGATAAAGGTTCAGCTAAAAATACACCCATGTTCATCACAAATATTAGTGTATCAATATTTAATAACAAAATGTATGTTTCCTTACCATTCTCACATCACGCCATATGAATAATCTCTAATGGGGAATATGATTTAAATTAAACATCATTTTCAAGTATTCACCCAAATAAGGTTTCACATGTCTTCATTATTAAAATCTTCTTTCTATCTCATACTTTGTACTTACCCGTCGTTAGTCCCACTTCAATTACAATGAACATTTATGATAATATTAAATACCATAACAATATCATGTTCATACCCCAATTTGTTTCATTATATATGAAATGACATATTAGATTTAAATTCCATAACTCATATAGTTGTTTCACTTTTGAACCATGCATTATCTATTATACATTGAATATCATGCCTAACATTATCTCGTCTACCTTATATACTTAATTAAGGAAAAATTTAGGAATTCTTCATTCAAGAAGTATTTAAGCATGCTAGCAATCTAGATTAATATATTTTGATCCCAAACCACATTCTTATGCTTTTCTAGTAAATGTCTTTGAAACTCATATTATTTTAATTATATTATTTAAATTCAATTTTCATATTCACAGATCAATTATTATCGAGAATTATGCAATGCATTTATAAGATTCAACTTAGTATGATTAGAGCTTGCTTATCAATTGCATCCATTTACTTAAAATATTCATCATTTCTCATTAACTACCCATTCATTTCTATTCATTTCTTAATAACTATTATTTTATAAATCATATCTTCTCAATGCAGTTATTAAACAATAATATTTCTCATTAAGTTTATATAAATATTGTATTAATCATAAATAAAAAATCACTAAATAGGCAAAAAACATATTAATCACATATACATGCTCATCTATATAGTGTAATCATCATTCATGTATTCAAATTAAATCTTCTATGGCCATTCCTTTTTTTTTACTTAAGACCTCATCCAAAATTCATTCACTTTTTATCCTAGTAGTTAAGTTAATCACTTCCAATTTCGATAAATGTTTTCAATTAGTGAAGAAGTGCATTCTAGGGTTAAATCTAAATGCTCGGTATACATAGATTACTTACCTCAGTTGTAGCAAACCCTACTATGACTTGATATTGGTCCAAGACTTAATCTCCTAAAAGCTACCCATGGATTTAATTAACCCTCACCCTTTCTATTATAAACCCCTCTAAATTTCACTCTAGGTCCACTAGGTTTTAGTGCCTCATTTTAGGTTTCCAAGTGCTTAGATCTTTAATTAAATTTCAAACATTTATCATAATCCTAACTAGTTTCATAACATCTACATTATTGGTATAAATTGCATTCTCTTGTTTAATTTGACATACCTTCATTATCCCCTTTAATATTATTTTTCTCTTTAATATTTATCATAACCACCTACATCATAACTTGTACAAATTTTGTTTATTTCCATTCATACATATATATAATCAAATATGTCATGAATACTAAAATCCCATTGTGGATTTTATAAACAGATACATCTCCATTAGTTCTCAGAACTTAATCATATCTATGTAATACTTATACAAATACTATCTTATATGTAATCATAGTTCATAATAATATATATACACACATATGAGTGACTTTAGGCAAGATGTCATCAAAATAGAATATACCAGACTATCATACCAAAATACATCATATATCTAGGGTCGAATTACATTAAAAAGGTTATTTGAAATATGAGTATCATCAGTCAATCCTTAACTCATTTACATATTGTATTACCTTTGTTTTCCTTCATACCTATACACTTGAAGTAAATAATACAAAAACTACTAGTGCATGATGGTTAGGAGTATGAAAATAGGCATATATTGGTTTTTTAATAGTTTAATTTCATCACCTAATGTTTCAGATTCTAATTTTACTCATAAAGTGTTTCAAAATGAATTAATGTCATTTCATCAATATGTTCCTTATCATTATCATAATAGGGTACAATATACAAAAATTTCACTAACGTGACATCAGCATTCCACAAAAATATAGGTGAAACTCCCTTTCCATTGACACCCTAAATGAAATTGGAGCATTCAATCAAAAGACATGGATATTAGGATGATTTACCTTTGTGATTTTATGGTCATTGGACTCTGATACATTGGTGTTGTGTTTATCTCAGTAACTCCTTTTCATTTCTCTATGTGGATCTACATTGGTCACCCATGTCATGGTCCGACCAACTTGATTTGAGGTGGGTGGTTATTCCCATGGATCAAGCATTCCCATGCACACATCTAATGGCACAAGCAGGGAACAACATGCATGTTCTCCTTGATTGATGTTTCTCATCCTATGTGAGAGCTTAGGTAGATCCGTGGGGTCCCCCCATCCTTACATCACACATGTTGGTCAATGTGGGATTTGGTGCAAGGACACCCAACCTTTTTTAGAGAAGAGTTGGCATGAGTTCTTGAGTTGGAAATAAAATTAAGAGGTAAATCTAATAAATATTTCATAGTTTATGCTAATTATTGATGGTTGAAAATAGAGAGAGAATGTGGAACAATAGTGAGTTGTTATGGTTACCAAGTAAAAAGTATTTGTTATCTATCATTGGGTCAAAAGATCCAATGAAAGTTAGTGATCATTACCTCCTAAGTCGAATAGAAACATGAGTGGAGTCAGTTGCATATCACAATGATTACATGTTCTTGTGGGAACCATGCCCTTTAAAAATAGGAGGAATGGGCTCATGTAGATTTATCACACCTATATACAAAAGAAATTGAGGGAATAAAGGAAGTAATGAGAGAGGAGGAGAAAGGATATTCACCTTTGTTGGTTGTATTTAATATTAGTTACTATCTCAGTAATAACTAAATAGAATGTCTCTACTAAAGTACATTAGCATTGATCTAGTTTATGTTATGGTGAGTTTCAGGTACACCATATCTTGAGACAAGGATATATATATATATATATATATATATATATATATATATATATATATATATATATATTCCGAGTGTGCAAGGCAGGGCTTCCCACCACAGATAAAATCTTCAGTCTGTTTCTCTTAATGCCTGACACATTCTGCCGACATGAAAAAACGTTGTACTAATGAATTCCGCTACTGGCCTCATCTTGTCCTTCCGGTTTTCATTCCAATTAATATAATAATAAAACAGCCCTCCACTACCTAGCTTGCTCTAGTTGTGGTGAGAAAAAGTAACTTGATTCAATCCAAAGAAGTAAATGGCCTAAATTAGATCAAGCGCCGATTCTCTATGTTTTTTACTCCCGTCCAACCTCCCTCTTACCAATTTAATTGAAGTTACTTATTTCACCTCCGTCTTACAAACAAACTAATACAAGCACGATACGTATTGTTTTTCCATACACGACGCATTTAACAATCACCTATGATCTAAAAAGATAAAGTATATCTGTTTCTATACATAAATGACGGTTTATTATTGGGAGAAAGAGATGGCATGCCTATCATGTTCTCTATTATTAACGTTGTCATCTCAATATGCTGAAACATTTGTAAATCATACAAATATGTATGGCAATATGATGAAATATTTGTAAATCTTTCTAATATGTATGACTTGTTTTTTACCCAATGTCTTTCGGTGTTATTGAAAATTTCAAAAAGCCCCTCACATTTTACAAATCTTGCTCCTTCTAGCTTCTATCCAACTAGTACTTGGATTGACCCGAACCCAACTTGACTAGGGACACTAAACCAAACCCACATTGGCCTTAATAGAACTTGATAAAATTTGTACCTTTAAATATTAACAAAATTAATTATAGAATAATGTAGCTAGACATAAAAATTGTATACCAGTGTCTCATTATTTATTTTAGATTTTAAATTGAGATCAGAAGTGGTCAACTAGCTAACACGAACATATTTAAATTGTTTTCATTTCATCTTTATAAGCTAGGACATCACGATAAGATTATTGTGACATATATTGTCTACACCTATATGAACCAGGATTGTTTTCTTATTTATCATGTGTATTTTCAAAAGATTCAAATATATGAATAATATATTTACAAATCATACTATAAGAAGAAAAATTTATGTTGCTTTAATATTTGACTAGTACAACACTTTCTAACACTAAAGAATAGACAAGGGCCAAGGTTGATTGATATTACACTAATATCTGTAACAACTATTTGTGGAAAGACTCTTCTAATTTGTTGCTAGTGCTAAAATCAAATGAGTCACCTAAACTGTTCTTTAATAAAGTGTGATTCCCTGGATTGTGAATGAAAATTCAACATATAGTCAACATATACATATAATATCTATTTTGTGGATTATTTTGTCCTTGTTGCATATGTTACTCACAACTTGATTCCTAATAACATTTATCTTGTCCCCATACTTATTTTTTTGTATAAATGATGTGATGCAACACCAAATTGATAGTCTAGTAAGTAATATTTTGTTCACAAGTTTGTAAATTGCATAAGCTAGTACCTAGTTCTTTTCAATAAATAGTAATGAAACTAATGGTTGATTTTACTATAAATGAAAACTAATGGTTGATTTTCCAAGTCTAATTAGTGATGAGTTTGCTTGATTTTTTCCAATTCAGTTATAGGTATGTAAGACGATATGGATACATCTATGCATCAATGGAACCTGAAAAAGCAATTTGACATTTCCGAAGTGAAGAGGACCTCTGTTGAAGAATGAAAGAAATGATGATCATTACACAATTTCTCAAGTACGCTGACCTTAATGTATCCACCATTTAGTCTGATGATGTTGATGGTGGATATGTTATGGGGCGATGCACATATCCCCTGGGCTTTTCTCTCTGTTGTTAGAGACAGAAAATAGGTTTTGACTAAGTGCTAGCAAATAGGGTCATTATTGGTTTAACCACACACAAGGAGGTGAACACGGCTTGCGCATGAGAATGCAAAATGCTCAGTAAAAATCGGTTCCCTAAGACCTCGACACCGCTTCATCTAACATGGGTTCTAGAGGTTTGATTAGCTTGGATAGAAATCAACCCCTTACAATTGGAAAAATTGAAATATGGTATAGTTTTTTCTTCATTATTGGGTCATCTTTATATATGTGGTAATCTCCACTAGTATAGAATGGGGATACATCGTTGTGTATTTTAGATTTATAGCGACGATTATTGAACATGAAAATACAAGTTTGAGCACACGATAATAACAAACTAAAGATGACAATAGTTAACACAAACCATGAAAGTAGTTAATATAAGAAGTCTAATTTCATTATCATCACCATCATCGTCAACAACAACATCACCATCACCATCACCATCACCATCAACATCACCACCACCATCACCACCATCACCATCATCATCATCATCACCATCATCAACATCACCAGCACCACCACCACCACCACCATCATCATCACCACCACCATCATCATCATCACCACCACCACCATCATCATCATCACCACCACCACCATCATCACCATTATCAATCATCATCATCATCATCATCATCATCATCATCATCATCATCATCATCATCATCATTATCAGTATCACCATTATCATCATCATCAATCATCATCATCACCACCATCATCATCAATCATCATCACCATCATCATCATCATCATCATTATCACCAATCATGATGATGATGATTACACAATATCATATAGTGAAAAATAATCCAAAGATTTGTGCACCTTTTGGTGTTGATTTTGATGGTGATAGTGATGATGATGATGATGATGATGATGATGATGATGATGATGATGATGATGATGATGATGATGATGATGATGATGATGATGATGATGATGATGATGATGATGATGATGATGATGATGATGATGATGATGATGATGATGATGATGATGATGATGATGATGATGATGATGATGATGATGATGATGATGATGATGATGATGATGATGATGGCAGAGAGGGGAGTTGGAGGGGGAGAGGACTAGGAGGAGGAACAGTGGTAGAGAGGAGGCAACGACAGAGAGGAGGCAGCAAGGAGGAGCTTGAGGCAGAGGAGTGGTGCGCTCCCGCTACAGGCTTGCAACAAGTGCAATCCACGAGGTCGGGAGGCACAGGAGAGATGGGATCTTTGCTTTCGATATTTTTATGGTCCCACACTAACTACCTACGTCTACTAAGACACTACGCCTGCAAACGCACGGGGTCGTGTCGTAGTATAGGTGAGGCGTCAAGTACGGGGTCGATCCGCGGAGATAGAGGGGGCGCTAGAGTTAGACGGCGTGAGCTACGTTCCTAGTGCGGAGAGTAAGGTTTTTAGGGTTTTAAGGTTGGTTGTTGGTTGATTAAACTAAGAGAGCGAGTAATAAAAGCGAGATGGAAACTAAATTATGGAAGAGCAAGTAAATTAGTAAACTAAGTTATCAAACTAACTAAAGCAGGAACAAGAAGGGCTACACTACTCTAGCAAGGCAAGAAGCAAATAAGAACTAAACTAACCACTAGCAAGAGCAAGAGCCTAAGTTAACACTGAAGAGTAAAACTAAGCAATTGACTAAGTTAGACTAAAGCAATTGAACTATACTAGCATTAACAAGCAAACAGAGCAATTAAGGTTTTAAGCAATTAGATGAAGGAGGTGGGCCATTTGGGAATGTGACCTTGACATTAGTTGGGGGATGTCACCATAATAAGTAATTAACATATTTCATTCTAGATTACCAAACCAAACAACAAGGTGGGTGCTATGAGAATGTACCCTATGCTACTAGTTGGAGAACTAGGGCTAGGTGTAATTCTCATAGGACTTACCAAGTCTAGGTCTCTAGGATAAGTGGTATTAGTCAATTGAGGACCAAGGGTGAGGATGGGAGTAGAGATGAGGATATTTTACCTCATGCCACTATCCACCTCAGCCTTTAGGAAATCCTAGGCAATTGCACTAATCACACTTATACTAGTCACTTAGAGCTCACATTTGCATGTAGGAAGAAGGTGATTATGTAGGAAGATAGGGGGCTAGCTAGGGATCCGAATTAGGGACCTAGGAGCCAATCCTATGATAGCTACATAGAAACCAACACCCTAGAGGCAAATGTCTTCAAGCACCACAGGGCAAGCAATTAATGTAATTAAGCAACAACCACATGCACAAGTAATGGGAAATGAGATACAAGCAAAGGCAATCATTATAGAAATGAAATATGTTCATTACAAATTATATTCCCCCAACATGGTATCACAGTCATATTTTTGCCCCAAACAGCCCACCCAAGGGGGCTTAGCTATACATGATCAAACTAGGAACAAAGAAGAAGGGAAAAAGAGTAAGAAACTCCATTGATGCTTGATGTAGCTTGACCACCTTCACCTCCTTGCTGCTATCCATGAACCTCCTCCTCCAAAGGTTCCCAAGGGCATGGAAATGGTAGAATGGATGGATAGAAACCTAGAGAAGCTAGGTTTCTATGGTGGAAATGAGTGGAAAGTGGGTGGAAATGGGATTAAATGCAAGGAAGTAGGTGGATGGGAGTAATGGAGGCAAGGGAGCAGCTGGGGGCGGCTAGGAGGTGCTCTCTCTCGAGCCCTAGAAGCAACTAGTGCTTATATATGAGCTAGGGTTAAGTGGGGGTATAATAGGAAAAGCAATGAAAAAAAGTTAGGTTTTGGGGTGATAGCACGGCCGTGCTGGGCATCATGGCCGTGGTGGGTAGGAGTGGGCACAGCCGTGGTGGAGGAGAACGGCTGTGTTGGCTAAGTGTTAAATCAACAGGTTGATGGGTGAAAACGAAGGCTGGTAGCACGGTCGTGCTGGACAGAACGGCCGTGTTGGGGACTAGGTAGAACGGCCGTGCTGGGTAGCACGGCCGTGGTGGAGGAGGTCGTTCTGAGCAACACGCCCGTTCCATCTTCATCTAGCACGGCCGTGTTGGTCAGCACGGCCATGGTGGCTGACTTGCTTGAACTTCAATAATTTTTCGATCAACCTGTAACTTTGCTCAATTGCCAGCACAGCCGTTCCATGGCACCACAGCCGTGCTGGGGTCTTCTAACACTAGCATGGCTTCAAACTTCATAATTCTTGGATGTCTTTGCTTGGAGACGATTCTTGGCCACTGGAGGTAGGTTGAGGGAGACTTTGGGGCCTTCTTTGGGTCCCTCCTTGAGTGGGGGAACCCTAGAACTCCCTCTCTCTCTCATCCATCTAAGCATGGTCCAAGTACCTGAAAAATAGTGCAAAGAACATCCATAAGCGTATTTGCAATGATAATCATATTGGGGGAAAATACTTGTAATCTAACATGTTTAGATGCAACTTAAATACAAAATGGCACAGGATGGAACCCTAAAATAGGGCTGCATCACCACCCCAAACTTAAAACATACTTGTCCTCAAGTATGCTCCAACTTAATCTCTCTTTTCCATTCTTTTCAACAAAAACAAATGACAAATGCAAAGCAGCAGAAGATTATTGAATATATATAGTCTTGGAAATGACTAAGTGCATGTGTCTCACGTCTCTCCTCTCCTTCTTTCACAACCCAATCATGAACTGAGCACTGAGCATACAAACTTCAAATATAAAGCATAGAAACAAAACCTGTCCATATGTCCTTTATGTCATTCCGGGTAAACCATTTCATGTTGATGTTAATCACAGGTGACTAGAAGTGTTGTTTCACTTTCATGCATTTGGTCTTATGCTTCAAACCACAGTAGATGATCCACTTGGCTGTAGAAAGGGTAAAGTGAGCTAGATTTGATGTTTTCTAGCTCAATGGGTATAAAAGAAGAAGAAAGGGTTGCGGTAAGATTTGGAGTGCTTTTACACACTCTTCTTTTCTTTATTTGAATGCTCTTAAACAAGAGCATCCTTTTATTTTATTTTTGCTTTTCTTTTTCTTTTTCTTTGCCCTTGGTGTAGATAGGGCATATGGTGGATAGAGTGAAGCGGGGAGATAAAGATGTGGCCACCTCAAACTTTTGGAGGTGGCCACGGCTAATATGTGCACTTTGGCATCTTTTTATGAGGCGGAGGGGTATGAAGATGGTGGAAGAATAGTCAGATCAAAGAGGGGTCATCAGTGTAGTTTTCAACATACGATTCCCTGCATAAAAGCTAATTCAACACTTCACCAAGTAATATCACATCACATGATAGAATTAACACAATATTCATATTTCTACCAAGTGATTCCATTGGCTTTAAGCGTTTGTCGATTGCTCAATTCATGATTCAACCAAAGCATTCACAGACTTAAGAGATGTGGTTCACATGTAAAAAGTCACAAACAAGACCATATATCAATAAGATCTATGAATGTAGCATGCATTTGTCATAAGAGTAAACCTTTTCATTTCAAACATTGGAGATTAAGTCAAAACATCCTATCGGAGCAAGAATATTCAAATTTGGGCAAAATTGGCCAAAATGGTGCCAATTTGCACTAAATCACATCTAAACCTACTTTAGGGAATTTTAAAGACATAAAGCAGCAAATCCTACATAACATGCACAAGAAATTATCAAAACTACATGAGAATGCAATGCATGGTATGAAGAAGCAAAATTTTGAAAAATTACGCAAAAATGCAGAAATCAACTACATGTCATGCAAAGATGCAAGCAAAAGACAATCTATACTAGGTGGGTTAAACATCAAATAAACAATGATCAGGTGGAACAAGCAACTGTCAAAATAAGCTAAAAACAGAGGACTTACCGCCCTACCACCCCAAACTTTTGAACCATGTTGTCCCCAGCATGAAACTAAAGCTTAGGGATGATAGGGTAGAAGTCAGGGTTGTGGTGGTGTGGGGTCCTGCGACGGGCCAGACTGTGGAGGAGGCTGCTGGTAGTAGTAGCCCCAGTACTCCGCCTTTGGAGGCGGGTATGTCTCCTGGTAGCTAGCAATTGACCCCCAGAAATCCTCCCCCCATTGGGGGTTTCTTTGTGTCTGTGAATGTGGTACTGATACATGTGGTTGATTTGGTGATGCATCTGCTGCTGAGCCAACCACATGTCCTGTTGCATTTTCCGAATCCCTTTCAACTGTGCATGGATGGATGCCATATCATATGCATTTGTCGGAGGTGGTTGCACCTCAAACTCTTCCATTCTCGGTCTTGTGCGGCGTGGATGCTCCAAAGATCGTTGTTGTTCTGGCACGTTGGTTTCCCCCTCTTCATCAAGTAAGAATACACTTGGTGCTTTGTATCCCTCTCTAGGGGTGTCTTCCTCATAGCGTGATAACTGATTGAGAAAATCATCCACAGGCCCTGCATCCTTAAGCAAAAGGGGGGCATGGTAAGGGAGTTCCAAAGTGATACCAGGGTAGTCGGGGTTCAGCACATAAAATTTTTTGTCATCGTTGAGGGATATCGTCTGTGACCTCACAAGATAGTTTAGGTTCACATATTTGTTTCCATCTACCTTGGTGATCCCTTCCAGATTGCATCCCAACGCCCTCGCCAAAGTGGTGACAATCCCTCCCATGATGAATGGGTTTCTACTTTTGGATGGGATTGTCTTCACGTGATCAATAACCATGGCACCCACGTTCACAAACCCCTCGCTTACAACTGTATCCATGAGAAAAAGGTATTTTTAGGTGTCCGATCCTTGATTATCATAGCGACCAAACACGGTATTTGCCAGCACTTTTTGCAAATATCTCAAGAGTGGGTTGTGGATCTTTCTCATTTTAGATTTCCCTGAAGAGAAAGTAGATTCGCCTGTGAGCGTCTTCCACATCTTGGCGTAATCTGCCTTACCATTCTTATCAAATCTTCCCCCGTCGAATTTCCTTGCCATTTCTGGGTTGGGGGCAAAGATTGCATTGATCTGAGATGCGTTGAGGACTTGTGTTGAGCCATTTAATTTGAACCTGATAGCATCCTCTCCCCGATACTGAACCTTCTCTAAGGTTGTGAAGAACTCACGAGTGATCTCCAAGTATTCTTCTTCGACCTTAGTTAAAATATCGTACAATCCACAGCGTTTTAGATGAAACCCAAAACTGAAATTGACACCTAAGGCTTCCATTGTGGGTACACATGCATATCTAGTGGCAATCACCCTTCTTGTCATGCATTCGGGGTGAAGGGGTTTCACTGCTTCGCTTCTTGCGATTCCTCTGCCATAAGTGGTTCCTTGTGGTTGCTTTCCCACCTATGTGAGTCTGTCCTCCTCTAATCTTAATAGGATATCCACTGGTTAATCCTCCAATTCCTCGCTCTCAGTATCATCCACTTCCTCTTCTTGATAGGTATGTGACCCCGAACTTGTGTCCAAGTTCAAGGGCACTCTTTCATTGCGTCCACTGGGTCGGGCAGATGATGTCGAATGCCTTGCTGGAGCTGGTCGTGGCGGTAGGCGTGAGGACAAAGCTTCATTAGTTTTCTTAGTCCTTCGCTCATGAGCCGGTGCGGTGACTTCAATAGAATCCACCAGATTCTCCAGCTCTTCTTCTTCTTCCTCCTCTTCCACAGTGTTGTTGTAGCTTGGATCTGAGAAGTGCTCGCTGGAGGGAGGGTGTAGTCGAGAGGTGCTCATTGAAGCTGACCGTCCAAAGAAACGTGAAATTGAATTGGACGGTGAGGAGGCGCTGTCGGACTGTTGTGAACCGGACGCTCGTTTGGACCTTCTTTTGCCACCGGTGAGGATTCTTATGGTCTTCTCTACTCCTTTCTTGATTGCTTTGCCCATGACCTTCATGATTGCAAGATTCTCTAACGAGGGACGAAGCTTGCACTGGAAAAACGCAGCTCCGGGCTGATGGGGCGGAATTTTTGTGTAGCTGGAGGAATCGGTGGTGATGAACGGTGGAAATCGAAGCTAGAGGTTGGGGAAAACGATTAGGGACCAAAGGAACCTCAGATCCGGAGTTTGGGAGCAAGAGGAAGTGATTTGGGGGTGTAGGGAACTCGCCCTAATCTCCAGAAGTCGTAGCACGACCGTTCTGGTTCTTAAAAAAGAACGAGGGGTCGTGTTGGGTCAGGGTAGATGTTAGGTTTATATGGGCCAACACGGCCGTTTTCGACAACACGGCCGTGTTGCCAGGGGCCAAAATCTTCAATCAACCTGTTGGATGCGTCTTTATCAGCACGGCCATTCCGTTTCAGCACGGCTGTTTTGGTCTGGTGCCAGCACGGCCATTTTGGTCAGCACGGCCGTGCTACTCTCTTTCAAGTCAAAACTCAAAATTTCATCAAAACTCTTCGAAACTCATCATTTAATCATCATGAATGATCTCCTCTTGGTGGAATATCCACCACCCTGAGTGACTGTGCCTCAATCTTCAGCTTGAACCTGTTCAACCTATCATTACTTCAAAACTAAAAACAAAACTATCAAGCATGAGTGTGTGTGTGTATTTGTGTAAAACAAAACTAAAGTATCAAAAGAGGGGTTCGAGAATCTCAAACCACGTGGGTTGCCTCCCACTAGCGCTAAATTTAATGCCTTCAGCCAAGCTTATTGATTGTTGGACTTTTTCACTTTTTCGAAATCTTCAAAAGATCCTTGTAGTAAATCCCTTTCTCATCCTTGTCCAAGCATTCTTCTTCCTCAGATTCTTCTTCTATAAGCATGACAATATCGAAATCTTGGTTAGCCTTGTCTGAGCCGACCTCAACAACATATTTCAGTCTTTTCCCATTAACGACGAATTCCTTAGCTCCTTCTTTTTCACAAATGATCACTGTCCCGGATCGGTACACCTTCTTGACAAGGTAAGGACCTTCCCATCTAGAACGAAGCTTTCCAGGAAAGAACTTCATTCTTGAATTGTATAGCCATACCCATTTGCCGGGCTCAAACTCTTTCTTCTTTATGATCTTGTCATGTAGAAACTTGGTTCTTTCCTTGTAGCTCTTTGACATTTCATATGCTTCATGCCACATTTCTTCCATCTCATGCAATTGAAACTTTCTTTTCATTCCGACTTTCTCTTCATCGAAGTCCATCGTCTTCAAGGCCCACAATGCCTTGTGCTGCATCTCAACCGACATATGGCAACTCTTACCATAGACAAGCTTGAACGGTGTAGTGCCAATCGGGGCTTTGTATGCAGTCCTATATGCCCATAGAGCTTCATTGAGGCGAAGTGACCAATCCTTGCGGTCCGGTCGCACCGTCTTCTCCAAAATGAGCTTTATCTCCCTATTTGCCAACTCAACTTCACCACTCATTTGAGGGTGGTAAGGAGTAGCTACACGATGGTTCACTCCATGTCTCTTTAGCAGTCCCTCAAAAGTGTGGTGGATGAAATGACTCCCGCCATCGCTAATCATAGCCCTTGGAACACCAAAACGGCTAAAGATGTTGGATTTCACGAAATCACACACCACCTTGTGATCATTTGTCCTTGTTGCCACAGCCTCAATCCATTTTGATACATAGTCTACAGTGACCAAGATGTAGACATACCCGAAAGAAGAAGGGAAAGGACCCATAAAGTCAATCCCCCAAACATCAAACACTTCTACCACAAGAATAGGTGATAGAGGCATCATGTCCCTCTTTGAGATTGTAACTGTTGGCTAAATGGACATCTATAAAATCCCTTTGTTTTGATTATGACAAACATTTCATTCTTATTTATCTAACGAGCTACTTAAGTGTGCAGGAGTATGGTGGATGACGAAGCAACTAGGGAGATCATAAGTTTATAGTTTTATTTTCATGCAATGTAATCACTATTGTAAAAACTTGTACAGTTATATAATGTACAAGTACCTAGATTGCATGTAAATCAAGCAATGGATCTTCCCTAGCTACACACCATAGTTAGACAAGTCATCCCTTCTAATAGGATCACATTATGCACACTCATGTACACACTTAGTATCTTAATTGATAGATTGAAACAGAGTCAATCTCGGTCGACACACTCCTCGACCGAGACACTCTCGGTCGACAACCTTCTCGACCGAGAATTGACCTAAAGTAGCCGTTAGACTTAGCAAATGAGTTAGTTGGCAGTTGGAAGTGAACGTTGCACTCAGAGAGCCTGTCGGTCGAGGAAAGCTCGACCGAGTGGGTGTCTCGGTCGACCATCTGTCGACCGAGACGGTCTCTGACAGAATCTGCAGAGTTAAAGCAATTAGCCGTTGTAAAAACGACCAATCTATTCCTAACGGCTAATTGAGCACTTGGAACCCCCTAGAAACTATCTAGAAGGTCCTTAAGCATACTTAGGCTATCCCTATAAATAGGACAAGCTATAGGACACTAGAATTCACCTTGCTACACTTGAGAATTCTTTCTAAGCACTCTTGAGCAATCTTTTACAAGCAATTGAGCACTGTGATCACTTGGCCATATTCCATCTAGCTCAAGCTCGTCCTATAGGCTAGATTTTCCTAACCCTAGCATCCACAAGTCTATTACCTTGGCTAGGAAAATCCATACGCTTGATATAGGCAATTCAAGCCTTGAGCTTAAAAGGATAAGTTGTACTTTCCTATTTTCTTTCTTGTTCCTTGTAATATTTGTACTCTTCGTTGCTACTCCAGGGAGGAGGCTGCATATAGGAAGAGGGTGAAGCTCTTCGTGTGAAGAGGAGGACTTTGGACTACTTCAGAAGGCTATCTTGACGGGAAGCTACTTCGGGAGGGAGGCTACTTCAAGGGGGAGCTTGAAGTTACTCCAAGGAAGGCTGCTTCAAGGTTGGCAAGATTACTTCTAGGTGAAGGCTGTCCAAAGGGTGTTTAGAGAGTGTTGTAATTTTATGTAACATCCTTGAAAGGTAATAAAATTCAATACTTTCAAAATCCCGGTTGGGTAAGCAACCGGGTAGTGGACTGACTCCTTAGTATTTGCTAAGGTGGAACCACTCTAAACACCTGTGTTCCTCTTCTCAATCTTTTACTTTGGTTGTTTAAGTTTAAATTGTTTTAAATTATCATAAAACTCTATTCACCCCCCCTCTAGAGGTTTTCAATTGGTATCAGAGCAGGCTTCAAGGAGCCCTAACAAGGTCTTGAAGAAATAAAGGGAGGAGGTGACTACAACCACAAGAAAAGGAGCATGGACCAAAGTTCGACAAGTTGCAATTGGTGCTTGGGAACAAAGCACTCTACGTCTAAATGTCCATGGAGGTCAAAGAAAAGAGATGCACATAAAGAATGCTTCGTTGCTACAATAAGTGAGGAAGAAGAAGAAGAGGTAAGTTTGCTTGATTTACCCAAGGAGGAGTTAGTTGCTATTATCGAAGAAACACATAACAAATATGTTGAATACAAAAAGAAATTAAAGAAATCAAATAAAGAAAATGATGATCTAAATGCTAGACTTCTTGAACTTACATCCGAAAATGATGATTTATATGCTAAATTGAATACTCTTGGTTTTGAAAAAGATAGCATTATGACTGACAATCGTACTTTGAAATCATCTCTGAGTAATAGTGAAGTGAAAATTTTCACTCTAGAGACTAACTATGATCTTCTATGTCAAGAAAAGACTGAATTACTTGCAAAATTAAATGATATTCAAAAACAACCTATATTGTGCACCCATGTAGATTATGACAATATAGTGAAAGAAAGAAATATGTTATCATCCAATCTAGATCAAGCAAAGTTAGATATCAAGAAAAGAATGGATGAGATCGTTAAGTTGCAACAACAAGTTAGCAAGTTAAGCAACAATGGAATCCTTGATAATATACTAGAAAATTCCTATCATCAAATAGGAAGAAGAGGACTAGGTTATAAGCCTAAAGAGAAATCCCATCAAACTAGAAGGACACAAGCGAGTCAATTTGCTTATATACCTAAAGGCACAAAAATGTATATACCCAAGGATAACCTAAATCAAAACCATAGAAAAAGGCTTGAGGTTGATACAATTTGTTGTCATTATTGCTCACGCCTTGGACATTATTCTTTCTCGTGCCCATACAAGAAAAAGAATGTCGAGATGGTATGGGTTCCAAAAACCCCAAATTAAATAGGTTCGACTAAGTTGAGATATGACCATAGACCTTAATTTGTATATTCTTATGTCTTTCTCAACTTAACATTTAGGGATAACAAATCTTTGCATTATATGTGAAAATTATTTAATCATTCTTTTCAGAAATTCTTGCAATGAATAAAATGTTTCAAACAAATTTTTTTTATGCTTTTACATTTTAGTCTCTCCAAAGAAATCTTAAATTCATAAATGGATATTATTCTTGAATATGCTTCACCATATTTGATGTCCTTATTTAGCTCTCATAATTAGTACACCTTAATGAGTCTCAAGCTATCTACAGAACTTATATTTCGCATATAAATGATTCATACTGGAAACCTGCAAAATATGCCTCCTGGTTAAATTAAAATTTGACCAAGGGGCACTATGGTCGTAATCAAGGGCGACCTAAAATAAACTTTGATAAAAACTGTTTATTTGAACGTTATTTTATTGAACTTTATCTTAGCATATTTTTTAAATTAAAACGTCAAATCATTTGTGGTAATCAGAAGCCTTAAATATTATTACTCCCTTGGAATATACATATGCTCTACAAAAATTGTTCTATGATTTGTATTAAGATTCAGCAAAAACAATTGAACTCAGAAAGTTAGTCGGTCGACGAGTGCTCGACCGAGAACCACTCGGTCAGCCCGTCTCACTCGACCGATAAAATCTAAACAGACTCAGTCTCAGACAAACTGTCGGTCGATGAGTGCTCGACCGAGACAATGTCGGTCGACAAGCGCTCGACCGAGAAATAGCCGTTGGATATGACCGTTGCGACCCGACCGTTATGACCGTTTTCTTTACCGTTGGAGGACCAAGTGGCGCGTCTGCAACTCGACCGTTGCGGACGCTCGGTCGACGAGCCGTCGACCGACCAGGTCGCTGGAATTCTATAAATAAGTGTAAAAACGAGTCACTTACTCACACTTGCATTTCCTTGCTTCCATAGTCCATCTCTAGTGCAATTTCGTGCAATCCTTCAGCACTCTTACTCTCAAAACTTCCTTGCTTCTTCTCCACTCTCAAGAAACACAATGGCTTCATCATCAACTGTCCGAGGGAAGAAGAAAGTTGCTGGAAGAAAAAGAAGAGAAGAGAGGGAAGCCACTCCGCCATTGACGATCATCAATGACATAGCTTTCGTCGACGGAGATGCTGGAGACAGATACTTTCGGCTTTCCTCTAAAACCCCTCTTCCCCGACGTCCGGTCGAAGTGATGGACTTCATCAACATCGTAGACCTGGAGCATCTCTTTGGAGTACAAAAGCTGAAGGACTTCATCAATCCATCCTTTCCTTCCTACTCCATTAAGGTAGTAAACGAATTCTATGCCAATCTTATATCTCACACCGAAAATGACACCACTTTCTTCTATACCATGGTCAATGGGCATAGTTTTAAGTTTTCCGAAGGGGATATTCTTGACATGCTTGAAATTGATATAGATGAATATCAAGATTTCCTTGACCTTACCTCCAGCAATCCAATAAATTTATTTTCCGATGATGACCATACCATTAGCTTAAGTGATATCAAAAGAGCCATATTCCAAGCCAATACCACTTGTCATGAAGATAGGGGAACCTATTATGCTATAAACCTAAAACCAGCATGTAGAATAGTAAACCTTATTGTTTCCACCAACATACATCCACGAGCCAATAAATCCGAGGTTCCCATTTTCCGCATGTGTCTCATTTATGCCATCATAAAGGAAATTCCCATCAACTTCATTCGCATAGTACTTAAAAATATGCTTGAGTTCTCTGGCAATCCACCATATGCCGATTTTGTATGCCAGATTACTCAACATTGTCTTAAGGTAAACATTGAAGATATGGGATATATGTGGGAGCGTAGACCACCAAAAATAAGTAAGAACACCGTAGAGAAGATGGGGATTGATTTTGGCCATAAAAAGGCAAGAGTAGAAGGAGAGTCATCACATCAGGATATACCACCCCCTCCTTCTACTAACCTTTCCATTGATCCCATCCAAAATACCCTTACTTATATTGCTGGCTCCCAATACCATCTTAGTAAACAATTAAACTACAATCACCATGCCATGACATATTTGAATCAAAGAATGCAAAACCTTTCTCCTGGCCAAACCGATGAATATCCGCATTCTTTAAACCCTGGCATGCTCGACCCATTTAACCCCTCATACAACTACTATCAACCTCCACCTTCACCATCAATGGATCTTGCACATACTCAATTTTCGTCCATACAATTGCAAGACATAGCTGCTCATTTCCGTTTTGACCGAGTTCCCACTTTCCTGGAAGCATATGCATTGACTACAACTGGTGCTTTGGATTGGAAAACTTTGGTCCAATACTATGGAGCTGAGCCATTTCTTGGGAAAGATCCGGACATTGATGTAATCCTTAAATCTTTCCTGTGAAGCGTTGGTGTTGTAATAGTTGTATTCCATATGATTGTAATCTTCTTCATGTTATTGAATGAAAATTGCTACTCTTTTCACATGATTATTTATTTTGGCATACTTCAAAATATGGATCATTGGTTCATTATTGTAGAGCATAACAAATAAGGAAGTAATAACAATTCAAAGGAAAAATATTACTACTATTAAATCAACCAATGCAGAAAATTCTGTTCTCCAGAACCTTTCTCGGTCGAACAATGGTCGACCGACCTGGTTCCTGTTTTCAGACTGCCATAATAATTGCATATATCTTTGTAAAATCTTTTATATGAACAATAAACACAAATCTGAATGATTACAAATTTTTTTCAAATAATGTGCAAACATTATTTTGAAAAAGGGCTATGACCTTAGTATTGTTAAACAAGATTTGTGTGATTGAGAGATATTGTGGCTAAATTAGACAAGCATAAAATCAATATTCTTAAAGGAATATCCATTTAAGGGGGAGCAAAATACAAATTTAAGGAGGATGTTTTCTTTGATATCTGCGGCTCTTAAAAAAAAAAAAAAAAAAAAAAAAAAAAAAAAAAACGACTACTTATGCTTTTATGGTTTAATATTTATATGAACGTTTCAATTGGTAATTTGCAAATTGTTGCATCTTAGCAATTGCCTTACATTTTGGCTATTCAATGGACATCTTTTTCGTTCATTTTTGATGGGATATCTAATCAAGGGGGAGTTTTTAAATAAAACGGTTATCTTTTTGAGATGACAAAGGGGGAGAGATATATAAAACTATAACTTAATACTTATGACAAACTCAATCAATGAGTTTCATAAATATACTCTTGGCTTTACATTGAAAGTTGCTATATTCCCAAATGAACTGGATTTCATGTTCCATAATTCACTGGGGATACTAAGCACACATTTTATAAATAAGAGGAAAAGTTCCAAACGGCAATCTAAAGGTATGGCATTTCTATGTTTTATATTTCCTTTATTCATATTCTGGAAATGTTTGTCATCTTCAAAAAGGGGGAGATTGTTGGCTAAATGGACATCTATAAAATCCCTTTGTTTTGATTATGACAAACATTTCATTCTTATTTATCTAACGAGCTACTTAAGTGTGCAGGAGTATGGTGGATGACGAAGCAACTAGGGAGATCATAAGTTTATAGTTTTATTTTCATGCAATGTAATCACTATTGTAAAAACTTGTACAGTTATATAATGTACAAGTACCTAGATTGCATGTAAATCAAGCAATGGATCTTCCCTAGCTACACACCATAGTTAGACAAGTCATCCCTTCTAATAGGATCACATTATGCACACTCATGTACACACTTAGTATCTTAATTGATAGATTGAAACAGAGTCAATCTCGGTCGACACACTCCTCGACCGAGACACTCTCGGTCGACAACCTTCTCGACCGAGAATTGACCTAAAGTAGCCGTTAGACTTAGCAAATGAGTTAGTTGGCAGTTGGAAGTGAACGTTGCACTCAGAGAGCCTGTCGGTCGAGGAAAGCTCGACCGAGTGGGTGTCTCGGTCGACCATCTGTCGACCGAGACGGTCTCTGACAGAATCTGCAGAGTTAAAGCAATTAGCCGTTGTAAAAACGACCAATCTATTCCTAACGGCTAATTGAGCACTTGGAACCCCCTAGAAACTATCTAGAAGGTCCTTAAGCATACTTAGGCTATCCCTATAAATAGGACAAGCTATAGGACACTAGAATTCACCTTGCTACACTTGAGAATTCTTTCTAAGCACTCTTGAGCAATCTTTTACAAGCAATTGAGCACTGTGATCACTTGGCCATATTCCATCTAGCTCAAGCTCGTCCTATAGGCTAGATTTTCCTAACCCTAGCATCCACAAGTCTATTACCTTGGCTAGGAAAATCCATACGCTTGATATAGGCAATTCAAGCCTTGAGCTTAAAAGGATAAGTTGTACTTTCCTATTTTCTTTCTTGTTCCTTGTAATATTTGTACTCTTCGTTGCTACTCCAGGGAGGAGGCTGCATATAGGAAGAGGGTGAAGCTCTTCGTGTGAAGAGGAGGACTTTGGACTACTTCAGAAGGCTATCTTGACGGGAAGCTACTTCGGGAGGGAGGCTACTTCAAGGGGGAGCTTGAAGTTACTCCAAGGAAGGCTGCTTCAAGGTTGGCAAGATTACTTCTAGGTGAAGGCTGTCCAAAGGGTGTTTAGAGAGTGTTGTAATTTTATGTAACATCCTTGAAAGGTAATAAAATTCAATACTTTCAAAATCCCGGTTGGGTAAGCAACCGGGTAGTGGACTGACTCCTTAGTATTTGCTAAGGTGGAACCACTCTAAACACCTGTGTTCCTCTTCTCAATCTTTTACTTTGGTTGTTTAAGTTTAAATTGTTTTAAATTATCATAAAACTCTATTCACCCCCCCTCTAGAGGTTTTCAGTAACATCCCTGACCTGGGTTATGCTTTAACCCTAGGTGTTTTGATTAAGAAAGATGATTATATGCTTAATCTCATCTTGTGAAAAGTAATTAAGGCTCAAAAGGAACCTATGTTTCAATTTTTGGTCATGTTTGAACAATGTTGAAGCAATGTTTGCTTATTTTGGACTAAAGTGCAAATTACCCAAGTTGAGGGGTTAAATTGCAAATGTTGCATGATAAGATGTTCCTCTAATTTTGATACATCATAAGAATGAATATGATGTAGTATTATGGTTTCCACAAGCTTGGACACCAAGACTAAGCTTGTAAAGCAATCCTTGTGCATTAAAACCTAGTTTTGGTGTAATGTGCAATTTACCCAAAATATAGGGTTCAATATGAAAATTACCACTTCAATAAGGTCCTTAATGTTTCTTGTCATCAGGTAGAGAAAATAAAATGAGAGGGGCATCTCATTTGAATTAAGTTGGAGGAGAGAGAATCTTGATATTAAAATAATCAAGATTTAATCCTAATTGAAACCCTAATTCAATTTAGGGAAAAAATGAATGTATTAATTAAAGGGCCTTCAACCAAAATGTTATTGGTTGATTTTGGTTAAGGATGGACGTTCTTTTGCCAAGATAAGGAACGAAAATATCCTAAGTAGGTGAAACTCCACTCACCTTATTATAAAGAAAAGTAATATCCACTCACATGTGGGATATTATATTATAAGCATTAAGGTGCTTAATTTGCTTTTCTTTAAATTGAGGATAATGAAGGATAATTAAAGGCAAATGAAGATGCCTCGTATCCATGGAGTTGAGGGGGAAGAGGCGGCCATAATTTTTGGATTAATTGGATTTTTATATGGCATTTTCTCTCTCATCAATTTCCTTATAAAAGTGCCATTTCCAAGCCCAAACCAAGGCTTTTCGGCCCTTTCTTCTTCCTTTGATTGGGATGAGCTCAAGGGGACTTAGGAGCAACAGGAGGACGAGCTCCAACCTGTTGGTAAGCCCTTGACCCTCGTTCTTCATGATTTCATGGTGGAAATCGAAAATAAATTATGGATCCCTTCTTATTTCGATCTCCTCTTCAACCCTAGCCAACTTTTGCAATCAAAAGCTTGAAGACGATCCTAGGGGGATTTGCTAGAGCTTCATCCACCATTAATGGCGTGATCTTGGAGCTTTGGAGCTCAATTGGAGGCGGGTTTTATAACTTAAACCCTCAAACATTGCTATTGCATCAATCTTCTATGCTTTGTTGATTGATTTCTTCAATTTTATACACTTTTGTTTCTTTGATGCAAATTCCATCAAGAACGGTTGCTTTTCTTGGGTGCACGAAGGAATATGATGATGAAATCATCATAAGAAAGCACCTCACCAAATATCTTGGGAGAAAACGATCTCAAAAGTTGGGACCAAACGGTTTCACCAAAACCGTTTGGTGACCAAACGGGTTGCAAACCGTTTGGTGGAAAACCGGTTCAAACCCATTTGAAGGAGTTGAAAAAGCGTTGACCGTTTGGGAATCTCGTTCCCAATTATGTAGGCTAATGACCCTCCAAATTGTAGGGGTTAACTCCAAAGGAATCATAGGTTGAAGGCCAATCAATTAGACAAATCGAATTGAATTAAGTGCTGATTTTCAACCTGAATAACTTGACCTGCTTGGGAAAACGGGTTCAAGACCATTTGAGATGGTTGACCAAGCGTTGACAGTTTGGGATTCCTGTTCATAATGATGTTGGTTAATGACCCTCCAAATTTGAGGGGTTAACTCCAAAGGAATAATAGTTTTAAGGCTAATCAATTAGGAAAACCTAATTGGATTAAGTGCTGATTTTCAACCTGATTAACTTGACCTGCTTGGGAAAACGGGTTCAAGACCGTTTGAGTGAGTTGACCAAGCGTTGACCGTTTGGGATGCCTGTTCATAATTATGTTGGTTAATGACTCTCCAAATTTGAGTGGTTAACTCTCAAGGAATCGTGAGTTGAAGGCTATTCAATTAGGCAAACCCTAATTGAAAACAGTGCTGAAATTCCAATGAGTTAAGTTGAGATTTTGGGTTGATTAGCCCAAACGGGTTCAAGACCGTTTAGGGATCATCCAAACGGGTTCAAGACCGTTTGGGTATCACCCCAAGACCGTTTGGAGGTCTGGGGTCAAGTATAGTTGATCAATTGAAGGTCCAAAGGTACCAAACATACTGCAACTCAATGCTGATTTGTTGATCAACTCGATAGACCAATCCATGATGATTTTTCACTAAAGTCCAAAGGTTGGATGAGCCAAACGGTCTCAAGACAGTTTGGAGCTCATCCAAACGGTCTCAAGACCGTTTGGTGGTCACCCAAGACCGTTTGGAGGTCTAGGGTTGAGTATGGTTAGGTGTTTGAAGGTCTAAAGGTACTAAGCTGATATACAATGCAATGTTGATTTGGTGATCAATCCAATGAACCAAACCCCAATTGGATTGCTTAGATTTGAGTGATATGATGGCCAAACGGTCTCAAGACCGTTTGGAGGTCATCCAAATGACCTCAAGACCGTTTGGGCTCAGGTCATACCCAATTTAGATGATGGTTCAATGGTTTCAAAGTAACTAGTATTACATTGATTAGTATTGAAGGATCATCGATTTTAAACCCTAATTCAATTGAATCAAACCCTAATTTATGACCAATTGAGGGTTAATTAAGGGTCAAATCAGTTGAAGGTTGAACTATTTAACTCAATTGAAGTATGAGTATAGGTCCAATTGATGATTGGTTCCATGAATTCAATGTCCATGAATTCAATGATTGAAGGAATCAACATTGAATATCCTAAGTCAATTGGGTATCTTATGTAATGGAGGTCCAATGTGATTGAATCTCTTGATATTTAAGATTATGAATGATCCATTGATCCAATTATGATTAGTAATGATTATCAATGAAGGTACAAAGGTTGAAACCCTAATAGTACCTAAGAGATTAGTGCCAATTAAGGGATGAATCCCTAATTGCTTATAGGATCAATGACTTGATACACTATGTTAATCATAGTTGTATGTACTCGAATGAAGGGTTGATATGACCTAATCAAGTTGAGAAGTGGATAGCATGAATTCATACATGAATATGATTCATGTGGTGGTTAAGGGTTATGATCCTTAAGTAAAGATATCATGAAACCCTGGTTAAGGGTGTATTCTTATGAAACCCTGGTTAAGGGTGTATCCTTATGAAACCCTAGTTGAGGGTGTATCCTTATGAAACCCTAGTTGAGGGTGTATCCTTGTGAACCCTGGTTGAGGGTGTATCCTTGTGAAACCCTAGTGGAGGGTGTATTATTATGAACCCTGGTTGAGGGTGTATCATTGAGAAACCCTAGTTGAGGGTGTATCATTGTGATTGTTTATAGGCAACTTTATAATAAAGCCATGCCTTAAACTAAAATAAGTCCATATCATGTGAGATAGCTGGACAATTCTACTGTGTGGCCTATGCATTATATGCTAAGGGTGAGTATTCTGTGATGGAATGTATTAAGAGGGGAAATACCTTAATACAAGATAAAGTTGGTTAACTCAAGAGGGTCTGAATTAATGAGAAATGGGGAACCCTAACCCTAATTTGGGGAAAAGGGAATGATAAGCCCTGTTTGATAGTGAACCCTAATTCCTGGTTCAGGAATGATGGTGTTACTATTGTATCACATGATGTGATGAATATCTTGTATGACTGTTATCATGCCTAATAACCATGCAGTCATGATGAGATGATGAATATAGCCAGGTTTGGGGCTGTGACATTTATTTAATAAATGTGAATAAGTTATTGCCTAGTGAGAGGTGACAAGATGTGAATGGCCTTGTGAGCCATGTGAATAAGTTGTTGCCTAGTGAGAGGTGACAAGATGTGAATGACCTTGTGAACCATGTGAATAAGTTGTTGCCTAGTGAGAGGTGACAAGATGTGAATGGCCTTGTGAGCCATGTGAATAAGTTGTTGCCTAGTGAGAGGTGACAAGATGTGAATGGTCTTGTGAGCCATGTGAATAAGTTATTGCCTATTGAGAGGTGACAAGATGTGAATGGCCTTGTGAACCATGTGAATAAGTTGTTGCCTAGTGAGAGGTGACAAGATGTGAATGGCCTTGTGAGCCATGTGAATAAGTTGTTGCCTAGTGAGAGGTGACAAGATGTGAATGGCCTTGTGAGCCATGTGAATAAGTTATTGCCTAGTGAGAGGTGACAAGATGTGAATGGCCTTGTGAACCATGTGAATAAGTTGTTGCCTAGTGAGAGGTGACAAGATGTGAATGGCCTTGTGAGCCATGTGAATAAGTTGTTGCCTAGTGAGAGGTGACAAGTTGTGAATGGCCTTGTGAGCCATGTGAATAAGTTGTTGCCTAGTGAGAGGTGACAAGATGTGAATGGCCTTGTGAGCCATGTGTGATGCTTGGGTAACAAGTATCATGTCTCTTTGTAGCATTTGTGTTAATAAGTTATGCTAGAGAACTTGGCTGATGTTACCTTTCTGTTATATATCTATAGCTCATTGATGATTATTCATATATGTTGCATTCATTTCAAGTACATGGATGAACCATGAGTCTACCATGGGTAGATGCAATGCTCCCAATAAAAATGGAGATTTTCTTATTCTGTTCTATGATGATTAATTCTGCCTGATAATGAAAAAGTAACCCCTGCTCAGTTTAATTTAATAATATGCAATAATAATGTTTCTGGAAGAGAGTTATATCTCTCGCTGGGGCAATTTACAATTGGCTCACCCCCGTGGGAAACATTTTTAGGTATGCATGAAAGGTAGAGCAGAAACCCTAGAACAGGGAAAGAGCAGCAGCAACAACAACAGCAGGGACAACAATAAGATCTCAGGTGGATATATTATCTGTCTAGTCATATAGATAGTAGTCCTATGTGTCGTCTCTGTACTCTCAGGTCCTCGGAGTTTTTAGTCAGTGTTTTTGATATATCAGTCTGAGGTTTTGGCTTGATACCCCAAGATTTGTATGCTGCCTGCATATATGTTTATAAGGCGGCTGATGATGTAGTCTCTGGAAAGAGATGGTACATGATATGTACGTTTGAAACAGAATGTATATGATATACAATGGCATTTGTTGGAAAAGATTTCCTATGTGTGGATCTCTTTGCAAAAAGTTTAAATTTTTAGTGATTTTCGCTAATCCGCTGCTTGATGAATGCTTCCGCATTAGTTAATCTTGTTTTCATGAGACGGTCGTGACAGAGATGGTGCCCACTTTTTGGCACTTGAAGCAACTCTTGCAAAAGTCATGAGCATCTTTGAACAATGTTGGCCAGTAGACACCACATTGAAGAATTTTGGCGGCCGTGGGTTTCCCTCCAAAATGACCTCCACACACCCCGGAATGGCACATAGATAAGACTTCTCACTGCTCCATCTCTGGAATACACCTCCTAATGAGTTGGTCCGGGCAATACTTAAAGAGGTGTGGGTCATCCCAAATGTAGTTCTTTACCATAGCAAACAATCTCTTGCTTTCCTCTCTTGTCCACATGCTCGGTATCCTCCCACTGGCTAGGAAATTCGCTATGTGCTTGTACCATGGCTTTTGGACAGATGAGACTAAGAGGAGTTGTTCATGTGGCATTGTATCTTTGATTGGACATGTCATATCAAAAGGTCCATCAAGGGGGAGAGATGATATGCAGCACCATTTTCTATCCCTTTCTTATCCACAATTTCTATGTCAAATTCTTAGAGTAACAAAATCCATCGGATCAACCTTGGCTTTGAGTCTTTCTTGGACATGAGATACTTCAACGCAGCAAGGTCCATGTAGATTGTCACGTTGTTTTGCAAGAGATACAACCAGAACTTGTCAAGAGTGAAGATCACCGCAAGCAACTCCTTCTCGGTAGTCGTATAGTTTCTTTGAGCATCGTCTAATGTTTTGCTTGCATAATAGATAGCATGAGGAATTTGGCCAATGCGTTGCCCCAGCATAGCCCCCACCGCCATGTCAGATGCATCTGTCATGATCTCAAACGGCAAAGAAAAATCTGGGGGTTGCATGATAGGAGCAGAAATAAGCCTTTCTTTTAAATGATTGAAGGCTTCAACACATTTTTCATCAAACTGAAAGTCAACATCTTTCTCAAGTAATCGACAGAGTGGTCTTGAGATTTTGCTAAAGTCCTTGATAAAGCGCCGGTAAAAACCTGCATGTCCCAAGAAAGATCGAACATGTCTTACGGTCGAAGGAAAGTCGAGTGTATAAATAAGGCCCACCTTGGCCTTGTCCACTTCTATCCCATCTTTTAAAACTCAGTGTCCCAGAACTATACCCTCAAGTACCATGAAATGGCTCTTTTCCCAAGATAGAACTAAGCAAACTTTCACACATCTTTCTAGAACCGCAGCTAGATGTAGCAAGCACTCATCAAAGGATTTCCCGAAAACTGAAAAATCATCCATGAAAACCTCAAGTGACGAATCAAGCATGTCAGCATAGATCGAGGTTACACATCTGTGGAAAATGGAAGGGGCATTGCACAATCCAAATGACATTCTTCGGTAGGAAAATGTACCACTTGGACAAGTGAATGTCGTCTTTTCCTGATCCGCCGGATGCACATCAATCTGAAAATATCCTGAGTATCCGTCAAGAAAATAGTAGAAGCTCTGCCCAGCCAATCTCTCTAAGATCTGATCAAGAAACGGAAGTGGGTAGTGGTCCTTCTTTGTATTTTCATTGAGCTTCCGGTAATCCACGTACATTCTCCACTTCGATTGCTCTCTCACCGGCATAAGATCACCATCGACATTTTCTACAACCGTAATCCCACCCTTCTTGGGCACAACTTGGATGGGACTCACCCACGCACTGTCAGAAATGGGATAGATGATCCCTGCATCAAGCAACTTAACACCTCTTGAGTTACAACGTCCTTCAACTTTGGATTTATCCTTCTTTGCATTTGACGGGTTGGCCTCGCATCTTCTTCCAAGTATATCTGATGCACACAAATAGAGGGGTCAATCCCTCTCAAGTCAGCAATAGACCATCCAATGGCTTGGATGTTCTTCCTCAAGACTTCCATCAAGGCATCGTCTTGCTCAGGAGAGAGAATAGATGAAATGATCACCGGGAGGGTGTCATTTGAGCCAAGAAAAATGTACTTCAATCCTTCAGGAAGTTTCTTCAACTCAAGAATGGGGGTGCTTCAAGGGAGTTCTTTAAAGGTACAGAAATAGAAGGGAGGTCATGACTTGCAGCCACTATGGCTAGCTCACACTCTTCATCATCTTCATCATCATCATCAGGGAACTCAACAATTGGTTCAAGACCTCTACCTTGAGTGGAAGTCTCAATCCACGCAGGTAGGAACTCTTCAATAATCTCATCTAGGCATTCCACCAAATAACAATCTTCCTCGGTGGCTCCTATCACTTCAGTTGTAGTAGAAGACTTGAAGATGTTCAACCTGGTCTTCACGTGCATGAATGTAACATACATGGTCCCAGTTCTCACATGGATCACGGCATCAACTGTAGCTAAGAAAGGTCTCCCCAAGATGATTGGCAACTTTCTAGCTTCTTTTTCCATATCAAGAATGATAAAATCGGCTGGGAAGAAGGCAGAAGTATCCTCATCAAGACGGACCAGCATATCATCCACACGCCCTCTAGGCGTCTTCACAAATCGGTCGGCCAACTGTAGAGTGCAATGGGCTCGCCTCAACTCCCCCATTTGGAGCTCAGCAAACAGATCATACAGCATCAAGTTTACGCTAGACCCCAAGTCAAGAAGAGCCTGGTCTATGCGATGTGCCCCGATGTAGCATGAGATGATGGGAGCACCAGGGTCTTTTCTTTTCCGGGGGATGGTGTGTTGGAGAATGGAGCTCACTTGCTCAGTGAGCTTGATCTTCTTAGGCGTCCTCCATGTTGTCTTTCTTTTGGTGGTGCACAATTCTTTAAGGAATTTTGCATAGGACGGAATTTGCTTGACTGCATCTATAAGAGGTACATTGATTTTCACTTGCTTGAAGATCTCCAAAATATCATCCGCATGCTTCTTCTTTTTCTTTGCAACAGAAGGCTCCTCGAGTGCATCAGGATATGGAGGGAGTTGGGAACCCAATCGGTCCAAATCAACAGTATCATCCACTGGTATCACTGGAGTCACAGTATCACAGCTCGGTATCACAGTATCACTGCTCGGCGTCACAGTATCAACACTGCCTCTTATCACAGTATCATCAATCTGCATCTCAGTATCAACCTGCTCTGCCTCAGTGTCATCTCTGCCAACAACTGTACCATGGGACCTCTCCAAGGTCCTGCCACTCCTCAACGTAGTCACAGCCTTCACATACTCATGGGTAGTAGAAGAGGGAGCTTGTGGAGGTGCTTGTGGCTGTTGGGGTGGTGAAGGCCTTTGGTGAGGGGAATTAGGATTTTGAAGGATGAATTGGGGTTGCGGTTGTTGTTGTGGTGGGGGGTGATATTGTGGAGGTGGTTGTTGGTAAGTGTGAGGTGGAGGTGGAGCATATTGATAATTGAGCGGCACTTGAGGAGGTGGAGGAGCATAGGGGTTTGGTGGGGCTTGGTAAGATGGTCGAACATAAGCACTCGAAGTGTTCCCTAGAAAAACCCCATCATTGTTTGGATTTGGCAGTGGTTGAGACGGAAGTCTACCTTCTTCCCTTCTAGCCAAAGAGAGAGAAATTTGGTCCAACCTCTTCTCAAGACGGTTTATAGACCGCCCATGTGCATTGACGTCTTTTTTTACTTCATCCAGGCTTCTTAGCCTTCCTAGTACCTCGTCCTCGAACTTGGAGCTGTAGCGTGGCTTTTGTTGCCCCTGCCCTTGCCCTTCCTCATTCTGTTGTTTCCAGGAGAAGTTGGGGTGGTTCCTCCACTCGGGAGTGTAGGAACTGGACATTGGGCCCGGGTTGTTGCGGCCACCAAAGGAATGCAAAGCATTGACTTCCTCATCTATAGTATACACAGCCATTGCGGGTTGGCTAGAAGAGCTACCCACTTGATTCTTCATCATTCGCATCATATCAGCCACCATTTGCATCATGTCGAGGTCGGTGGCATTGCATGCGGGAGCCACGGAGGAAGGGGGAGGGGTGTAGTTCCGGCCGCAATGCCCCCCTTTAGTGGAAGCTCGGTGGCGTGAATTCTCGACGAGATGCTCAAACAGCGGCCATGATTCCTCGGGCGGCTTTGCCATGAACGTGCCCCCACAAGAAGAATCAACGTTGTTTTGACTTTGCTCCTCAAGCCCGGTGTAGAAGGCCTGAACTAGCTGCCAAAGAGGAACCTCATGATGAGGGTAGTCACGAAGCAACTTCTGGAACCTCTCCCATGCCTCGTGGAAGGGCTTGTTCTCTTTCTGGGCGAATGATGTGATGCACCTTCTCATGTAGGATAACTTGGCAATGGAGAAGAACTTCTTGAGAAACTCATTCTTCACCTCATTCTGAGTGACCAACTCTGGCCTCAAAACGTACCACTCCTTGACTTTCTCCTTGAGGGAGAAAGAAAAGAGTGTCCTCCTGATTGAGTCGTCGGTGGCGGCTGGCGTGCGGAAGGTAGAGCATGTTTCAAGGAACGCGTCTATGTGGTGGTAGGGGTTCTCGTTCTGCATAGCGAAGTATGTAGGGAGAAGCCCCAAGAGTATCGGTGGGATGGAGAACTGTTGACCTGGCATCTGGTCAACTAGAGTGGCGATGGGGGAGTTGTAGTTCCCCGGGGTGAAGTATTCATGAAGCGGGCGATGTGGCGGTTGAGGTGGAACCTCCGGTGGCGGGTCGTTCTGTGCCATCTCGGCCTCTCGGTGTAGGTTGCGGTGAGCTTGACGCCTTCTTCTTCCAATTTCAGGGTCGTAAACCACCAAGTCGGTGCAAGTCGAACGCGTGCTACGCATGCACAGCTGTCACTTGTGCAAGTCACAAACAAACAACAAGGAGCCAAGTTAGCGAACCAATATGCAAGAGTAACACAAAAAATAAATAATAGCAATGGTGAGGGCAAAAGGAAAGGCTAATCTACACTATCTAACTAGGTCGAGCGCCTCTATCCCCGGCAACGGCGCCAGAAAGCTTGGTGGGCTCCCTCTAGAGGCTTGCAACAAGTGCAATCCACGAGGTCGGGTGGCACAGGAGAGATGGGATCTTTGCTTTCGATATTTGTATGGTCCCACACTAACTACCTACGTCTACTAAGACACTACGCCCGCAAGCGCACAGGGTCGTGTCGTAGTATAGGTGAGGCGGCAAGTACGGGGTCGATCTGCGGAGATAGAGGGGGCACTAGAGTTAGACGGTGTGAGCTACGTTCCTAGTGCGGAGAGTAAGGTTTTTAGGGTTTTAAGGTTGGTTGTTGGTTGATTAAACTAAGAGAGTGAGTAATAAAAGTGAGATGGAAACTAAATTATGGAAGAGCAAGTAAATTAGTAAACTAAGTTATCAAACTAACTAAAGCAGGAACAAGAAGGGCTACACTACTCTAGCAAGGCAAGAAGCAAATAAGAACTAAACTAACCACTAGCAAGAGCAAGAGCCTAAGTTAACACTGAAGAGTAAAACTAAGCAATTGACTAAGTTAGACTAAAGCAATTGAACTATACTAGCATTAACAAGCAAACAGAGCAATTAAGGTTTTAAGCAATTAGATGAAGTAGGTGGGCCGTTTGGGAATGTGACCTTGACATTAGTTGGGGGATGTCACCATAATAAGTAATTAACATATTTCATTCTAGATTACCAAACCAAACAACAAGGTGGGTGCTATGAGAATGTACCCTATGCTACTAGTTGGAGAACTAGGGCTAGGTGTAATTCTCATAGGACTTACCAAGTCTAGGTCTCTAGGATAAGTGGTATTAGTCAATTGAGGACCAAGGGTGAGGATGGGAGTAGAGATGAGGATATTTGACCTCATGCCACTAGCCACCTCAGCCTTTAGGAAATCCTAGGCAATTGCACTAATCACACTTATACTAGTCACTTAGAACTCACATTTGCATGTAGGAAGAAGGTGATTATGTAGGAAGATAGGGGGCTAGCTAGGGATCTGAATTAGGGTCCTAGGAGCCAATCCTATGATAGCTACATAGAAACCAACACCCTAGAGGCAAATGTCTTCAAGCACCACAGGGCAAGCAATTAATGTAATTAAGCAACAACCACATGCACAAGTAATGGGAAATGAGATACAAGCAAAGGCAATCATCATAGAAATGAAATATGTTCATTACAAATTATATTCCCCCAACATGGTATCACAGTCATATTTTTGCCCCAAACATCCCACCCAAGGGGGCTTAGCTATACATCATCAAACTAGGAACAAAGAAGAAGGGAAAAAGAGTAAGAAATGCCATGGATGCTTGATGTAGCTCGACCACCTTCACCTCCTTGCTGCTAGCCACGAACCTCCTCCTCCAAAGGTACCGAAGGGCATGGAAATGGTGGAATGGATGGATAGAAACCTAGAGAAGCTAGGTTTCTATGGTGGAAATGAGTGGAAAGTGGGTGGAAATGGGATTAAATGCAAGGAAGTAGGAGGATGGGAGTAATGGAGGCAAGGGAGCAGTTGGGGGCGGCTAGGAGGTTCTCTCTCTCGAGCCTTAGAAGCAACTATTGCTTATATATGAGCTAGGGTTAAGTGGGGGGTATAATAGGAAAAACAATGAAAAAAAGTTAGGTTTTGGGGTGATAGCACGGCCGTGGTGGGTAAGAGTGGGCACGGCCGTGGTGGAGGAGAACGGCTGTGTTGGCTAAGTGTTAAATCAACAGGTTGATGGGTGAAAACGAAGGCTGGTAGCACGACCGTGCTGGACAGAACGGCCGTGTTGGGGACTGGGTAGAACGGCGTACTGGGTAGCACGGCCGTGGTAGAGGAGGTCGTTCTGAGCAACACGCCCGTTCCATCTTCATCTAGCACGGCCGTGCTGGTCAGCACGGCCGTGGTGGCTGACTTGCTTGAACTTTAATAATTTGTCGATCAACCTGTAACTTTGCTCAATTGCCAGCACGGCTGTGGCACGGCCGTTCCATGGAACCACGGCCGTGCTGGGGTCTTCTAACACTAACATGGCTTCAAACTTCATAATTCTTGGATGTCTTTGCTTAGACATGATTCTTGGCCACTGGAGGTAGGTTGAGGGAGACTTTGGGGCCTTCTTTTGGTCCCTCCTTGAGTGGGGGAACCCTAGAATTCTCTCTCTCTCTCTCTCGTCCATCTAAGCATGGTCCAAGTACCTGAAAAATAGTGCAAAGAACATCCATAAGCGTATTTGCAATGATAATCATATTGGGGGAAAATACTTGTAATCTAACATGTTTAGATGCAACTTAAATAGAAAATGGCACAGGATGGAGCCCTAAAATTGGGCTGCATCAAGGAGCAGTCAGTCAGTCAGTCATGTCAGGAGGAGCTGGAGGTGGAGCAACAGGAGAGGAATCATCGGAGCAGGTTTCTAGAGAAATGTGGGGTAGGGTAATGAGGAGGGTAAGGGTTTCTCATGGGGTTAAGTAAGCTATACATTATCAGTTAACCAAATACCCGACACTTTGTTATTTTTATAGTCGGCTATAAGATAATAACAATTAGTAGAAAATCAATTTTCTCATCGATTGTCAATTACCAATGATCGCCTAACCTCACAACCCATGGATACCTACACTGTTGATTTGTTATAAACAAACCTCTGAGAAATATGAAGTGGGGGTGGGGAAAATTTCATGGGTCACATGACGTGAACATCTTTCTCGTCGGTCACTTAGGAAAGTACCCATGGTAACAATTGATTCTCGTAGGGTAGATGGAACATGCATATCTTTCTTTCGTCAGTTGCGCTGAAAACAACCGACAATATGATTTTTGGAGGCAAATGACTCACAAAAATATTGTATGAAATTCTAATTTCGCGGGTGATATATAACGTCAGTTGCTTTTAGAACAGACTGACGGCAAAAAGAAAGCGCAACCCACATTTTTCTAGTGGAAAATCCATGGCGGTTGCCGAACTAAAACTGAAGGGAAAAATAACACCGATCGGTTGTGTGTAGAAATATAACTGACTTTGTATCCATGTTCTATAGTAGTGCTCATTTATTGTAGATCTCTTAATGTTGTGTCGTGATGTGTATTTTCCTATGAAGAAGGGAGGAATGAGTAAGATCCTTTCCTAATTTTTTGAAAATATAAACACACCACATTTGAAAAATAAATACCACAAGCGTACAATACTCAATTATTTTCTAAAAATTAACAACCATATCCATATCATAAAAAGAAAAGGTGCAACACACAATACATCATAAAAAATATGATTCAAACAATATAATATGGAAAACATACAATTCATATATCATTGTTCAAAGAATATGAAGAACTAAAATTGTATATTATAAAAATAATGAACATACATTAATGCCGACAAACACCTCAAAATGTACTCATTGTTATAATACATTGTACATATATATGTAACCAAATCTATATTATATAAGAAAGTCCATAGAGGGGTATGAATGCAATTTTCTCGATTATTTTTTGAAATTACAAATCGATCCTTGTGTGTATACCCTACTTTTGTCATTATTTTTTAATTATATATTCTATATAGGGCCTCGTATATACTATATAAGAAACCCTACGGTGGGATTGAATGCAATTTTATCTATTATTTTTGAGAATTACAAATCGGTCCATATGTGTACACTATATTTTTTTCTTTATTTTTAAAAATTTTTGACTCATTGTTACTATATAAGAAAACCCATAGAGGGGGCTAAATGTAATGTTCTCTATTATTTTTTGGAATTGAAAACTAGTTCTTGTGGACACCATACTTTTATCTTTACTTTTTAAAATTATGTATTGTATAAGGAGACTCTTCTATAGTATATAAGAAAATTCACAGAGGGAGTTGAATGCTTTTTTTCATTATTTTTTAAGATCACAAACCGATCCATGTGTTGGTACACTATACTCTTGTTTTTACTTTTTAAAATTATATATTGTGTAAGGAGACTCATCTATATTATATAAGAAAGCTTGCGGAAGGGCCGAATGCAATTCTCTCCATTATTCTAAATCACAAACCAGTACATGTTTGTGTGCACCATCCTTTTGTATTTACTTTTTAAAATTATGTAGCATATAAAGAGACCCATCTATGCCATATAAGAAAGCCTTAAAAACTATGTATGATTAATATATATTGCATATATGTATTGTATCTTTTTATTGAGTTCTCAAAAGTTAAGCTATAAAATGTAGTGCCGAAAGGCACCCGTGCATAGGAGGGGTTTATGTCTAGTGACCAACAATACACTACTGGCTTTGCTTTGAACTAAACCATTACCTGTTACATAATGACGGTTTTAAAAATACAAACCTATGAGATGTTTTGCCATTTAAAATTCTAAACGTATAATCTATAGTTAGAGAAGTATGTGACTATGTGATGCACTAAGTTTACACATAAGAAAATGAACAACGTGTCTTGTTGTATGTGGCTTAACAACTAAGATGGCCCAACGATCAAGCAGTTTGTCTTTTGGTACTTTGCCAATTAGTTGTAGTGAATAGAAGAAGACAAATAAAAAGGTTGACAAGATGGAGGGAGGTAAGACCTATAGGGAAAGATAAAGAGAGGATTTAGCTCTCGCTAATGGAAATGACGAGTAAATAAGTCAATAGAAGTGGAGCACCGAAGGGTCCGTATCCACATATTATTTACTAATTATTAAAACAAGCCTACAAGTTACCGCATATGGTGGCAGAGACGAGTGGCATAGTGGCAGTTTATTTAATGTATTATTTTATTCGTCGATCAAAACCAGTTGCAGTGTGTGGCTAACATTTCATACTCGCACCCTCGCACATAGGGGTGAGCATCGGACCAAAACCGGACCGGACCGGACCGAGGACCGAAAATCAATAATTTTTGGACCGTTGACCGGACCGTTTGGTGGTCGGACCGGACCGGGACCGGACCGTTTTGACCGCGGACCGGACCGGACCGGACCGTTTGGACCGCAATCAACCTTTTTTAGATGTTTTACAACTTATTTCATTATACAAAGTTGATAATCTTAGTCACTTCTAACAATTATATAACTTTAGTATCAAACATTTATACTAGTAGTACTTATATATGTACTTTATTTGTAGTTATTATAGAATACACCTTCAAATATATATGGATTTTATATAAAAGTTAGTCTGCGGTCCGGACCGAAGACCGAATTTATCGAATTTATTGGACCGCGGACCGGACCGAAGTTGAAATGGACCGGACCGAACCGGACCGAATTGAGCGGTCCGGTCCGGTTTTGCGGTCTGGACCGAGATTTGCTCACCCCTACTCGCACAGAAATCGTCTCCCCTGGATCGGTAGCCTATATATATATAGAGAGAGAGACTCGAGTTTATAGATTGTACGAATACGTGTTTGTATATCAAGATTATTTTTTATAAAATGTAAATCATTAATTTTCACCATCATACTATAACTAGGCTATATATAAATTTTGAGCTCATTTGGATGAGTGTAAGTCACTCATCAAGAACAACAAAATTGACGCACGAAACTAATTTGAAATGTATAATTTTTACGGTCTTTATAACATGACCTATAAATGTCCAAATGTGCTCAAGTTTTGTATATGAGCTGTTCACAACATGTTTAAGAAGATCAATAGATCAGATTTTTGAAAAAAAATATTGCATCATGAAAAATTACTTGAGTGTATTCTGCTCTGAATACACTCGAGTGTTTTCTAGCCTATATATATATATATATATATATAGAGAGAGAGAGAGAGAGAGAGAGAGAGACTCACTAAAGTTCGGACTTAGGTTAGAATCCATGAGCTTACAATGGAGATGTGGGATGAGGAAATTTTCAGCATCACCAGAAGTTACATTGGTACACCATTGCGTGCTGACAAGCCAACAAGGGAATATAAAAAGGCTATGTTCTGGTCCCAGAAGTCCCAGCTACTTCGTATTTTCCTTCTGAAGTCACTCTTACTAGTGATGATGGCATCAAGGACACTTTTAAGCTATTGTATGAGTGGTTTCTGGCTTGCTACAGGGATTTTGGTACCTTTGGACATGGTCAGGGGGAATGTAATGTAGGGGGTGAAGACAAAGCAACAGTCAAAAGGGAAGGAGAAAGTCGGTGATGATACATTCTGTGATTGTCCTCTGGTTGAACAAAATGATGGTGTTCCTGAAGCTAGTTCATCGCCAAGTTCTCCTGTTATTCTTGCAGGTGTTTCGACAATTGTTGTTATTGGTGATGTAGATTTTGATCTGCATAGTAATCCTCATTCTGGTACTCCTGAAAATGATGGATGGAGGACAAACAACAGAATAAGAAATCCACTGAGATTCAATTCTAAGAGTGTGGGGACGACAAGAGGTATTCTTCTTAATGTTAACAAGTTTTCTTTGCTTGACACAGGATCTAAGCAAGCTGGGAATTCTAGCCATCAGAATGGTGGAACTCACATCCTCAATAATGGATAGGAAATCATTTGCCATTTCTACCTAGAATGTAAGAGGGATGCATAATAAAATTATGTGTGTCTAGGAGCAAACAAGGAGGGTGGATGTAGATATAACTGTTATTCTTGAATCAAGATTCTCTAAGGGTCAGTTGAAGGAAGGCAATAACAACATTTGGAATGGTGCCAAGTATGTGAATAACTCAGACTTCTACTCATATACTAGGATCATTGTTGTATGGGACAAACCTAATTTGGTCATTAAGAAACTAATGGAGAATGAGTAGTTATTCATTGTGAAGTTATCTATGGGGATAATTGTCTCTATCTTACAGCTGTGTATGGCTCAAATGATGATAGAGATAGGAGTTTCATGTGGGACAGTCTTGTAAGTATCTCAAATACTATTGACAATAATGTTGGTGTCTGCTCAGTGATTTTAATGCAGTGAGGCTCCTTTCTGAGAAAATTAGTAAAAAAACCTCCTTCAAAACTTAGTATGGATAATTTTAATAGTTTTGTTAGAGATTCAAATTTATTTGAGATCCCTGGTAAGGGCCCTTTCTTCACTTGAGATAGCAAAAATAAAAATGGACTTAGTACTTTCTCCAAAATTTATGGGTTCTTTGGTAACATGAGTTTGTTAAACTCGTATCCCACAATTTGGGGTGAGATTTCTTCTAATATTGTAAGTGATCACAAATTTCTTACCTGGAATCTTTTCAATAAGAAAATATATAGGGGGCCTTCGGCTTTATTAATGCTTGGACTATGAATAAAGAGTCCAATGATTTGGTAAAGGAGAGTTGGAAGACTAAAGTTACTGGAGCTCCTATGTATTATTTGTACAAGAAACTAAATAGCTTAAAAATGTCCCTGATCAACTGGAATAGGGAGAAGGTTGATAACTTTTCTTCTAAAGCTAAGAAGCTAGAAGATGAAGCCCAACATCTATAGTTCATTTCTGATAGAAATCAAGGCAATATTGAATTACAAAGATCTGTTAACAAAAATCAGGATGGAGGCGATGGAAGCACTCAATTCAGAAGAAGGTTTCTTTCGTCAGAAGTCTAAAGTTCAATGGCTTAGAGCTGGGGATAGAAACACTAGTTTCTTTTATTTTTCACTTAAAACCAAAAGAATGATGAACACTATTCTTAATTCGGATATTGAAGGGTGCTTTTTTTTCTGATGATTCGATCATTTATGAGCATATTACTAACTACTATGAGAATATGTTCAATTCTAATGCTTGCAGGGATTTCCAATGGGATGAGGATTGGATTTTGCTGAAGATCTCTGAAACTCACTACAACATACTTAGAGTCTTAGTCTCAAACGATTAAATGAAATAGCTATTAATAGCCTAAATTCTGACAAGGCCCCTGGCCCAGATGGCTTCAATTCTTTTTTCTTCAAGAAAACTTGGGATATTGTGGATCTTGATGTAATTAAGGTTATGAAAAGTTTCTATAACAACTCCAAAATTCTTGGTGAATACAATTGTTCCTTCATTGTGCTTATTCTAAAGATTAAGGAAGCTACTAGCATCAAAGACTTCAGATCGATATCTTTGTGTAATATTATGAACAAAGTAATCACAAAAATTATGGCCAATAGAATGATGAGGGTAATGGTGGATTATTAGCTTGAATCAAGTGAATCTGTCAAAGGTTGAAGCATAGGGTATGCCATTCTTCTTTCTAACAAAATTCTCAGTTATTTCAAGAATGCTACTGGGAAACCAAGGATGTGTATTAAAGCGGATCTATCCAAGGCATTTGATACTGTCAATAGAACTTTATTCTCATCATTCTTTAGAATATAGTTTTCCCAAAATGTTGGTTGGATTGGATGTACACTTGCTTTGCTATGGATAGTACTAAAGTTCTTATTAATGGGTCTCTCACAAGATCCTTCCAAGAAAGTAATGGGGTCAGGAAAGACTCGATGTCTCCTTACATGTTTTTCATAGCAATGCAGGGATTGACTAAGATAATTGATTCTTATGTCAGAAAGGGTATGTTGAATCTGATTGGAGCTTCCAAGAACTTCTCTATGTCTCATTTGATATTTTCAGATCATCTTCTCCTGTTTCTAAAAGCTAATGATGAGAATTATAAAGTTGTTATTGATATCCTACACAAGTTTGAGTAGGTATTGGGTCTCAAATTAAATTTTACCAAAAGTCAGTTCTTTCGTAGTAACAATGCAAGGCTCCCTGAGTTATGTTCATGTGACATTCCTGTTACTAATTTGCTGATTAAATACTTGGGCATCCCACTCTTCACTGGAAGGCTTACCAAGAAAATGTGTTCCCCTATTGTGGATAGGTTGAAAACCAAGCTAGAAGGTTGGAAAGGTAGAATGCTTAGTATGCCCCAAACAAACCAACCTGCTGAGCTTGGTGAACCGGTCGGCTTAAGTGTTGAGTCGATCGGCTCAAGATCAGGGTGAATCGATCGCTTCAAGTGTTGAAACGATCAATTCAACTGGTGCAACCGAGCAAGTTGGGAAAGTAGGATTGGTGAGAATTTTCCTTTCATTTCAATTGCCCAATTTGATTGGGAAATAGGATTGGTATTCAATACCAATTAGAAATAAAAGAAGGAAAGTCAATCGGGAACTGATCAGGACCACCAACCGACCGGTTCAGAAATGAACCGACCGGTTCATGGGTCCCAACCGATCGGTTGGTGTTCTAACTGACCGGTTCAGGTCCCCAACCGACCGTTTTAGTTGTGAAACGACCGGTTCAGGTTGCGAGTTGGTTGTTTTGTGGAAAATCTCGAACCCTTCTACTCCGGCTTTTAGTCCCATATTGCCGGGGACAGAGAACCCTGTCCCATGACTCGCCTATATATATAGGGGTATTGGGGGCTTCTCAGAACACAACTCAGTGCAAGCCGGTTGCTCTGCAAAGTTGTCGTTCTCTCTGGTTTTGGTAACCGAGAGAGCCCGAGCAAGTGCTACCCTAAAAGGGAGGCACAACAAGGGAAAGACAACTACAGTTGCAACTGGTAGCAGGAGAGTGTGTTGGCGACTAGTACGCCGACAGGAGGGTGTGACTCCTTCCGGTTCCTTGTGCGACAAGGAGATCGGAGTTCCAGGCGGTCCGTGTGGACGACTGTAGAGGCGGGATACCTCTGCCGCTCGGAGGACAACTATCAATCCCAATAGTCCGGTGAGACCAGGTGTAAGGACCCTGACCTGCGTTTAGGGTTTACCCTGTTTGTTTTGCTTGATCTTGGTGCTTTGGTGCTTGCTAATCACCTTTAGTGGTGATTAGGGTTTGGTTGTGCTTTGTTGAGAGTTCGAGGGGCTACTTGCAAATAACCCAAGTTTAGGGTTTTGTGGGCAAGTTTTCCATCTTGTGAGATGTTTTTCCTCTTTGCTTCCTCTAGGGTTGAGAGGAAGGCTTGGGCTTGTTGTTTGAGTCCTTTGGGCCTGAGTTGAGCTTGTTTGGGCCTTGGAGTTCCTTGTTTGGGCTTGCTTGAGTCTTGTGTCGCCCAGGGCAGGTGGTGTGTCGCCTAGTTGCTTGGTGTGTCGCCCAGTAGCTCTTGTTGTGTCGCCCAGATGGCTTGGCTTGGTTGATGGACACATGGTGCACATCTTGGACAAGTGCCTTATGGCTTGCATGAGAGGTGGCTTGAGTTGGTGGACATGTATCCCTTGGGTGGGCGACACATAGCATGGTTGTACCTTGGTTTCTCCTCCCCTTCTTCCTATATAGGTAGCTCTTCTCCTTGCCTTAGTCTCCTTTGGTCCTTTGGTCTCCCCTCCACCCTTGGTGCACGATATCCCTCTCCATCTTGCTTGTGTTGGCCGATACACTTCCTTGGAGCTGAAGTGGTGGCCGATACACCTTCCTGGAGCAGCCTGGTGGATGATAGCTTTGGACCTTGGAGTGCTTTGGAGCTTTGGTGTCCGACAACCTTGGAGCTCAAAGTGCATCTTCTTCCTTGGAGCTTAAGGCGGGTTGCATAGTTTCTAACCCTAACTCTCTTACCTCTAGCTTTAACCTTGTTACATGTGAATAGACTAGCTTAGTTCCTTTCTTGAGCATCTTGCTTATATACCTTAGTGGTCGATATCCCTCTCTTGGGTTTTAGGGTTCCTTGTATACCTTGCTTTTTAGGGTTTGTGCTCTTTGTGTTGGAGGTTGAAGATGACCTAGGGTTGGGCGATACCCCTTCCTTGTGGGTGTGTTGGGCGACACACTTGCCCCTAAGTTGAACGATATGAGTAACCTTGGGTTGAGCAACACCTTTGTCTCTGAGTTGGCCGACATGGTCCCCTTGTTCTTGTGTTGGTCGACATGGTGACCATGTTGGGCGACATGGCACCTTGGGTGGACGATAGGATGAGTCCTTGTGGGTTGCCGATACCCTTGCCCATGTGTTGGGCGATAGGGTGAGCTAGGGTTTGTTGGCCGATATGATGAGTACCCTTGGAGATGGGTGATACTCTCTCTCCCTCTCTCTCTCTTGTTGGGCGATATGGTCTGATGGTGTTGGGCGACATGGATGCCCTTGAGTTGGACGATAGAATGGGTGCTCTTGTGTTGAGTTATCTCCTTGTCCATGTGATGGACGATAGGGCCAATTAGTGCCATGTTGGACGATAGGCTATGTACCCTAATGGCCGACACCATGGTGGGCGATACCCTTATGGCCGATAGCCATGTTGGGCGATACCCTACCCTATGTGCATGAGTGTGATGGTCGATAGGGTTAGTAGAGTGTGTTGGCCGATAGGGTAGTAGTGGGTGGTCGATAGGGTTAGTGAGGTTGGCCGATACCCATGTTGGATGATAGGTTTTAGATGAGGGTTGTGAGGATATAGTGAGGGTATGGGTTTCTTTGGTGATGGTCCCTTATGTGATAGAAGTGGATGTTTATACATTAACCAATAAAACGATGGTGGTGTTTGTGATACCATCAATATGTAATATGTTGCCTTGCAAACAATAAGGATGCTAATGATAGTAATGTATATGATGTTAGCCCTCATGTAATTGATGCATGATGTGACCCTGATGCTTAATTGTTAATGATAAAGAAGATGATGATAACTACTCTAGTAGTTTGTTTAATGATAATAATGTTGGTAATAATGATGCTAAGTGACAGTTACATTAAAGGTTGCTTCATGATAAAGATGACAATAGTTGATGATATAGTAATGACCTTGTTAATAATAGTGTTGGTTCTGTATACACAACATGATCTCTATATACCCTGATTGTTTGTACAATCTCGATATAAGGGTAAGTATCAGTATGGTTGTTTAATGATGTACTTAACATACTTGATTACCAAATAACTGTCATATTGATAAGTAGATTATCTTGAATGATATTTCATGATAGTGAGCATATTCCTTACGTTGAATCTACCATTTTTTCATACCTTAACCTTGCAGGTGATGACTTAGCCATGAAAGGGCTATGTGACATATGTAATGAGTAACATTACTTTGATAATTGCCCTATAAGATTATGTATGTGATGTGTTGGTCCCATGATGATGATGTGAGCCTTAAGAGGCAGTGACAGTGCATGATGAAGGGTTGAGACCCTGTGGTATGTGATGATCCTTGAGATGGATCTAGATGGTTGGCAAGAGGCCAAGTGATAACATGTGATGTTGGATCCTTAAGATGGATCAGGTTGATATGAATAGATCATAATATAATGTTCTTTACTTTCTGTTATATCTTGCATGTTATACAACTTGGTTGAATCTTGCAATCCATCTAAAAGATACTAATTAATCACAGTGAAATATATCATGTAGTTTGCCCTGGCCATAGATCCATCATCGTCAGGACTTGGTGATGGTGAAACATGTTTTCCTACGGGTTAACCTGGAAGCGCATATTGTTGAATATGTGTAGGTTGCTCCTAGCCTGAAAATGAGGAGGTAAGAGTGTAACTTCGGTTGCAGACTCAGATATGTGTGTAGAGCATGGTGAACAGGCCCATGGCTCAGGATATGTGATGTATGGAGCATGAATGTGTTCATGGCTCAGAGCACGGTGATCAGGCTCGTGGTTCAGTTTTACTAGCGCCGTGACCTGTACCAAGGCGGGCTAGAGAATGGGTAGCCTATGAAGCTAACCCTGTGGCTTAGACCACTTCAACATGTGACTGCGGTCCTGCTTGTGTTGTACTCATGTACTGACCATGAGGTGGGAGGTCGTGGAGTCCGACTCTTCCATTGACCTTGTATGGCACCGTCTTGGGTTTCGTAACCGAAGGTTGGATTTGAACGGTACGGTTCAAATCCTCAGGGCATAATAAAATGTAATACAGTCGTTTAGTATGTACTAGTCATATCAAATATGAAACATTGGTTGAGGCCTTGTTTGTGTAATATTCCGTTATACCTTGCAGGCCATGTGGTAATCTACCTTATCTTGATAATCAGGTTATATGGCATTATACCATGTTCTAATAATCATGTTACACGTTGACATATCTCATCTTGATAGTCATGTTCCTTTGAAAGACATCTGGTTTTACGCTTTAGTACAACTGGTATGCTTGCCGGTAAGAATGATCTTGTTATATATATATATATATAACTGCTTCTGATATATCTGCTCATGTTATAATTGCTGTTATAGTTTCACTTGCTGAGGTTCTATGGTTGCGGTGGGGAGCTATGTTTCCCGCTGGGACAATTGTTCAATTGTCTCACTCCGCTGGTTTCCACCCTTTTTAGGTGGTCGAGGTAGACGTGGTCGTGGTTGTGGTGTTGCGGACAAGCAGCTTGAGGAGCAGTAGAAGGCAAGCGTTGGACATGCTGCTGTTTTAGATGTTTTGTAGTAGAGTCTAGAGTCATCCCTGTACTCTCAGGTCCTTGGCAGTGTTTTGACGATGTTTCACGAAGATCGTTCGATGATATCTGTATATCCTGCTGTTGGCCGGATGTGGGCCTTTATGTATATATGAACATGTGGTGAACTCATGTGATGGATGGACAACTGTTCCTGAGCTGTGGACACGTGTCAGATCTTGTGTATGTACATATTTATATGACATGTTTCTGTGCAGGATGAGGACTGGAAAGTAATAGTTTCACAGTTTATCAGTTTTCCGTGATCGGTTTTAATTAACCCGTGTTTTTGATAATCTGTGGTTATGGTGTTTTCTGCACGTTTTCGCGTAACACCTCGTTATCTGTGTGATAATGGGATGTGTGTACCGAGGCAAAGTAAAGCATGCTGTCTACCTTTTGAAGGGTAGTGCTGGTCACTGGTGGACCATCGAGGAAGAGAAGCGGCCTGGTGAGGTGATCTGTTGGGAAGTGTTTCGACGCGAGTTCGTCACCAGATACTTTCTGAAGACGTACCTGGATGAGAAGATCATTCAGTTTGAGAGGTTGCGGCAAGGAACGATGAATATCACCGAGTATGAAGCTAAGTTTATGAATCTGTTGAGGTTCTGTCCTCACATGGCGGCGACAGATGATGAACGGATCATACGTTTCGAGAAGGGTTTGAGTGCTGAGTTGACAACCCCTGTGTCTGCGCTAGAAAACCGAGAGCGGTTTGCTACATTTATGGAATCAGTTCGACGGATCGAGAGGACAGTAAGGGAGAAAAGAGAGTCGGTGTCTCTTAAAAGACCTGCTCAGTTTCAAGGACGAAGGTTTGGTGGCTTCAAGAAGCCCAGGTTTTTAGCACCGTCAGTGATGAGAAGTTCTGGTGTACCATCTCAGTGGTCTCCGAGTAAGGGGAAAGGTCATGTTTCTTCACCATCTAAGGCGCACAGCTCAGCTTCGGTGGCAGTGATAGGGCCATCTAGGCCACGAGTTGACAATAGAGCATGTCATCTCTGTGGACAAGTCGGGCATTGGAAGTTCAATTGCCCGAATAGAGATGTTGAAGTGACGCAGCAACCGAGGCAGAGTTTCCAGAAGTCTGAGAGACCACAGCCCAGTGGTAGCAGAGGACGAGGACACGGTCAAGCGTCTCAAGTTGGATCGTCTGCTCAAGGGAGCAGAGGTCGTGGACAGCAAGCTACGGCTCGATTCTATGCCATGAATCAGCCGGAAGCGATAGTCAACCCGCGAGTGGTGACAGGTCAGATGGAGTTATTTCATTCTGACATGTCTTCTTCTTGCTTTATATCTGTTCTGGTTGACCCGGGTGCTACACACTCTTTTATCGCCTATAATATGCTTGAAAACTGTCATCTACCTGTTAGTTGTAAGAAGGATAGCTTATTGTTAGAAACCCCTCTTGATGGTTCCTCTTTGCTTCGAGAATAGTGTCCATCTTGTGTTTTGTCTTTTTTGGGACATAGCATTCAGGTGGATCTCATACCACTTGATATGCATGGTTTCGATGTTATCCTTGGGATGGATACCTTAGAGAAGTATAAGGTTGTCTTGGACTGTGGTTCCAAGCAGGCGGTGTTTGATGTTGTTGGCGAGAAGTGGATCTTCCAGGGAGATAGGAAGATTCTTCCGACGTGTCTGGTGTAAGCTATGGTGGCAGATAGGTTGTTGCGACAAGGATGTGAGGCGTTCTTAGCTCACGTTGTGGATACCGTTGTGGATACCAAGGCGAAAGGCCTTAACCTTGAAGAAGTGTCAGTGGTCCGAGAGTTTGCAGATGTGTTTCCCGAGGAGTTTCCTGGTGTTCCTCCACCCCGAGAGATCGATTTTGAGATCAATCTGGTTCCGAGAACGCAGCCGGTTGCACAGACACCTTATAGGATGGCTCCAGCAGAGATGGTAGAGTTGAAGAAGCAGTTACAAGAGTTGTTGGAGAAAGGTTTCATCAGACCGAGCACGTCACCTTGGGGTGCTCCCGTGTTGTTCGTTAAGAAGAAGGATGGTTCGATGCGGTTGTGTATAGACTACCGACAGTTGAACAAGGTCACGATCAAGAATAAGTACCCGTTGCCGAGGATAGATGACCTGTTCGATCAGTTGCGTTGTGCTACAGTGTTTTCGAAGATCGATCTGCGGTCTGGATATCATCAGTTGAGGATAAAGGTGGATGACATACCAAAGTCAGCTTTTAGGACGAGGTATGGTCATTTTGAGTTTGTGGTTATGCCGTTTGGATTAACCAATGCACCTGCTGCTTTCATGGACCTGATGAACAGAGTGTTTCATCCGTTCTTAGATCAGTTTGTTGTAGTTTTTATAGACGACATCTTGATCTATAGTCGGAACCGGCTAGAGCATGAGCAACATCTTCGTCAAGCGTTGACTCTCCTTTGTCAACATCAGTTGTATGCTAAGTTTAGTAAGTGTGAGTTCTTGTTGGATGAAGTGACTTTCTTAGGTCATGTGATATCTGCTGAAGGAGTCAAAGTAGATCCGAAGAAAGTGGAATCCGTTGCGGATTGGGAACAGCCGAAGACGCCGGCGGAAGTTCGTAGTTTCCTTGGTGTAGCAGGATACTACCGGAGGTTTATCAAGGACTTCAGTTCGATAGCTCTACCGATGATGAAGTTGACCAGGAAGGATGTACATTTTGTTTGGAATGATCGATGTCAGCAAGCTTTCCAAAGTTTGAAGGAAAAGCTAACCAGTGCTCCAGTGTTGATCTTGCCAGAATCTGGAAAAGGCTATGTTGTTTTCTGTGATGCGTCCAAGAAAGGTTTGGGTTGTGTGCTGATGCAGGAAGATCATGTGGTTTGTTTTGCTTCGCGACGGCTTAAGAAACACGAGGAGAACTATCCGACCCATGACTTGGAGCTGGCAGCAGTGGTTCATGCGTTAAAGATTTGGAGACACTATCTTTATGGGGAAGTGTGTCAGATCTTTACAGATCACAAGAATCTAAAGTACATCTTCTCACAACAAGAGTTGAACATGTGACAGCGTCGGTGGATGGAGTTGATCAATGATTATGATTGCACTATCGAGTATCATCCTGGTAAGGCGAATGTGGTAGCAGACGCGCTTAGCAGAAAGTCTTCTACTCCCAAGAAGGCACAGATGAGTTCTTTGGTATGCCATAGGCGGGACATGTTAGTATCCTTACGGCAGATGAACGTACAGATGGAGGTTTCCTCGTTAGCTGGACTTTTAGCACAGATGCAAATCAAGCCCACGTTGAGACAGCAGATCAAGGATGCACATCAAACGGATGATACAGTACAGCTAATCAGATCAGAGTTTTGCAGTGAAAAGCATGATGGGTTCCATGAGTCCGAGGATGGAGTGGTTTGCTATCATAATAGGATGGTGGTTCCAGATGCTGATAATCTGAGGAAGTTGGTGCTCAAGGAAGCACACACGTCGATGTATGTTATGCATCCAGGCGTCACCAAAATGTATCATAGTCTGAAGGACTTATATTGGTGGCCCGGCTTGAAGAAAGATGTAGCTGAGTTTGTGGCAAGGTGTGCGGTATGTCAGCAAGTAAAGGCTGAGCATCAAAAGCCGGCAGGTACGTTGCAACCTTTGCCTATACCGCAGTGGAAATGGGATCATATAACCATGGATTTCGTAGTTGGTCTACCCAGGACAACTAGGAATCATGATTCCATTTGGGTGATAGTGGACAGATTAACGAAGTCTGCCCATTTCATACCTGTGAAGACCACGTATACAGCTGAAAAGCTCGCTCGAGTATATGTGGATGAGATAGTTCGTTTGCATGGTGTGCCAGCAACGATAGTTTCTGATAGAGGTCCTCAGTTTACAAGTCATTTTTGGGAACAGTTGCACAGGGCGATGGGAACGCAGTTGAAGTTCAGTACCGCTTTCCACCCGCATACAGATGGACAGTCTGAGAGGACTATTCAGACTTTGGAGGATCTTCTTTGTGCTTGTGTTTTGCAGTTCCTAGGCAGTTGGGACGTACATCTCAGTTTGATAGAGTTTTCCTACAACAATAGCTATCAGCGGAGCATTGACATGGCTCCCTATGAGGCTTTGTATGGGAGGAAGTGCAGATCTCCTTTGTGTTGGTATGAATCAGGTGAATATTAGCTTTTGGGCCCTGAGTTAGTACAACAAATGACAGAAAAGATCAAGGTGATACAACAACAGTTGAAAGCGGCACAAGACAGGCAGAAGTCTTATGCAGACAATCGCCGACGACCCTTGGAGTTCCAGGTGGGAGACAAGGTGTATCTTAAAGTCTCTCCGTGGAAAGGTGTGCTGATGTTTGGACGGAAAGGTAAGTTAGCTCCCAGATATATGGGGCCTTACTCAGTCATAGCACGTGTTGGCAAGGTGGCTTATGAGTTAGAATTGCCTCCAGAGTTGCACAGGTTACATCCAGTGTTCCATGTCAGTATGCTGAAGAAAAGTCATCCGGATACAGGGACAGTGATACAACTAGTTGAAGTTGAGCTTGACAAAGATGTGACTTATGAAGAGGGTCCTATGATGATCCTTGACAGAAGAGTCAAGAAGTTGAAGAGAAAGGATCTGGTTCTTGTGAAGGTCCTTTGGCATCACCGTGGCGTTGAGGAAGCCACGTGGGAGCTTGAGGAAGAGATGAGGAGGAAGTATCCCTCGCTTTTCTCTTCGGATTTCGGGGACGAAATCCTTTTGTAGAGGTTTATGGTTGTAAGGACCCTGACCTGCGTTTAGGGTTTACCCTGTTTGTTTTGCTTGATCTTGGTGCTTGCTACTCACCTTTAGTGGTGATTAGGGTTTGGTTGTGCTTTGTTGAGAGTTCGAGGGGCTACTTGCAAATAACCCAAGTTTAGGGTTTTGTGGGAAAGTTTGCCATCTTGTGAGATGTTTTCCCTCTTTGCTTCCTCTAGGGTTGAGAGGAAGGCTTGGGCTTGTTGTTTGAGTCCTTTGGGCCTGAGTTGAGCTTGTTTGGGCCTTGGAGTTCCTTGTTTGGGCTTGCTTGAGCCTTGTGTCGCCCAGGGCAGGTGGTGTGTCGCCCAGTTGCTTGGTGTGTCGCCCAGTAGCTCTTGTTGTGTCGCCCAGATGGCTTGGCTTGGTTGATGGACACATGGTGCACATCTTGGACAAGTGCCTTATGGCTTGCATGAGAGGTGGCTTGAGTTGGTGGACATGTGTCCCTTGGGTGGGCGACACATAGCATGGTTGTACCTTGGTTTCTCCTCCCCTTCTTCCTATATAGGTAGCTCTTCTCCTTGCCTTAGTCTCCTTTGGTCCTTTGGTCTCCCCTCCACCCTTGGTGCACGATATCCCTCTCCATCTTGGTTGTGTTGGCCGATACACTTCCTTGGAGCTGAAGTGGTGGCCGATACACCTTCCTGGAGCAGCCTGGTGGATGATAGCTTTGGACCTTGGAGTGCTTTGGAGCTTTGGTGGCTGACAACCTTGGAGCTCAAAGTGCATCTTCTTCCTTGGAGCTTAAGGCGGGTTGCATAGTTTCTAACCCTAACTCTCTTACCTCTAGCTTTAACCTTGTTACATGTGAATAGACTAGCTTATTTCCTTTATTGAGCATCTTGCTTATATATCTTAGTGGCCGATATTCCTCTCTTGGGTTTTAGGGTTCCTTGTATACCTTGATTTTTAGGGTTTGTGCTCTTTGTGTTGGAGGTTGAAGATGACCTAGGGTTGGGCGATACCCCTTCCTTGTGGGTGTGTTGGGCGACACACTTGCCCCTAAGTTGAACGATATGAGTAACCTTGGGTTGAGCAACACCTTTGTCTCTGAGTTGGCCGACATGGTCCCCTTGTTCTTGTGTTGGTCGACATGGTGACCATGTTGGGCGACATGGCACCTTGGGTGGACGATAGGATGAGTCCTTGTGGGTTGCCGATACCCTTGCCCATGTGTTGGGCGATAGGGTGAGCTAGGGTTTGTTGGCCGATATGATGAGTACCCTTGGAGATGGGCGATACTCTCTCTCCCTCTCTCTCTCTTGTTGGGCGATATGGTCTGATGGTGTTGGGCGACATGGATGCCCTTGAGTTGGACGATAGAATGGGTGCTCTTGTGTTGAGTTATCTCCTTGTCCATGTGATGGACGATAGGGCCAAGTAGTGCCATGTTGGACGATAGGCTATGTACCCTAATGGCCGACACCATGGTGGGCGATACCCTTATGGCCGATAGCCATGTTGGGTGATACCCTACCCTATGTGCATGAGTGTGATGGTCGATAGGGTTAGTAGAGTGTGTTGGCCGATAGGGTAGTAGTGGGTGGTCGATAGGGTTAGTGAGGTTGGCCGATACCCATGTTGGATGATAGGTTTTAGATGAGGGTTGTGAGGATATAGTGAGGGTATGGGTTTCTTTGGTGATGGTCCCTTATGTGATAGAAGTGGATGTTTATACATTAACCAATAAAACGATGGTGGTGTTTGTGATACCATCAATATGTAATATGTTGCCTTGCAAACAATAAGGATGCTAATGATAGTAATGTATATGATGTTAGCCCTCATGTAATTGATGCATGATGTGACCCTTATGCTTAATTGTTAATGATAAAGAAGATGATGATAACTACTCTAGTAGTTTGTTTAATGATAATAATGTTGGTAATAATGATGCTAAGTGACAGTTACATTAAAGGTTGCTTCGTGATAAAGATTACAATAGTTGATGACATAGTAATGACCTTGTTAATAATAGTGTTGATTCTGTATACACAACATGATCTCTATATACCCTGATTGTTTGTACAATCTCGATATAAGGGTAAGTATCAGTATGGTTGTTTAATGATGTACTTAACATACTTGATTACCAAATAACTGTCATATTGATAAGTAGATTATCTTGAATGATATTTCATGATAGTGAGCATATTCCTTACGTTGAATCTACCATTTTTGCATACCTTAACCTTGCAGGTGATGACTTAGCCATGAAAGGGCTATGTGACATATGTAATGAGTAACATTACTTTGATAATTGCCCTATAAGATTATGTATGTGATGTGTTGGTCCCATGATGATGATGTGAGCCTTAAGAGACAGTGACAGTGCATGATGAAGGGTTGAGACCCTGTGGTATGTGATGATCCTTGAGATGGATCTGGATGGTTGGCAAGAGGCCAAGTGATAACATGTGATGTTGGATCCTTAAGATGGATCAGGTTGATATGAATAGATCATAATATAATGTTCTTTACTTTCTGTTATATCTTGCATGTTATACAACTTGGTTGAATCTTGCAATCCATCTAAAAGATACTAATTAATCACAGTGAAATATATCATGTAGTTTGCCCTGGCCATAGATCCATCATCGTCAGGACTTGGTGATGGTGAAATAGGTTTTCCTACGGGTTAACCTGGAAGCGCATATTGTTGAATATGTGTAGGTTGCTTCTAGCCTGAAAATGAGGAGGTAAGAGTGTAACTTCGGTTGCAGACTCAGATATGTGTGTAGAGCATGGTGAACAGGCCCATGGCTCAGGATATGTGATGTATGGAGCATGAATGTGTTCATGGCTCAGAGCACGGTGATCAGGCCCGTGGCTCAGTTTTACTAGCGTCGTGACCTGTACCAAGGCGGGCTAGAGAATGGGTAGCCTATGAAGCTAACCCTGTGGCTTAGACCACTTCAGCATGTGACTGCGGTCCTGCTTGTGGTGTACTCATGTACTGACCATGAGGTGGGAGGTCGTGGAGTCCGGCTCTTCCATTGACCTTGTATGGCACCGTCTTGGGTTTCGTAACCGAAGGTTGGATTTGAACGGTACGGTTCAAATCCTCAGGGCATAATAAAATGTAATACAGTCGTTTAGTATGTACTAGTCATATCAAATACGAAACATTGGTTGAGTCCTTGTTTGTGTAATATTCCGTTATACCTTGCAGGTCATGTGGTAATCTACCTTATCTTGATAATCAGGTTATATGGCATTATACCCTGTTCTAATAATCCTGTTACACGTTGATATATCTCATCTTGATAGTCATGTTCCTTTGAAAGACATCTGGTTTTACGCTTTAGTACAGCTGGTATGCTTGCCGGTAAGAATGATCTTGTTATATATATATATATATAACTGCTTCTGATATATCCGCTCATGTTATAATTGCTGTTATAGTTTCACTTGCTGAGGTTCTATGGTTGCGGTGGGGAGCTATGTTTCCCGCTGGGACAATTGTTCAATTGTCTCACTCCGCTGGTTTCCACCCTTTTTAGGTGGTCGAGGTAGACGTGGTTGTGGTTGTGGTGTTGCGGACGAGCAGCTTGAGGAGCAGTAGAAGGCAAGCGTTGGACATGCTGCTGTTTTGGATGTTTTGTAGTAGAGTCTAGAGTCATCCCTGTACTCTCAGGTCCTTGACAGTGTTTTGACGATGTTTCACGAAGATCGTTCGATGATATCTGTATATCCTGCTGTTGGCCGGATGTGGGCCTTTATGTATATATGAACAGGTGGTGAACTCATGTGATGGATGGACAGCTGTTCCTGAGTTGTGGACACGTGTCAGATCTTGTGTATGTACATATTTATATGACATGTTTCTGTGTAAGATGAGGACTGGAAAGTAATAGTTTCACAGTTTATCAGTTTTCCGCGATCGGTTTTAATTAACCCGTGTTTTTGATAATCTGTGGTTATGGTGTTTTCTGCACGTTTTCGCGTAACACCTCGTTATCTGTGTGATGATGGGATGTGTTGCCACACCAGGAGTCTTCAGTCCCAGTGCGACCAGGAGATGCACAGACATCGTCCAAGACTGGAGGTGAAGACCGTGCAAGGCACGAGGTACTGTCATCGAGCAAGCCTCGGGATAAGGTATGCATCCACAAACCATCTTTCCTATTCTATAGACGTTGACACGATTCCTTTTGTTCTGGGTTTTGGGGAGAAAATTTTTGTTTCTGTTGCTTCTATGCCTCCTCTAAAACCCAACAATGGCTCCTTATGAGGCTTTGTATGGAAGGAAGTGTAGATCTCCTTTGTGTTGGTATGAGTATGGTGAATATCAGCTTTTGGGTCCTGAGTTAGTACAACAGACAACAGAAAAGATCAAGGTGATACAACAACAGTTGAAAGCAGCACAGGACAGGAAGAAGTCTTATGTAGACAATCACCGATGACTTTTGGAGTTCCAGGTAGGAGTCAAAGTGTATCTTAAAGTCTCTCCATGGAAAGGTGTGCTAAGGTTTGGCCGGAAGGGTAAGCTAGCACCCAGATATATGGGGCCTTACCCAGTCATAAAACAAATGGGCAAGGTAGCTTACAAGTTAGAGATACCACCAGAGTTGCACATGTTACATCCAATGTTCCATGTCAGTATGTTGAAGAAAAGTCATCCAGATTCAGGAACCGTGATACATCCAGTTGAGGTTGAGCTTGATGAAGGTGTGACCAATGAAGAAGGTCCTATGTCTATCCTTGACAGAAGGGTTAAGAAGCTGAAGAGGAAGGACCTGGTTCTTATGAAGGTTCTTTGGCATCATCATGGCATTGAGGAAGCCACGTGGGAGCTTGAGGAAGAGATGAGGAGGAAGTATCCCTCGCTTTTCTCTTCATATTTTGGGGACGAAATTCCTTTGTAGGGGGGTTAGCTTGTAAGGTCCCTGACCTCCGTTTAGGGTTTACCCTATTTGCTTTGCTTAACCTTGATGCTTTGACGCTTGTTAATCACCTTTAGTGGTGATTAGGGTTTGTTGGTGCTTTGCTGAGGGTTGGAGATGCTACTTTCAAATAACCCAAGTCTAGGGTTTGTGAGCAAGTTTGTCACCTTGTGAGGTGTTCCTCCCTCTCCTTGCTTCCTCTAGAATTGAGTGGAAGGTTTGGGCCCATTGTTTGTGTTCCTTTGGGCTTTGTTGAGCTTGTTGGGCCTTGTGGTGCCTTGCCTTCGTTTAGTTGGACCTTGTGTCGGGTAAGAGGAGGCTGTGTCGCCTAGGGGTTGTGTCGCCCATGGTGATGGTGTGTCATCCAAGTGTGTCGCCCTTGGACCTTTGACCTTCTTTGACCTCGTTTGTGTCACCACTAGTGGACACTTGGTGCTTGATGCTTGCATGTGGCAATGGCTTTGGACATGTGTTTAAGACATGCTAGAGTGGTGGTTTTGCTCTTGGACAAGTGTCCCTAGGTGGGCGACACCATGCTTTTCTTTGCTTTGGTTTCTCCTCCATTCCCTTCTATATATGTCTTTCCTTTCCCTTGCTAAGGATCCCTTTAGTTCCTTAGTCTCCTTCTCCCTTGGTGCACGACACACTCTCTTCTCTTGTAAGCTTGGTGGTCGATCCTCCTTGGAGTCTCCTTCTTCCTTGGTGGTGCTTGGAGCTTGGAGCTAGGAGTTTGGAGCTTTCTTAAGGTGGGTTACATAACTCCTAACCCTAACTACATTACCATCTTCTATGTTCTTGTTCTTGTTTTTTATGATCGGCTATGTTGTTGTTAGTTTGGTTTCCTTGCTTAGCTGCACCTTGTTAGCCGAACCTATGATCTAGGGTTTCTTGGTGAGCAATAATCCTTTCTCTCCTTGGTCTAGAGGAGTGATCTTGAGTTCTAGTAGCATGGGCAATACCCCTCTCTTGTTTAATTTGAGAGGTGAGCTTGTGTTCTAGTAGCTTGAGCAACACCCTCCTCTCACCATGGACTTGAAGGGTGAGCTTGGTGGTGGTTGTGAACCTTGCTAAGGTTGTTCCTTGTGTTGCCCGTTTGGTGTTAGGAGATGTGCAAGACCCCTCTCTCATTTAAGTTGAGAGGTGAGCCATCTTCTTAATCCTTTAGGGTTTGGGTGCCCTTGTACTTGAGGTTGATGATGATCTTGTGGAGTTACATCTTACTGTTATGATCTTGGGGGAGGTGCTTCCCGACAACCCTCTTGACCTAAAACCTTGGACGATACATGTTGAGATGGTGACGGGTGTTATCCCTTGGTCCCTTCTTGGTGTGTATGTCGGGCATCACACCCTGATGCACAACTTGCCCGATACACTTAGCCTTGAGTTGGTTTGATGTCGTTATGCTTTGCTGGGGTGGAGCGTTTCCAGCTAGTCTGTAGTGGGTGTTATCCCCTTCTTAGCCTTAGCTCTATGGGTGTGTCGGCTGACAGTAAATACCTGACGCGTCGTTGCACGATATGTCGTTGCTGAGCTGCACGCCCTAAGTGCTCGTTACCAGTGGTGCCCGACATTGCGTTGTGCCTGACGCCCCTTGTTACCTGACGCTATGTTGTATGACATAGAAGTGCACAGCACAAGTTGCTTGGCAAATCACATTGGATGATGATCCTTCTTATATTTCTTTTGAGTTATAGATGATTTATAATGTGGTAAGAGAAATAAACTATACTTATTATTCTAGCTATGCCTGATCTTGATGCAAGTCATATAGTCTGTCAATTTTGTAATATTATATGCTTAAACTATTTAAAGTATCTAACCCTAGTAAACAAGTGTTTCTTTTGGAGTTATATCTCTCAAAGGGACATGGGTCTCATCTTGTGCGTCACCATATCCTTTTAGGTGACCGACAATGCCATTAGATGCAGAGTGATGAGGAGGCACAATTTGAGGATTTGTAGAGGTATAAGATTGGTTGTTAGTATAGAGTCCTAGAGTCATCTATGTACTCTCCGGTCTAGGCGAGAAATTATTTTATATATCATGTACATTCACTTGAGATTTTGCTTGTACACCTTGAGCAATGTAAATGATGTAATTATATGAACAATACCTTTTGTATATATGTTATGGCGAGGCCACTGAACTTATGTATATGTACCTAGTGTGAATATATGTGAGGTTGGGACCTCTATGTAAATGTTTCTTATGACTTTGAAAATTTTATCCTGTTTTGATTCTACTCCTTTTTGTTAATGTGATGGATTGGTGTTTGATCGAAGTTTTGGTCTTGAGTAATCTCGTTTAGTATGGTGGAATGCCACAATGATCTCGTTAAAGAGTTTTGTTAACCACATAGTTTCTTCATCTCCCATATTCTTCCATACATCAATGGGAATATCGTTTAATTTATCATTTTTTCCAAAGCATTTTTTACCTAAGATAGTGAAACTCATTGTGTGTAAGTGGTATTTCTTGCATTCATGTCACCCGAGTCTCCTACATTATTCACAATACCTTCACAGAAAATCTTATGAAAGTAGTTTCTCCATTTGTTCTTTATATCATCATCCTTCACCAGCGCTCTTCCATATTCATACTTGATGCACTTAACCTGACTCATCTCTCTTCCGTCCCTTTCTCTTGTATGAGCCAATTTATAAATATCTTTTCCCCCTTCTCTAGTATCCAACTTCTTATGTATCTCATCAAAGATTTGGACCCTATCTTTTGGACCGTCTTCTATGTATATTTCTTAGATTCTATGTTGTGCAAATGTATCCAGTCCCAAGCTCGAGTGAAGGAGGAGGGTTGCTAGTAGGTTGACAACCCATAAAAATTTGTCACTCTTTTTATTACATGGATCCTTATAATTTTTTTACACATTATAGATGAGTATACAAATAATTAAGTTGTATGGAAAATAGCTCACAAATGGATCTTGATTTTGGCTCTTCATTGTACTCCATAATATCTTTATTTGCTTCCTTCTCTATCTCCTCCATGTGGGTTTGTTTGCCTCATTTTCTTTGAGGATGTAGTCACCTCATTCTCCTAAGTATTCTAGATTTTTCTCTTCTTTGGATGTATTCTAACACTTCCCCCTTTCCCTTTTTGGGTATTGTTGTTGTCATTCTTTTGTAGAGGGGCCACCTCCTTCTGAATTGAAGTTGAATCTAGTCTTGAACTATCTACCAGGGAGTCCTTGATGTTATCCTATAAACCTTAATCGAATTATACATAAAACTTCAGAGTTCTTTGTGCTTCCCACATATCCTACCTCTCTACTTGATGTCTTGTTGTCTTTTTCTTTATCAACCACATGTTTGTATTTTCCTTGAGAGGCTCACTTTTTTTGTTGTTGTAGACTTACTAGTCTTATGTGTGTTCTTCTCGATATTTTTTCTTCTATCACTCCTATTCCTCTTTTTGTGTTGGTTTAACTGCCTCCCATCTTCATCATTGTAGTATTATTTCTTTTAGTTAAAATTGCTTCTTTTTAATATTTTGTTCCATAATACAAGACATGGTACTTTTTGTTACTTGTCTCCTCATTGGGTTATGCCCTCTGGGAGTGTATGTTTTCTTTCCTCAATAATTTCCTCACATGCATGACCACTATATATAGACCATCTCTCTTCTATAGGATCTGCCTCACTCTCATGTCATTGCTAGTGTGTTTGTATTCATTTTCTCTTATTTCATATATGAAATCTTCCCCTTTGTGCCTTACATTTCCAGATTTCATGCACACATCAAGCACATCCTCCTACTCCAATTTTCACTTCTTTTGTTTTATTATTGGGTACGAATTTAGTGGCTATCAATGTTTACCTCCACAACAATGTGCACAAAGTGTCCTATCCCTTTCCACTTTGTGTGGTGTCAACTTTGACTGTTTCCCAATGAGGTTGTCTACCCTTTCTAGGGTTTGTTCCTCATATATGCATAGAGGAGGTTAGAGATCATGTCCCATACTATCATAGTTTCTACTGTTGAGTTCTTGTGTAAATTGCCATCTTTCATAATTGAACTATGACATATGATCCTAGCATGAGCCAAGGACCTCTTGTAAAAGCCATGATGTAGTCTTCTTACATTCATATTCATATTAGATAATAACAATATCTAACCAAATAATTCTCAAGCTTTGTTTGATCCTCACACCAGCCTATATCCTACTTCAAATCCACATAACTGATGGATTTTGCCTTGACTTTCACCAACACAATATGTGTTCATGGCCTAGGTAGTTCTACAAAGGCCTCAGATTTTATATCGATGGGAAGGATTGATGGCTCTTTGTTTGTTCTTAAGGTACAAACTGTGCTTGTCCAAGTGAATTAAAATGCCCATAAAAGTTTGTTTTTTGTTCATGCCTATCTATGTACTTGTAAGACACATTGGCTTCCTTTCACCCTTGTGTCATTCCTCCGACATGAATCCCAATCTAGTGTTTTTAAAGCATCTCCTCCATGAGCCAATTTATAAATATCTTTTCCCCCTTCTCTAGTATCCAACTTCTTATGTATCTCATCAAAGATTTGGACCCTATCTTTTGGACCATCTTCTATGTATATTTCTTAGATTCTATTTTGTACAAATGTAGCCGGTCCCAAGCTCGAGTGAAGGAGGAGGGTTGCTGGTAGGTTGACAACCCATAAAAATTTGTCACTCTTTTTATGACATGGATCCTTATAATTGTTTTACACATTATAGATGAGTATACAAATAATTAAGTTGTATGGAATATAGCTCACAAATGGATCTTGATTTTGGCTCTTCATTGTACTCCATAATCTATTTATTTGCTTCCTTCTCTATCTCCTCCATGTGGGCTTGTTTGCCTCATTTTCTTTGAGGATGTAGTCACCTCATTCTCCTAAGTATTCTAGATTTTTCTCTTCTTTGGATGTATTCTAACACTTCCCCCTTTCCCTTTTTGGGTATTGTTGTTGTCATTCTTTTGTAGAGGGGCCACCTCCTTCTGAATTGAAGTTGAATCTAGTCTTGAACTATCTACCAGGGAGGCCTTGATGTTATCCTATAAACCTTAATCGAATTATACATAAAACTTCAGAGTTCTTTGTGCTTCCCACATATCCTACCTCTCTACTTGATGTCTTGTTGTCTTTTTCTTTATCAACCACATGTTTGTATTTTCCTTGAGAGGCTCACTTTTTTTTTCTTTTGTTGTAGACTTACTAGTCTTATGTGTGTTCTTCTCGATATTTTTTCTTCTATCACTCCTATTCCTCTTTTCGTGTTGGTTTAACTGCCTCCCATCTTCATCATTGTAGTATTATTTCTTTTAGTTAAAATTGCTTCTTTTTAATATTTTGTTCCATCATACAAGACATGGTACTTGTTGTTACTTGTCTCCTCATTGGGTTATGCCCTCTGGGAGTGTATGTTTTCTTTCCTCAATAATTTCCTCACATGCAGGACCACTATATATAGACCATCTCTCTTCTATAGGATCTGCCTCACTGTCATGTCATTGCTAGTGTGTTTGTATTCATTTTCTCTTATTTCATATATGAAATCTTCCCCTTTGTGCCTTACATTTCCAGATTTCATGCACACATCAAGCACATCCTCCTACTCCAATTTTTACTTCTTTTGTTTTATTATTGGGTACGAATTTAGTGGCTATCAATGTTTACTTCCACAACAATGTGCACAAAGTGTCCTATCCCTTTCCACTTTGTGTGGTGTCAACTTTGACTGTTTACCAATGAGGTTGTCTACCCTTTCTAGGGTTTGTTCCTCATATATGCATGGAGGAGGTTAGAGATCATGTCCCATATTATCATAGTTTCTACTGTTGAGTTCTTATGTAAATTGCCATCTTTCATAATTGAACTATGACATATGATCCTAGCATGAGCCAAGGACCTCTTGTAAAAGCCATGATGTAGTCTTCTTACATTCATATTCATATTAGATAATAACCAATATCTAACCAAATAATTCTCAAGCTTTGTTTGATCCTCACACTAGCCTATATCCTACTTCAAATCCACAAAACTGATGGATTTTGCCTTGACTTTCACCAACACAATATGTGTTCATGGCCTAGGTAGTTCTACAAAGGCCTCGGATTTTATATCGATGGGAAGGATTGATGGCTCTTTGTTTGTTCTTAAGGTACAAACTGTGCTTGTCCAAGTGAATTAAAATGCCCATAAAAGTTGGTTTTTTGTTCATGCCTATCTATGTACTTGTAAGACACATTGGCTTCCTTTCACCCTTGTGTCATTCCTCCGACATGAATCCCAATCTAGTGTTTTTAAAGCATCTCCTCCATGATTCCCTGGTGTTAGGAATTCCCAAGGTTTGTATTTTCTACTTCCATCTCTCAATTCTCACCGATTTCCCTTTCTGGAGGTTCCTTGCCCAGTTGTCATAGGCAAACTGAAAAACCCAAGCGTTCTAAGGTTTCTGCTATGGTGTTGTTGGTCATGTGTCTTGCTCAATTTCCCTCAACCTTCAACAATGATGTCAGGGATTCAGGGCTCATCATCCTCAAGGTTGCATCCCATTAGCTAGAGCCGTCCCAGAAAACCTAGAGCAGCAAATTACTCTTTCATACTTCTTTTCGGTGTGTGTGTAATCTAAAAATAGGAACCAAATTAATTCGGTTGCTTGATCCATTCCCATCATATTTCCGATCCCATCACATATTTATTACCCAAAATTTCCCATGCCCACGTGTCATGTAAGCCAAATATATCATTAGTCTAGCTTGCATACACTCTGTATGTGTTAGGCGTGATATAATTTAAATGTTCATGTATCATCAATCCTAGTTAAAACTGAGACTTCTACCTAAGATGATTTCTTCCTACTCTTTCCTCATGCATATCCCATCTCCTTTGATTGTGGGGGGCGATCAACAATCTTATGATAGTATAGGTGCACCATTTCCGTGATTATATATTCATATGGATTTATTTCACATGCATGAAATGACTAGGTGTGCTGTAGACAGTCCTGCATTTTTTGTTTGTGCACACAAACCCCCCTCCTCGCCCTCCCAAATACAAAGGGACTACGTAATTAAAATATCTTACTCATCTTTGTAATTAATGGTTATGGCTAGACGTGGGCTTGCCAAAGATGTGGCATTGAGTTGATAAAGTTGAGGTTGTACCACTGAGAGGTCGTAAGATTCTAACTCGATTATGGATGAATAAAAGGTCAACTGGTTCCGACCACCGGACCGCCATATGCATGCCTGTGTGTAGAAAGGGCACCAATGCTCGGTGGTGGACGGCAGTGGAGCGTGGCGGGCATACACTGGTTAGTATACGAGGGAGCGCCATCAGAAACTGGACTCCTGGAGTTGCGACTAGTTACATCTGCGGCACTACTTCCCTACTACCGTGTTATTCTACACCAAACAGCTATAATATTTTTCTTTGGTATTGCTCGTCAATTTGATCTAACAAATGTTTGGAACAACGCTTATAATAATATATTTTCCGATCCGAGGACGGAGTGCTCTTATTGAAACTCGAGGGACACATCGAGTCAACAAGAAACAATTTGTACCACAAAGACAAAGACCTCACATGATCCACTAAATGTATTTTTGTTTGAGTTATGTCCCAACCCCCCTCACATTTCCTGAGATCACAGAAAACCCCCTCCCTTTTAGGAAATCCTAGCTAGCTCTTTCTCTTTTATACATAATTCCAAATCCTCCTCCCCACCCTCCTCTCCATTCAGCTTTTCCATTCCCTCCGTTCACTGCCGTATAATAAAGCCAACGGGTTTTTTCCCCCTTCTTTCACGCTTCCCCCCTGATTCATTATATAATCATGTATATTTAATCATACCCATAATTTATGATAAATTTTTATTATTATATTAGTGAATTATAGCCCCCCCTCTCTTCTAATATTCTATAATTTCAGTCCCAACCAATACAAGCCTTCCCAACCTGACGTGACGTGACTCATGGTGAAATATTTTTAGAAATATGTTAGGTGGACACAATTTTGGAACTCAAAATAGAACCCCACTCCTTCTTCACCAGATGTTTAAGGGTAGTATAATACATAAAATATGTATTTTATTTATTATATCCTCAAACATGTGGTGGAGAATAAGTAGGATTCCGTTATGGATTCCAAAATAGGTCTAAATAGCATACCTCATATTTTTATGATGTTTACCTCTGGTTGGTTAGGATCACAAATATTAAAAATTAATTATATATATATATATATATATATATATATATATATATATATAGTCCGGCTAGTAGGGGTGAGCAAATAATGGTCCAGATCGCAAAACCGGACCGGACCGCTCAATTTGGTCCGGTTCGGTCCGGTCCATTTCGATTTCGATCTGGTCCGCGGTCCGGGAATTTCAATAAATTCGGTCTTCGGTCCGGTCCGGTCCAAAACCGGTCCGGTCCGGTCCGGACCGCGGACTAACTTTTATATAAAATCCATATATATTTGAAAGTGAATTTTATAATAACTACAAATAAAGTACATATACAAGCACTACTAGTATAAATGTTTGATACTAAAGTTATATAATTTTGTTAGAAGTGACTAAGATTATCAACTTTGTACAATTAAATAAGTTGTAAAACATGTAAAAAAGGCTGATTGCGGTCCAAACGGTCCGGTCCGATCCGGTCCGCGGTCAAAACGGTCTGGTCCCAGTCCGGTCTGACCACCAAACGGTCCGGTCTACGGTCGAAAAATTATTGATATTCGGTCCTCGGTCCGGTCCGGTCCGGTCCGGTTTTGGACCGATGCTCACCCCTACCGGCTAGAATACTCGAGTGTATCCGGAGTGTATTAATACACTCAAGTAGTTTTTCATGATGCCATATTTTTTTTGAAAATCTAATCCGTTGATCTTATTAAACATCTCTTGAACAACTCATACGCAAAATTTGAGCACATTTGGATATGTATAGCTCATGTTATGAAGACCGCAAAAATTATGCATTTCAAATTAGTTTCGCGCGTTGATTTTGTTGCCCTTGGATGAGTGGCTTACACTCATCCAAATGGGCTCAAAATTTATATGTAGCCTAGTTATAGTATGACGGTGAAGATCAACGGTTTACATTTTGCAAAAAATAGTCTTGATATGCAAACACACTTGAGTGTATTCGTGCGATCCATACACTCGAGTATATTCTAGCCTGGCTCTCTCTCTCTCTCTCTCTCTCTATATATATATATATATATATATATATATATATATATATATATATATATATATATATAAGATGCCAATGAGTTGGGTTTTGTTGAACTCAATCCGACTTGGACATGTTCAAACTTAATCTAACTTATCTAAAAATGTCCAATGCGAACCCGACTGCATTAGGACGTGTTCACTCAGGTCTAAATCCGATCGGATTAAAAGTTGTGAAAAGTATGTGAATCGAGCCAAACTCCTATATATCTGATTCGACTCATCATGACCTTAACATCATAAAATAACTAAATTTGACCTAATTAGAATCTGACCTGACCAAAACCCAAACATACCCCTAATACCCATATATTTTAAATTGGCCATGCTAGCTTCGTTTGGTTGGGATAAAATTTGAAAATATTAAAAGATAGAGGGTGTTATAATTCCTATATAACCATAAAATTGAACCAGGGTAAAAAATCATCTTGTTCCTCTCTAACCATATATGATATAGAGTCATGCAAGCCATTAATTTTTTGTCTCCACCAAAAGAAAACAATTCCTTATCATCTTCAGGAATCTTACCATAAAGGATTCTGAATCCATTCCACACATGCAGAGAGAAATCACAATAATAGAATATATGGATCCTTGTCTCTTCATCAACTAGACACAAAGGGCGTCTTGAAACCAAGAAGAAACCAAAGCTCTTCAGAACGTCCATAGTAGCCAGTCTGTCATGAAAAAAATTCCCAAGGAAAATGGAGACTTTCCTTGGTAGATGTTTTGACCATAACATTTGGCCAACATCCGGAAAACACAAGTTACAATTTTTAATACATTCGCCAACCTTACATTTGATTCCTCCCCCAACTATGTAAATGAGATAATTATCAACATGATCTAGAAGAGTGGTTTCCCTAGGACACCAAGGATCAACCCATAACAACAAACTTTTCCCATTCCCAACTTTAAAGTCAATATGTGAAAAAAGACTATTCTTCTCCTTCAGAAGCCACTTCCACAACCAAGAGTCTGTAGACTTACTGTAAGGACCCTGACCTCTGTTTAGGGTTTACCCTATTTGCTTTGCTTAACCTTGATGCTTTGACGCTTGTTAATCACCTTTAGTGGTGATTAGGGTTTGTTGGTGCTTTGTTGAGAGTTGGAGGGGCTACTTGCAAATAACCCAAGTCTAGGGTTTGTGAGCACGTTTGTCACCTTGTGAGGCATTCCTCCCTCTCCTTTATTCCTCTAGAGTTGAGTGGAAGATTTGGGCCCGTTGTTTGTGTTCCTTTGGGATTGGTTGAGCTTGTTGGGCCTTATGGTGCCTTGCCTTTGTTAAGTTGGACCTTGTGTCGGGGAAGAGGAGGTTGTGTCGCCCAGGGGCTGTGTCGCCCATGGGTTGTGTCACCCATGGTGATGGTGTGTCGTCCAAGTGTGTCGCCCATGGACCTTTGACCTTCTTTGACCTCATTTGTGTCACCACTAGTGGACACTTGGTGCTTGTTGCTTACATGTGGCAATGGCTTTGGACATGTGTTTAAGACATGCTAGAGTGGTGGTTTTGCTCTTGGACAAGTGTCCCTAGGTGGGCGACACCATGCTTTTCTTTTCTTTGGTTTCTCCTCCATTCCCTTCTATTTATGTGTTTCCTTTCCCTTGCTATGGATCCCTTTAGTTCCTTAGTCTCCTTCTCCCTTGTTGCACAAAACACTCTCTTCTCTTGCAAGCTTTGTGGTCGATCCTCCTTGGAGTCTCCTTCTTCCTTGGTGGTGCTTGGAGCTTGGAGCTAGGAGCTTGGAGCTTGCTTAAGGCAGGTTACATAAATCCTAACCCTAACTACATTACCATCTTCTATGTTCTTGTTCTTGTTGTTTATGATCGGCTATGTTGTTGTTAGTTTGGTTTCCTTGCTTAGCTGCACCTTGTTGGCCGAACCTATGATCTAGGGTTTCTTGGTGAGCAATACTCCTTTCTATCCTTGGTCTAGAGGAGTGAGCTTGAGTTCTAGTAGCATGGGCAATACCCCTCTCTCGTTTAAGTTGAGAGGTGAGCTTGTGTTCTAGTAGCTTGAGCAACACCCTCCTCTCACCATGGACTTGAAGGGTGCGCTTGGTGGTGGTTGTAAACCTTGCTAAGGTTGTTCCTTATGTTTCCCGTTTGGTGTTAGGAGATGTGCAAGACCCCTCTCTCATTTAAATTGAGAGGTGAGCCATATTCTTAATCCTTTAGGGTTTGGGTGCCCTTATACTTGAGGTTGATGATGATCTTGTGGAGTTACATCATGTCATTATGATCTTGGGGGAGGTGTTGCCCGACAACCCTCTTGACCTAAAACCTTGGACGATACATGTTGAGATGGTGACAGGCGTTATCCTTTGGTCCCTCCTTGGTGTGTGTGTTGGGCATCACACCCTGATGCACAACCTGCCTGATACACTTAGCCTTGAGTTGGTTTGATGTCGTTATGCTTTGCTGGGGCGGAGTGTTGCCAGCTAGTCTGTAGTGGGCATTATCCCCTTCTTAGCCTTAGCTCTGTGGGTGTGTCGGCTGACAGCACAACACCTGATGCGCCGTTGCACGATACGTCGTTGATGAGCTGCACGCCCTAAGTGCTTGTTACCAGTGGTGCCCGACACTGCGTTGTGCCTGACGCCCCTTGTTACCCGACGCTGTGTTGCATGACACAGAAGTGCATGGAACAGGTTGCACGTTACACCTGAAGTGCATGGATGGGTTGGTTTCTCTGTTGCCCGATATCACTTATAGTAAGGGTCTTGTTCCTTCTGCAAAACATCTACACGCTAAACCTTGTGCATGTATCACATTTAGTCATGATGGTGGCCTTTGGTATACTTAATGGTAATCATTATGGTATAACTCATTTATGTAATATACATGACTTTACCTATGTATGTGATCATCTTGATATTATGAATAATGTTGAGCAAATGATAAGCATGTAGAATGCCTTGCTTAATGATGTAACATATGCTTATGGTCACAAGTTGAGGCATGATTGATAAAGCATATAATCATTAATGTCACCTTATATTGATAGCATGGTCTTTCTATTAAGCCTGTGATTATTGTGTATACTAACCATGCAGGTGATGCATAGCCAAGTAAAAGGCTATGAGGTATATATATGATGTGTTTTGGGTCTGAGGACCTGAGTTTGGCTAGAGTGCCTAAGTTGATGAGAATGCCTTGAGAGGCAGTGGCAGCATATGATGAGGGATTGAGATCCCATGGCAATGTGATGATCCTTGAGATGGATCTAGATGATTGGAAAGATGCCAAGTGATAACATGTAATGTTGGATCCTTGTGATGGATCAGGATGATGTGATTACAATAAAAGCATAACATTGAGTTTTATGTTGTTTATTATTGTTATAGTTTGCATGTTATACAACTTGGTTGAATCTTGCAATCTATATAAAAGATACTAATTAATCACAGTGGAATATATCATGTAGTTGCCCTGGCCATAGATCCATCATCGTCAGGAACTGGTGATGGTGAAACAGGTTATCCTGCAGGTTAAACCGGAGTGCATATTATTGAATATGCGAGGTTTCTCCTAGCCTAAAATAGAGAGGGAATCGAGTGCAGTTGCGGTTGCAGACTCGGAATATGTGATGAGCATGGTGAACAGGCCCATGACTCAGGATGTGTGATATTGGAGCATGAATGTGTTCATGGCTCAGAGCACGGTGAACAGGCCCGTGGCTCAGTTTTACTAGCACTGTGACCTGTACCGAGGCGAGCTAGAGGAAGGGTAGCCTATGGAGATGACCCTGTGGCTGAGGCCACTCAAGCACGAGACTGCGGTCCTGCTTTGGTTCTCGTGTACTGACCATGAGGGGGAGGTCGTGGAGTCCGACTCTTCCATTGACCTTGTATGGCACCGACTCCGGGTTTAGCAGCCGTCGGTTGGATTTGAGCGGTACAACTCACTTCCTCAGGGCATAAGAATATGAAATCCAGCCGAATAGTATTTACTGCTTAAGGCAAAACACAGAACATAGGTTGAGACCTTGCTTGTAGTTAACCTTGTTTACTTATAAATCTGATCTTGTTAATCATGTTCCATAAAGAAATATTTGAGTATATGCCTTCCGTACATCTGGTAAGCTCGACGGTATGAATAGCTTTACTCTATAAACTGTTCTTGTTATACCCTTATCAGTTATCGACTGTTGTTGCTTTATCTTTATGAGGTTTTGTAGTTTCGGCGGGGAGTTATGTTTCTCGCTGGGACTGTGTGTCTCACCCCGCTGGTTTACACCCTTTTTAGGTGGTCGAGCTAGACGTGGTGGTGGTCGCGGAGTTGTAGCCGAGCATGAAGATGAGAAGTAGAAGGCAAGCGATGGATATTCTGCTATTTTGAATGTTTTGTAGTAGAGTCTTAGAGTCATCCCTGTACTCTCAGGTCCTTGGGAAGCGTTTTGACATTGTTTCATGATGTATGGCTGTTGATCCTTTGTATATCCTGCTGCTGGCCGGATGTGGGTCTTTATGTACATATAAACATGTGATGAACTCTTGCGTTGGATAGAAAGTTGTTCCTCTAAGTTGTGGACACATATCAAGGATTGTAAATGTCTATATAACATGTTTCTTTGCAGGATGTGGACCTAAATGTAATAGTTTCTCAGTTTACCTGCATTCCGCAATCGGTTTTAATTAACCCATGTTTTTGGTAATTTGCGGTTATGGTGATTTCTATACGTTTTTGCGTAACACCTCGCTGTCTGTATGATAGTGGGATGTGTTGCCACACTTACCCCTAACTTACCAGAGAGAGGAATCCACCAAGTACTTCTCATGAATCCACTTCACCCATAAAGTAGCCTTGTCTGTAGCAATATCCCATAAGTTTTTAATAAGACTAGATTTTATCCGATCCCTAATATGTTGAACACCTAGGCCACCCTCCTTTTTAGGCTTATAGATCCTATCCCAAGAGATCATGTGTATCTTCCTTTCATCTGCATACTCCCCCAAACAAACTTCCTCATATTTTTTCCATTTAGTCAATCACAGATACATGCAAAGGAAAAGTTTTAGGGTTTAGGGTCAATCACACACCATTTAGTATGGAAAGGTAGAATGCTTAGAAGGTTGGTTCATCACATGAGCCGATCGGTTGGGTGTGCAGATTGTGCAGAATCAGTCAATTGTGATTTCAATCAATCTGATACTCCAATCAATGTGCCCAACACCTTGAACATTATGATATTGAGTTATCAATTGATTGAGTGTTTAATTGAACTACTAAAGTCCTTTAGTAATCAATCTAAACATTGCTTGTGGACAAAACTCCTCTTCCAGGTTAAATCCTATGTGTGTGACCCTACAGGTCCATTTCCCGTTGGCAGTGAAAGTCCATAACACTTATGACTTCACAAGCAAAGAGTGGTGCCTAGTCACACATCAGTGCTACCCAAGTGAAATAGAAAGTTGGAGAACAACTTTTAATCCTACAATCTATGAATGGTGTTAAAGTGAATGTATAATTCCTTTGTCACTGATATCCTGGATGAACTCGAGGCATGGAACAGTCATCCTGTCAACATTCATTCATTTCCTTGATCTCAGAGCAGACTGGGTGAGATGTGTGTGACATCAATATCACATATTGATTCACATGTGCATGCGCATGCCTTTATCAATCCTACTCATCAAGTGGCCAAGGATATCAAACTCCCTCAGGAGGGACAAATCCCATATCTATCACTCACCCCTCAAAATCCCCATGTGTCAAACCCACCCAATCATCACCTTTATAACAACCCATGTTTCATGATTGTGTTTGATGATGTCAAAGTGTACCCAACGACATGTGTTGAGTGTAGTGATTTCAGGTCTAAGAATCACACTCACCACCATCACTGCGAGAGCTGACTGTGACTACCAAGTCATGGTTCCATGTGTCATTCTCACGGTGGGTCTGTCAGGTACCTTGTTCTCTAACAAGTACCTATGTGCTTGGTTTGATGTCACTATATCATGACTAATGAGATTTTGTCATCAACCAACACACAATCTAGTCTTTAGTGTTATTAATGTATATGGTTATTTCCACAATAACAACCGACTAGGGACCAAACAAGAATGTATGCTCTTAGTATCTGTATGATCTCATCATTTAGGTCCTTAACCTAAAAGCATACGTCATTGAGTAAAATCATTCTTTAGACATCTATCATGTTACACCATCATCTCAGAAACAATTTAAACATATAGATCGGAAATTGCCTTTATTATTATTCAAATCATTTACAAAGTATCCCATTACAATCATCACATGACTTGCTCTATGGGCATACATACCAACAGACTCCCACTTGCACTTAGAGCCAGTCACCAAGGAACCTCAATCCTTGTGACCTAGCATGACCATCATGCTTCTGCTGAGAAAGGGCCTTAGTCAGTGGATCAACTATGTTATCTTCAATTGGTACTTTGCAAATCTTCACATCTCCTCGTTGTACGATCTCTCGTAGGAGATGGAAGCGTCGCAGTATGTGCTTGGATAGCTGATGTGATCTGGGCTCCTTAGCTTGTGCAATAGCTCCATTATTGTCACAATAAAGCTCAATTGCATCACAGCTACTGGGAACTACACCAAGTTCAGAAATGAACTTCCTGATCCACACAGCCTCCTTTGTTGCATGTGAAGCAGCAATATACTCGGCCTCTGTAGTAGAATCGGCAACTGTTTCTTGCTTGGAACTCTTCCAGCTCACAACTCCATTATTAAGTTAAAACACAAATCCTGACTGCGATCTGTAATCATCTTTATCAGTTTGGAAGCTTGCATCGGTGTAACCCTTTACAACCAGCTCTTCCTCGCCGCCATAAATAAGAAACTGATTCTTAGTCCTTCGCAAGTACTTGAGGATGTTCTTCACAGCTGTCCAGTGAGCATCCCCGGGATCTGACTGGTACCTGCTCATCATGCTAAGAGAATATGAGACATCTGGGTGTGTGCACAACATAGCGTACATGATGGATCTGATGGCTGATGCATATGGGATCCCATTCATACGCTCCCTCTCTTCACAATATTGGGGACATTGAGCTCTAGAGATGGTGACTCCATGTAGCATGGGGATGTTGCCTCTCTTTGAGTTCTCCATGCTGAACCGCTTCAGCACTTTGTCAATGTACGTGCTCTGACTTAGTCTGATAAGCCTTCTAGATCTATCTCCATAGATCTTAATTCCTAGAATGTAGGATGCTTCTCCTAAGTCCTTCATTGAGAAAGTATTCCCAAGCCAAGTCTTTACCTTCTCTAAGGCTAAGACATCATTCCCCATCAAAAGTATGTCATCCACATACAATATGAGGAATGTGGTCGAGCTCCCACTAACCTTCTTGTACACATAAGGTTCATCTTCATTTTGAATAAAGCCAAACACTTTGACTTTTTCATCAAATCGAAGATTCCAACTCCGAGATGCTTGCTTCAATCCATAGATTGACCTTTACATCTTACAGACTTTATTGTCATTCTTTGGATCTACAAAACCTTTAGGTTGTGTCATGTACACATCCTCATTTATATTCCCGTTAAGGAATGCGGTTTTAACATCCATCTACCAAATCTCATAGTCATAATAAGCTGCAATAGCAAGCATGATCCTGATGGACTTAATCATGGCAACTGGAGAAAAGGTTTCGTCATAGTCAACACCTTGAACTTGTCGAAATCCCTTCACAACCAATATGCTTTTATAAGTTTGCACATTTCTATCCATGTTGGTCTTTTTCTTAAAGACCCACTTGCACCCTATGGGTTTTACCCCTTCGGGTGGTTCCACCAAAGTCCATACTTTGTGGGAGTACATGGATTCCATCTCGAATCTCATGGCTTCAAGCCATTTCTCAGAAGCTAGTCCCTCCATAGCCTCTACGTAGGTAGTTGGATCATCATCTATGATCAACTCACCACCTTCCTGAGTCACACGGTATCCAAACCTTTCAGGTTCAAGGCGGGTCCTACTAGATCTACGAGGTCCTTGTGTTACCTGAGGAGACTGAGATTCCACAACACCTTATGAATCTGCATTTTCCTCTGGTACATCTATCGGTTCAATGTTTTCTTGTTGGGCCTGAACCTCTTCAAGCTCTATATTCCTCCCATTGCTTCCTTTGGAAATAAATTCCCTCTCTAGGAATACAGCATCCCTAGCAACAAACACTTTGTTGTCAGTAGGGTGGTATAGATAATATCCCTTGGTCTCCTTGGGATATCCAACACAATAACATTTATCGAATTTGGGTCCAAGCTTATCAGGAAACATTTTCTTGATGTAAGCCTCACAACCCCAAATCTTCATAAAAGACAAATTGGGACGCTTCTCAGTCCATATCTCATATGGTGTCTTTTGAACCGATTTAGATGGTACATGGTTAAGTGTAAACGCGGCGGTTTCAAGAGCATTACCCCAGAAGGAAATTGGAAGATCAGCAAAACTCATCATTGATCGCACCATATCCAACAATGTGTGATTCCTTCTTTTAGACGCACCATTATGTTGTGGTGTTCGAGGTGGAGTCCATTATGATACAATACCACGGGCTCGCGGAAGGTCTTCAAACTCCTGGCTTAAGTATTCTCCACCTCGATCGGATCAAAGTGCCTTAATACTTTTGCCAAGTTGGTTTTGTACTTCATTCATGAAATCCTTGAACTTTTCAAGGGTTTCTGACTTATGTTTCATCAGGTACACATAGCCATACCTACTGAAGTCATCAGTAAAGGTAATGAAGTATTGATACCCATTTTTGGCATTAGTTCTAAAAGGCCCACATACATCAGTATGTATGAGTCCTAATAGATCACTAGCTCTCTCACCTTTACCTGAAAAGGGAGTCTTGGTCATCTTGCCCAACAAATAAGATTCACATGTCTCTATTGATTCATAATCAAAAGAGTCTAGATAACCATCTTTATGGTGTCTAGAAATGCACTTCTCATTTATGTTCCCTAGACGACAATGCCAGAGATATGTTTTGTTTGAGTTGTTGAGTTTTTGCCTTTTGGTGTTTACGTTGTATACATTTGTCTCCAAGTCTATCAAGTATAGACCATAAGACATTGGGGCACTGCCATAAAAGATCCCATCTATAGAAATGGAACATTTTCCATTCTTAATAAGAAATTCAAATCCATCTTTTTCCAAACAAGAGACGGAAATGATATTCCTATTTATGGTAGGTACATAATAGCAGTTCTTCAACTCTATTATTAGCCTACTTGGTAGAGCTAACTCATAGGTTCCTACGGCACTGGCGGCAACCCTTGCCCCATTAGAAACATGTAGTTCAACCTCGCCTTTCCCTAGAGGCCTACTTCTCTTAAGATCCTTCACATTTGAACAAATGTGAGATCCGCATCCGGTATCAAGTACCCATGACGAAGAAGTAGTAAAGTTAATCTCTATCACGTATACACCAGAAGTAGAGATCTCTATCTCTGACTTCTTCCTCCATCGTTCCTTCCATCCTCTCCATGTAGAAGAAATTGGTTTGGCGAGAGAACCCTTCTCTCCCTCACTTTCATTCCATTGATCTCTATCAATGAACTTTCTTTCTTCTTCACCAACGCATTAAGCATACATAGAGTGGATTCAAAGGCTCCTGGTATATCTGGATTGTGCAGAACACTTCTCACAGTCCTCAACCAGTTATGGAATTTATTCTCAATTAATTTTCCCATTTTAAAAGATGATTCCTTTGCCATTCTATAAGAGAAAATGCATTTTGTCAAAACCCTTTTTATTTTATTTGAATAAAATTTGACGATAGTTAATTAGGCATTTAATTAATTACCACTCCCACTATTTTGACTCAAATTGACATCCCTCACCATCAATTTGGAAGACTGCAGCGTACAATCTTCTAGTGGGTCAAGATCCATATTTCATCAAGTCATGAGTCAGCTTTGGCTGATCGCCCATAATCTTGACTATTTAGGTAGGCCATCATGTCGATTGCATCATATGCAACTCTTGATGAATGAACATGTGCAACACCTTGCCATGAACATTCCGTGCCTCTGGGCTTAGATGCTCTAAGAATCACCAGTTAAGTCTATCCCAAAAGCCGACACGGTAAACAAGCACCCTGCTTTGGCAGAACCTACATGTCGACCCTTCACACTTCCATAAGATAGACGGCGCACCATGCTTTGGCGTAACCTACGCTTGGTCGATCAATTTTTCCATGTGTGTCGCTAATGGAAGGCATATAAGACTTAATATTTTAATGAGGGATTTGGTTTTTATATACATATACATATCCAATCACCACAATATATAGTAAATATCATATACATTATATATCCCACAGAAAACATGCAAAATGATAAAAATCAATGATTATGGCCATCCTATTGTGATTCCTCGAGCAAAGAGGAATCACGGTCATCTAAGTCTACATTACATGCAACCTGTATAAGATGAAATATGGGTCTGCCTTTCTGGGTTTGATCAGCTCATCTCCATGACCGATCGGCTCGCCATCAGGTTGGTTGTTCGGGTGCCACCAGCCAATCGACTGGCACCTCCTTCCGATCGGTTCACCGGTCGTCGTGCATCTCCTTAGGTCACCACCCGCTCATCTGGCTCCTCGAACTGGCCGTCTGGATCACCAACCGATCAGTTCAAGCCTTGAACCGATCATCTCAGGTCGTCCGCCATTCTTTGACATAATAGGAAATAAAATCTATCCTATTTACAATTTAATTGTGAAACCCCGAGTTACATTCGGGGGGAGCAAAGGTAGGAAAAGAATTCTCAAATTATTTTGAGTTACATCAGGAATAGGAGAAGGGGAATCGGTGCGCAGACTGAGATGCAAGCAACCACATACAACCACACACAGATATAGGGTTTATAGGCCATAACCATGCTACACATCCACCACAAAACTCGTTTAAGGGAGACGCGTATCGAGTGCATTAATATTACATATCATATATGTATATTTGGGATTTGTGGATTGGACATGCATAAAGCCAATTTTATTCACATCGTATGCAATAAATAAAGGTGACAAACCAAAATCAATCATATCGATAATCCTAAAATATAGAACAGTTGACGTGGCTCTGATACCACTATTGGGTTTTAGAGTAGGCAGAGAAGCAACGGAAACAAAAATTTTCTCCCCAAAACCCAGAACAAAAGGAATCGCGTCAACGTCTATAGAATAGGAAAGATGGTTTGTGGATGCATACCTTGTCCCGAGGCTTGCTCGGCGACAGTACCTTGCGCCTTGCGCGGTCTTCACCTCCGGTCTTGGATGGTGTCTGTGCAGCTCCTGGTCGCACTGGGACTGAAGACTCCTGGTCTCACCGGACTGTCGGGATTGATAGTTGTCCTCCGAGTGGCAGAGGTCTCCCGCCTCTGTAGTCGTCCACACGGACTACCTAGAACTCTGATCTCCTTGTCGCATAAGGTACCGGAAGGAGTCGCACCCTCCTGTCGGTGTACTAGTCGCCAACACACTCTCCTGCTACCAGTTGCAACTACAGTTGTCTTTCCCTTGATGTGCCTCCCTTTTTGGGTAGCACTTGCTCGGGCTCTCTCGGTTACCAAAACCAGAGAGAACGACAACTTTGTAGAGCAACCGGCTTGCACTGAGTTGTGTTCTGAGAAGCCCCCAATACCCCTATATATATAGGTGGGTCATGGGACAGGGTTCTCTGTCCCCGAAAATATGGGACTAAAAGCAAGAGTAGAAGGGTTCGAGATTTTCCACAAAACAACCAACTCGCAACCTGAACCGATCGTTTCATAACTGAAACGGTCGGTTGGGGACCTGAACCGGTCGATTGGAACACCAACCGATCAGTTGGGACCCATGAACCGGTCAGTTGGTGGTCCTGATCAGTTCCCGATTGACTTTCCTTCTTTTATTTCTAATTGGTATCGAATACCAATCCTATTTCCCAATCAAATTGGGCAATTGAAATGAAAGGAAAATTCTCACCAATCCTACTTTCCCAACTTGCTCGGTTGCACCAGTTGAATCGATCGTTTCAACACTTGAAGCAATCAGTTCACCCTAATCTTAAGCTGATTGACTCAACACTTAAGCCGACTGGTTCACCAAGCTCATCCGATCGGTTCATCACATGAGCCGATCGGTTGGGTGTGCAAATTGTGCATAATCAGTCAATTGTGATTTCAATCAATCCGATACTCCAATCAATGTGTCCAACACCTTGAACATTATGATATTGAGCTATCAATTGATTGAGTGTTTAATTGAACTACTAAAATCCTTTAGTAATCAATCTGAACATTACTTGTAGACAAAACTCATCTTCCAGGTTAAATCCTATGTGTGTGACCCTGCAGGTCCATTTCACGATGGCAGTGAAAGTCCATAACACTTATGACTTCACAAGCAAAGAGTGGTGCCTAATCACACATCAGTGCTACCCAAGTGAAATAGAAAGTTAGAGAACAACTTTTAATCCTACAATCCGTGAATGGTGTTACAGTGAATGTATAATTCCTTTGTCAGTGATATCTTGAATGAACTCGAGGCATGGAACAGTCATCCTGTCAACATTCATTCATTTCCTTGATCTCAGAGCAGACTGGGTGAGATGTGTGACATCAATATCACATATTGATTCACACATGCATGTGCATGCCTTTCTCAATCCTACTCATCAAGTGGCCAAGGATATCAAACTCCCTCAAGAGGGACAAATCCCATATCTATCACTCACCCCTCAAAATCCCCATGTGTCAAAGCCACCCAATCATCACCTTCATAACAACCCATGTTTCAAGATTGCGTTTGATGATGTCAAAGTGTACCCAATGACATGTGTTGAGTGTAGTGATTTCAGGTCTAAGAATCACACTCACCACCATCACTGTGAGAGCTGACTGTGACTACCAAGTCATGGTTCCATGTGTCACTCTCACGGTGGGTCTGTCTGGTACCTTGTTCTCTAACAAGTACCTATGTGCTTGGTTTGATATCACTATATCATGACTAATGAGATTCTGTCATCAACCAAAACACAATCTAGTCTTTAGTGTTATTCATGTCTATGGTTATTTCCACAATAACAACCGACTAGGGACCAAACAAGAATGTATACTCTTAACATCTGTATGATCTCATCGTTTAGGTCCTTAACCTAAAAGCATACGTCATTGAGTAAAATCATTCTTTAGACATCTATCATGTTACACCATCATCTCAGAAATAGTTTAAACATATAGATCGGAAATTTCCTTTATTATTATTCAAATCATTTACAAAGTATCCCATTACAATCATCGCATGACTTGCTCTATGGGCATACATACCAATAGCTATGTCAGTGCGCCGCTGATAACTGTTGTTATAAGCAAACTCTATCAAACTAAGATGCACATCCCAACTGCCTAGGAAGTGCAAAACACAAGCTTGAAGGAGATCCTCCAGAATCTGAATAGTCCTCTCAGACTTTCCATCTGTCTGTGGGTGGAAGGCGGTACTGAACCTCAACTGCGTTCCCAACGCTTTGTGCAACTGTTCCTAGAAATGACTTGTGAACTGAGGACCTCTGTCAGAAACTATCGTCCCTGGCACACCGTGAAAACGTACTATCTCATCCACATATACTCGAGCGAGCTTCTCGGTTGTATACGTCGTCTTCACAGGTATGAAATGGGCAGACTTCGTCAATCTGTCCACTATCACCCAAATGGAATCATGATTCTTAGTTGTCCTGGGTAGACCAACTATGAAATCCATGGTTATATGATCCCATTTCCATTGCGGTATCGGCAAGGGTTGCAACGTACCTGTGGGCTTTTGATGCTCAGCCTTGACTTGCTGACAAACCGCACACCTCGCTATGAACTCAACTACATCTTTCTTCAAGCCGAGCCACCAATATAAATCCTTCAGAATAAGATACATCTTGGTGACACCTAGATGCATAGCATACATCGACATGTGTGCTTCCTCGAGCACTAACTTCCTCAGATCACCAGCATCGGGAACCACCATCCTATCACGATAGCAAACCAGCCCATCCTCAGACTCATGGAACCCATCACGCTTTTCTCTGTCGAACTCTGATCTGATCAACTATACCGCATCGTATGTTTGTTGTGCATCTTTGATCTGTTGTCTCAGCATAGGCTTGACTTGCATCCATGCTAAAAGTCCAGCTAACAAGGAAACTTCCATCTGCACATTCATCTGCCGCAAGGAAACAAGCATATCCCATCTATGGAATACCAGGGAACTCAATTGTGCCTTCTTTGAAGAAAGAGAAGAAGACTTTTGGCTAAGCGCGTCATCTACCACATTTGCTTTACCAGGATGATACTCGATAGTGCAGTAGTAATCATTGATTAACTCCATCCATCGACGCTGTCACATGTTTAACTCATGCTGTGAAAAGATGTACTTCAGATTCTTATGATCCGTAAAGATCTGACACACTTCCCCATACAGATAGTGTCTCCAAATCTTTAACACATGAACCACTATTTCATACTCCAAATCATGAGTCAGATAGTTCTCCTCATGTTTCTTAAGATGTCGCAAAGCAAAAGAAACCACATGATCTTCCTGCATCAGTACACAACCTAAACCTTTCTTGGAAGCATCACGGAAGACAACATAGCCCTTCCCAGGCTCTGGCAGGATTAACACTGGAGCACTGGTCAACTTCTCCTTCAAACTCTGGAAAGCTTGCTGGCAACGATCATCCCAGACAAAAGGTACATCCTTTCTAGTCAACTTCGTCATCAGCAACGCAATCGCACTGAAGTCCTTGATAAACCTCCGGTAATATCCTACTAAACCCAGAAAACTGCGAACTTATGTCGGCGTCTTCGGCTGCTCCCAATCTGCAACGGACTCCACCTTCTTTAGGTCTACTCTGACTCCTTCTGTAGATATCACATGACCCAAGAAAGTTACTTCTTCCAACCAGAACTCACACTTACTGAAATTGGCATACAAGTGGTGTTGGCGAAGAAGAGTCAACACTCGTCGAAGATGTTGCTCATGCTCTTGCCTGTCCCGACTGTAGATCAAGATGTCATCTATAAAGACTACAACAAACTGATCTAGAAATGGACGGAACACTCTATTCATCAAGTCCATGAAAGTAGCAGGTGCATTGGTTAGCCCGAACGGCATAACCACAAACTCAAAGTGACCATATCTCGTCCGAAAAGCTGACTTTGGTATGTCATCCGCCTTAATCCTCAACTGATGATATCCGGACCGTAGATCAATCTTAGAAAACATTGTAGCACCACGCAACTGATCGAACATATCATCTATCCTCGGTAACGGGTACTTGTTCTTGATTGTGACTTTGTTCAACTTTCGGTAATCCATACATAATCACATTGATCCGTCCTTCTACTTGACGAACAACACTGGAGCACCCCAAGGCGACGTACTTGGTCGGATGAAACCTTTCTCCAACAACTCTTGCAACTGCTTCTTAAGCTCTGCCATCTCTACTGGAGCCATCCTATATGGTGTCTGTGTGACTGGCTGCATTCCTCGTACCAGATTGATCTCGAAGTCAATTTCTTAGGGTGGAGGAGCACCAGGAAACTCATCAGGAAACACATCGGCAAACCCTCGGACAACCGACACTTCCTCGAGACTAGGAACCTTCACCTTGGTAGCCACAACGGTATCCACAACGTGAGCTAAGAACGCCTCACATCCTTGTCGTAGCAACTTCTCCGCCACCATAGCTGATACCAGACACGTCAGAAGGATCTTCCTATCTCCCTGGAAGACCCACTTCTCTCCATCATCATCAAACACAGCCTTCTTGGAACCACAGTCCAAAACAACTCTATACTTCTCTAAGGTATCCATCCCAAGGATAACATCAAAACCGTGCATATCAAGTGGTATAAGATCCACTTGAATGTTGTGTCCCGAAAAAGACAAGACACAAGATGGACACTCTTCTCGAAGCATCGAGGAACCATCAAGAGGGGTTTCTAACAACAGGTTGTCTTTCTTACAGCTAACATGTAAATGACAGTTTTCGAGCATACTATAGGCGATAAAAGAGTGTGTGGCACTCAGGTCAACCAGAACAGATATAAAGCACAAAGAAGACATATCAGAATGAGATAACTCCATCTGACTTGTCACTACTCATGGGTTGACTATCACCTCTGACTAACTCATAGCATAGAATCGAGCCGTTGCTTGCTGTCCACGTCCTATGCTTCCTTGAGCAGACGATCCCGCTTGCGATGCTTGACCGCGTCCTCGCCTTCTGCTACCACTGGGCTGCTGTCTATCTGACCCTTGTTGATTCTGCCTCGGCTGTTGTGTCACTTCAACATCTTTGTTTGGGAAATTTGACTTAACATGCCCTATTTGACCGCAGGTATAGCATGTCCTAACTTCAAACCGTGTCCTAGATGGCCCTGTCACTGCCACTGATGTTGTATTATGTGCCTTAGATGGCGAAGAAACATATCCTCTTCCCTTACTCGGAGACCACTACGATGGTGCACTGGAACCTCTCATAACTGAAGGTGATGAAAACCTGGGCTTCTTGAAGCCACCAAACATCTGTTCTTGGAACTGAGCAGGCCTTTTCTTAGACATAGACTCTCTTTTCTCCCTTACTGATCGTTCGATCCTCCGGACGGATTCCACAAATGTAGCAAACCACTCTCGATTCTCCAACGCAGAAACAGGTGTTGTCAGCTCAGAACTCAGACCCTTCTCAAAGCATCTAATCCGCACTTCATATGTCGCTACCATATGAGGACAAAACCTCAGCAAGTCCATGAACTTGGCTTCATACTCGGTGATGTTCATCACTCCTTGTCGTAGGCTCTCAAACTAACTGATCTTCTCATCTAGATACGTCTTCAGAAAGTATCTGTTGAAGAACTCACGCCGGAAAACTTCCCAACCAATCACCTCACCAGGTCGCTTCTCTTCCTCGATGGTCCACCACTGACCAGCACTACCTTTCAGAAGGTAGACAGCATGCTTTACTTTGTCTGCTTTGGGGATATCGAGGATCTGGAAAGCCTTCTCAAGACTTGTCAGCCATAGATCTGCATCCACTGGATTAGCCGTTCCAGCATAATCCGAAGCTCTGACTCAGCGAAGCCGCTCAAAGGTCTTCCCAATACCCGATGTTTCACCATGGGGAGCATGTGCTCTCAGCGGAGGCACTAGCAATCTTTCTACCATGAGATTCATTGTAGCCATCATCTGCCCCATAAGCTATTGGTAGGCAGGATGTTTAAAAATGGCTGGGTCGGGTTGGGGGACCTCAGGCACCCGATCTTCATGTACCTGCCCTATAGCTCCATCAACTGATGCAGCATCGCTGTTCTCAACAGCATGTTCTTCATGGTTTCCAGACATCTTGGCTTTTCTTCTGCTGAGGGCCAAAAATGATTGTGAGAAAATCTGGGAAACTCACAAGAACAGACACAACCTAGTCCTAAATCCCTGTAGACTCAGCGAACCGAGAGCTCTGATACCAAAACTTGTGGCAACACATCCCACTATCACACAGACAGCGAGGTGTTATGTGAAAATGTGCGGAAATCACCATAACCACAAATTACCAAAAACACTGGTTAATTAAAACTGATTGCTGAAAGTAGGTAAACTGAGAAACTATTACATTTAGGTCCACATCCTGCAAAGAAACATATTATATAGACATTTACAAGCCTTGATATGTGTCCACAGCTTAGAGGAACAGTTGTCTATCCAACGCAAGAGTTCATCACCTGTTTATATGTACATAAAGGCCCACATCCGGCCAGTAACAGGATATACAAAGGATCAACAGCCATACATCGTGAAACAACGTCAAAATGCTTCCCAAGGACCTGAGAGTACAGGGATGACTCTAAGACTCTACTGTAAAACATTCAAAACAGCAGCATATCCATCGCTTGCCTTCTACTGCTCGTCTTACTGCTCGGCCACAACTCCGCGACCACCACCACGTCTAGCTCGACCACCTAAAAAGGGTGTAAACCAATGGGGTGAGACACACAGTCTCAGCGAGAAACATAACTCCCCTCCGAAACTACAAAACCTCAGAAAGATAAAGCAACAACATCCGATAACTGATTAGGGTATAACAAGAGCAGTTTATAGAGTAAAGTTATTCATACCGTCAAGCTTACCAGATGTACGGAAGGCATATACTCAAATATTTCTTTATGGAACATGATTAATAAGATAAGATTTATAGTAAACAAGGTTAACTACAAGCAAGGCCTCAACCAATGTTCTGTGTTTTGCTTTAAGAAGTAAATACTATTCGGCTAGATTACATATTCTTATGCCCTAAGGAAGTGAGCTGTACCGCTCAAATCCAACTGACGGTTGTGAAACCCGGAGCTGGTTCCATACAAGGTCAATGGAAGAGCCAGACTCCACGACCTCCCCCTCATAGTCAGTGCACGAGAACTAAAATAGGACTGCGGTCTCGTGCTTGAGTGGCCTCAACCACAGGGTCAGCTCCATAGGCTACCCTTCCTCTAGCCCGCCTCAGTACAGGTCACGGCGCTAGTAAAACTGAGCCACGGGCCTATTCACCGTGCTCTGAGCCATGAACACATTCATGCTCCCATATCACACATCCTGACCCATGGGCATGTTCACCATGCTCATCACATATTCCGAGTCTGCAAACGCAGCTGCACTCGATTCCCTCTCTATTTTAGGCTAGGAGAAACCTCCCATATTCAATAATATGCACTCTGGGTTAACCCACAGGAGAACCCATTTCACCATCACTAGTTCCTGACGATGATGGATCTATGGCCAGGGCAACTACATGATATATTCCACTGTGATTAATTAGTATCTTTTATATGGATTGCAAGATTCAACCAAGTTGTATAACATGCAAACTATAACAAGAATAAACAACATAAAACTCAATGTTATGCTTTTATTGTAATCACATCATCCTGATCCATCACAAGGATCCAACATTACATGTTATCACTTGGCCTCTTGCCAATCATCTAGATCCATCTCAAGGATCATCACATTGCCATGGGATCTCAATCCCTCATCATATGCTGCCACTGCCTCTCAAGGCATTCTCATCAACTCAGGCACTCTAGCCAAACTCAGGTCCTCAGACCCAAAACACATCATATATATACCTCATAGCCTTTTACTTGGCTATGCATCACCTGCATGGTTAGTATACACAATAATCATAGGCTTAACAGAAAGGCCATGCTATCAATATAAGGTGACATTAATGATTATATGCTTTATCAACCATGCCTCAACTTGTGACCATAAGCATAGGTTACATCATTAAGCAAGGCATTCTACATGCTTATCATTTGCTCAACATTATTCATAATATCAAGATGATCACATACATAGGTAAAGTCATGTATATTACATAAATGAGTTATACCATAATGATTACCATTAAGTATACCAAAGGCCACCATCATGACTAAATGTGATACATGCACAAGGTTTAGTGTAGATGTTTTTCGGAAGGAACAAGACCCTTACTATAAGTGATATCGGGCAACAGAGAAACCAACCCATCCGTGCACTTCAGGTGTAACGTGCAACCTGTGTCGTGCACTTCTATGTCGTGCAACACAGTGTCAGGTAACAAGGGGTGTCAGGCACAACGCAGTGTCGGGCACCACTGGTAATGACCACTTAGGGCGTGTAGCTCAGCAACGGCGTATCGTGCAACGACGCATCAGGTGTTGTGTTGTCGGCCAACACACCCACAGAGCTAAGGCTAAGAAGGGGATAACGCCCACTACAGACTAGCTGGTAACGCTCCACCCCAGCAAAGCATAACGATATCAAACCAACTCAAGGCTAAGTGTATCGGGCAGGTTGTGCATCAGGGTGTGATGCCCGACACACATACCAAGCAGGGACCAAGGGATAACGCTTGTCACCATCTCAACATGTATTGTCTAAGGGTTTAGGTCAAGAGGGCTGTCAGGAAGCACCTCCCCCAAGATCATAACGACAAGATGTAACTCCACCAGATCCTCATCAACCTCAAGTACAAGGGCACCCAAACCCTAAAGGATTAAGAAGATGGCTCACCTCTCAACTTAAATGAGAGAGGGGGCTTACACATCTCCTAATGCCAAACGGGCAACATAAGGAACAACCTTAGCAAGGTTCACAACCACCACCAAGCTCACCCTTCACGTCCATGGTGAGAGGAGGGTGTTGCTCAAGCTACTAGAACACAGGTGATGCGATGATTTTGAGTCGCATTTATAGACCTATTTCATATGTGTTTTGTGCTCTAATTACTCATTTTCATGGATAATATTGCATAATTCACTTAATTTGGTCTTTGCCATCATATTATATCAAATCCCCTTTGTTTTACTATTTTGAGCATTATTTATCATCTTATTATAAATTGTGTGGATTTACTTGGTCCTATTGTGAAATTTCAGGAAAAACAAGTATCTGCTTCCGTCGATACCATCGACGGAAGTCGATACCATCGAACAAGCCACAGGTTGCTAGCTGAGAAGAGCAGCACAGAGTCGATACCATCGACCCAAGTCGATGCCATCGACACATGAAGAGCTACAGCGTCGCTAAACGACAACAACCGACGCTATAGGAGTCGATACCATCGACGCCCAAGTCGATGATATCGAGATCACCACAAGCGCTCAGAATAAAAGAAAGGGAAGCTGCCGCTAATCCGCTGGGTCGATACCATCGACCCGCGTCGATGGTATCGACGCCGGCAGATATGCGTTGGATCTATTTTGATCTCGATCGGACGGCTGTTGTTATTTGACGATCTAATTAGAGACTTATACCTAATGACGGCCGCCCACACGAGATCATCATCTCATTTTTGGATTGCACGAGTGCTGAGGAGGAGAAAAAGGAGAACGGAGGCCGAGAAGCTCATCCCGGGTGATTCGGACGCTACCGAAGATGATTTCCACCACTGATAGGCGGGGAAGCTCGTGTTTTACACCAAGGATCCACTGATTCTTCTCCGTTCAGGGGTTTTCCCATTTATTTCCCGTTTTTCTTATGAATTCCCCAATTTCTACCATGTATTCGTGTGAGATGAACATGAGAGGCTAAAACCCTCAATCTTTAGGACCGGGAGTAGCCCGGGAATGCATTGTATGACATTTTTATATCAATAATTCATATTTTTCTCTCAAATCCGTGGTATAGATTCGTTTTCTCCATTTCTATTGTTATGCTTGATCACCATAATAATAACTTAATACCCTTAATCACTTCGACAGAAGGATTAACGGTTGAAAAGAGACGAAATCTACATTAATTAATAAAACCCTTGATAAAGGAGTTGTAAAATTAATGGTGGGAACTGAGAGACCGTTTTTAATGCGCTTAGTTTAGGGGAATGATTACTACGACGGTGGAATCAACCTAAACCTAAGTAGTGAATTACACCACGACAGTGGGTAATTCTCAATTCAGGCCACTACCCGGATAGAGAGAGAAGTGTGAGGAATTATATGAAACCTAATACAATGTTGACCCGCGGTGAAACCGCCATCCTAAAGATATCCTTTTGAATTGATTAAATTAACCTTTAATCGATTGTTTTCTTTGTTTGATTTTTATTTTCTTTTTAATTTGAACAACAAAACCCTACTTTGTTAATCGGTCTAGCTGATTGCGATTAGTTAGTAAAAGTCCCCAATAATTCACGTATCCCTGAGTTCGACTCGGGCCTCACAAGGCCTATATTACTCGACGCGTATACTTGCGTTTAAGCGCGTAGTAAAATACACGTCAAGTTTTTGGCGCCGTTGCCGGGGATACGGCGAATTATTGGCACTTTGAGTGCTAAGAGCGACCACTCTAGGCCACATTTTTTTTATTTTAAAACAATTTCAAAAATTCCTTTATTTCTCTATAATTGTGTTGACTCGTTCAAAGCATTGTACTGAACCCCTATTTCCATATTTCAGGTACTTTGCATGGTGCACACACGTAGTCGAGACTACGTGAATCGCACACCTGAGGTTCCATCTGCGGGACCAGAGGACGAGGACTACTACGAGGAGGAACACCAAAGTGATATAAATTCTGAATCAGAGCAAGAACAAGCAGAAGAAATGGCTGAAGCACAGACAATATGGGAGAAGATCAAGGCGTCTTCTTCCTCAGCATCAAAGGGGCCTATAAAGAAACAGGGGCTAAACATTCCAACCTACAAGATCGATCCAGCATTGATTAACCTGGTTAAATCAAACGCATTTCACGGATTAAAAATGAAGATCCAGTGGCCCACATCAGCCAGTTCGTGGAGAACTGTGATATGGTGAAGATAGATCGATTTCCACAGGATGTGCTCTACCTCAAGTTATTCCCGAGTTCCTTGGCTGGAGTGGCAAGAGAGTGGCTTCATAACCTCGACGATGAGTTTGTTGAATCATGGGATCACATGGTGGAGGTTTTCTTCGAGAGGTTTTTCCCTCCTGAGAAGACCAATGATATGATCAGGAAGATTCACAATTTCACCCAATAGGCGGGTGAAACTTATTCTGAGACTTGGGAGCGATTCCAGGTCATGTTGAGGAGATGTCCACATCATGGATTGGACAAGGAAACCCAAGTGAAGATCTTCTACTTTGCTCTCTCCGAGCATGATAGAAGCAACCTGGACTCGGCTGGTTCCGGATTTTTCTTAAATAACACCGATACAAGATGCTGGGAAATACTGAAGAATATGGCACGGAAGCAATCTTGGGGAGAAAGAGAACGAGGCCCAGTTGAGCAAGCAAGAGTTGCCAGTGAGTCAAAGGCAATGAGAGAGATGAACGAGAAGATGGATCTTCTCGCAAAGAAGTTGCTGCAGAAGGAAGACAATGAGTCCGAGGATGAGGCTCAGGTCAAGTATATGAGGCAACAACAAGGGTACAGGAATAACAATTATTCATGGAGGAAGGATAAGAAATTTTCATGGAAGGATCCAAACAATTTTCTGCAGGATCCGGACGCCAAGCCTGCACCGGTCACGGAGGACAAGAGCACGGAGTTGCTCAATCAAGTCATCAAGCAAAATCAAGAGTTGATGAACACTTTTGGGCAACAAATCAAGCAACAGGGTGAATTTATGAACCAGTTTGGGCAGACTTTGCAGAGTCACGGGGCTCAAATGAGAACTATAGAGACTTCCATGGCGCAGATGGCAGCCGAGATTGCAAGCTTGAAGAAGCCGGCACATCCAGGTTTTCCGGGGAACACCAATGTTCCCGGGGGAAACCAACCGGCCAAGGCCATCTTATTGAGGAGCGGTAAGAAAATGTTAAATCCAAGGGCAGATGACACAAGCACACCGCAGGACATAGTTGAAGAAGCAACAGTCAAAGAGCAGCCCGCACCTGTCATAGAGCAAACTGAGGACATAGATGAAGATGGTAAGGAATAACAAGCCACTGAGGAGGAACCGCAGAAATTAACTCCCTATGTGCCACCTCATCAAAGGGCACATACTGTTCCGGTCCCATATCCCAATAGTGCAAAGGCAAGAAAGGTGGATGCACAGTTTAAGAAATTTCTAGACAGCTTTAGGAAGTTATCAGTGAATATTCCTTTGCTAGAGGCGATTGAACAAATCCCGTCTTATGGGAAGTTTCTCAAAGATGTAATCACCAAGAAGAGAAAGATACCCGACACTGAGGTCGTGGTATTGAAGGAGCAAGTGAGTGCTTTTATTATGGGCACTTTGCCGCCAAAGAGACAGGATCCCGGTTGTTTCAATATTTCTTGCTTTATCGGGAAGTTCAAATTTGGCGAGGCACTTTGTGATTTCGGGGCAAGCATAAATCTGATGCCCCTTTCTACATTCAAGAAACTTGGATTGAAAGAGTCAAGGCTAAGCAACATGACCATCCAATTGGCCAATAATTCTGTGGTGAAACCGTATGGAATCTGTGAGGATGTTTTGGTAAAGGTAGACCGCTTTGTTTTTCCGGCTGATTTCGTCGTTATGGAAATGCAGGACGAGCACGGCAATGAGTTACTACTTGGTCGCCCATTCCAAGCTACAGCTGATATGATCTTAGAGATGGGGAGAGGTCGCTTGACCTTGGGCATTGCCGATGATCGCTTTGAGATGGTCATGCCCAATAGCAATGCATCCACTAAAGCAAAAGCACAGTGCAACATGGTGAAGCATGTGGAACACAATATCTCACTTTGTCTTGGGAAGCCATTTTTGGATATGGCTCATGTGATGAGCAGGATAGATAATGGGACCCTAGCAGTGGACCTTATGGAGCAAACTAAAGTTGTCTCTTTATGCAAGGTTGTTGGGTTTCCAAATGATGAGAATGAGGACATTCCACCTTCATGGGAGGATGATGCGATTATTACTTCTATTTCCAAAGCATATCCGGAATTGCCTTTGGAAGCGTGATTGCTAAATGTCACTTATGATTGGATGCGGAGTACTTCACTCAAGGAGTGCGCCAAGATGCTTCAAATGCTTCCATGTTTCTACACGAGGCACTATGAAGATTTGGGTACACTTCCCCCACCGCTACAATCATCTCTTATTTGCCCACCTGATCTGGAGTTGAAGCCATTGCCCCCGCATCTGAAGTACGTCTTTCTAGCTGAGGAGGACAAGTTACCAGTGATTGTATCTGCATACTTGAGTGCGGATGAGGAGGAGCAACTACTGATAGTGCTCAAGAACCACCGTGGAGCTTTTGGGTGGTCTGTGGCGGACATCAAGGGGATCTCCCCTACACTTTGTCAACACAAGATACGGCTCGAGGAGGGAGCCAAGCCAGTCATACAGCCTCAAAGACGTCTAAATCCAAGCATGATGGAGGTTGTCAAGAAGGAAGTCATAAAGCTTCTTGCTGCAGGGATCATTTATGCCATATCCGATTCGACGTGGGTGAGTCCCACACAGGTAGTCCCTAAAAAGGGGGGAATCACTATCACTACAAATCTTTTGAATGAACCTGTCACCACCCGATTGGTAACCGGGTGGCGTGTTTGCATTGACTACAGCCGATTGAATGCCGCAACTCTTAAAGATCATTTTCCATTGCCATTTATCGATCAGATTTTGGAACGTCTAGCTGGTCGGTCGCATTTTTGTTTTCTAGATGGCTATTCGGGGTACAACCAGATTTCTATTGATCCTTTGGATCAAGAGAAGTCTACGTTTACATGTCCCTATGGGACGTTTGCTTACCGCCGTATGCCGTTTGGTTTATGCAATGCGCCGGCGACTTTTCAACGTTGCATGCTCGCCATATTCTCTGACATGGTGGAGCGGTGTCTTGAAGTTTTCATGGATGACTTCTCGGTGTATGGAGCGTCTTTTGATGAATGCCTTTATAACTTAGATAAGGTATTGCAGCGGTGCGAGGACACACACTTGGTCCTCAATTGGGAGAAATGTCACATGATGGTGACGGAAGGAATTGTGGTAGGACACAAGGTGTCTAGCAAGGGTCTTGAGGTAGACCCCGTAAAAATTGAGGTGATTTCTAAGCTACCCCCACCAAATTCTGTAAAAGGGGTGAGAAGCTTTTTAGGACATGCCGGGTTTTATCGGCGATTTATCAAGGATTTTTCAAAAATCGCAAAGCCATTATCGGAATTGTTGGAAAAAGACGCAGTTTTTTATTTCAATGAGAAATGTCTTCACGCATTCGAGGTTTTGAAGGAAAAGTTGATTTCAGCTCCGGTTGTTCAAATGCCGGATTGGACAAAGCCATTCGAGTTGATGTGTGATGGGTCCGATTATGCTGTGGGAGCTATTTTGGGGCAAAGGGTAGATAACAAGCCTGCTGTGATTTTCTATGCCTCAAAAACGCTTAATGATGCTCAATTGAACTACACAACCACGGAAAAGGAGTTACTAGCCGTCGTGTTCGCCTTTGAAAAATTTCGGCAGTACTTAGTGGGTTCTAAGGTGGTTGTGTGGACTGATCACGCTGCAATAAAGTATTTGATGGAGAAGAAGGATGCGAAGCCTAGACTAATTAGGTGGATTTTGCTCCTACAAGAATTCGATATTGAAATCAAGGACAAGTCGGGAATTGAAAATGTGGTGGCTGACCACTTGTCTAGGTTAGAGAGGGTTGATGAACAAGGTTTGCACATACCCATTACCGAGACCTTTCCCGATGAACAACTTTTAAAAATTGATTCTAAAGAACCATGGTTTGCGGAAATTGTGAATTATTTGGCTTGCGGGATCATCCCGGAGGATTGGTCCTATCAAGAGAAAAAGAAATTCTTTCATTCATTGAGATATTATTTTTGGGATGACCCGATTCTCTTGAAGCAGTGTAGGGATGGTATTCTTCGCAGGTGCGTGCCGGAGGTGGAGTACGAGAGTGTTCTCCACCACTGTCATGCGTCGCCTACAGGAGGACACCATGCTAGCTCACGGACAGCAGCCAAGGTGTTGGAGAGTGGCCTTTATTGGCCCACTTTGTTCCGGGATGCCTATGATTTTGTTAGGCAATGTGACCCGTGCCAGCGCGCAGGTAACATCTCAAGGAGACAAGAAATGCCCCTGAATGTATTTCAGGAAGTTGAGGTATTTGATTTATGGGGAATTGACTTCATGGGACCCTTTGTGTCCTCAAATTCAAATCTTTATATCTTACTTGCTGTAGATTATGTGTCGAAGTGGGTGGAGGCAATCCCCACAAGGACTAATGATTCGAATGTAGTGTGCAGGTTTGTCAAAGAGAACATTTTCTGTAGGTTCGGGATTCCCCGAATGATCATAAGTGACGGAGGCACACATTTTCGAAATCAGAAATTCGCGACACTTTTAAAGAAATATGGGGTCAAGCACAACATCGGCACCCCATATCATCCACAGACGCAAGGACAAGTGGAGGTATCAAATAGAGAAATCAAGAAGATTTTAGAAAGGACCGTAGCATCCACAAGGAAGAATTGGAGTGTATTGCTACCATACGCGCTTTGGGCTTATCGAACGGCGTACAAAACACCTATAGGCACCACGCCTTTTAGGCTGGCGTATGGCCGGGCTTGCCACCTTCCGGTGGAATTGGAGCACAAGGCCCATTGGGCGCTAAGAAGGCTGAACTTGCGCTATGATGAGGTCGGGAGAAAAAGGATGTTTGAATTGAATGAATTGGATGAGCTACGCATGACGGCATATGAGAATGCCCGCATCTACAAGGAGTGCACAAAGCTGATCCACGATCGCCATATTGAGATGCGCACGTTCAAGAAGGGAGACAGCGTTCTATTGTTCAACGCCCATCTCAAACTGCATCCCGGGAAGCTGAAATCCCGGTGGAGTGGACCCTTCATTGTGGAGGAGGTGAAACCGCACGGAGCGATTCTCGTGCGTGATGGAGATGCCACGTTCTTGGTGAACGGGCAACGCTTGAAGTTGTATTTTGGTGAGAATTACAAGAGGAAAGTGAATGAGGTCAAACTCATTTCACTTGTGCATGAATGAGATGAAGGGAAGACGTCTAGCCTAAGACGCTAAAGAAGGGCGCTTGTTGGGAGGCAACCCAACCATCGGTACATTAGGATAGTTTAATTTTAGTCATAGATTGCTTTTATTTCGTTTAAATTTTAGTTTAAAAATGATACCTTGATCCGTTTGTTGAATGTGCAGGCACAGGCAGGGTCGATACCATCGACACACTCGTCGATGGTATCGACATGGGTTCAGGTTGACACCAGCAAAAATCGCACTGCGTCGATACTATCGACACCCCCGTCGATGGTATCGACATGGTCACAGACAGGTCGCAATAAAAGTGTCGATGGTATCGACACCCCAGTCGATACCATCGAGATCTCTGGAGATATTCAGACGAATTTTGCTCAGTCAACTCGATACCATCGACGGCCTCGTCGATGGTATCGACATCATCACAGGTTGAATGCAACACAACGGCGGTGTCGCAATAAAAGCAAGTCGATACCATCGACATCCGTCGATGGTATCGACGGACATGTCACCGATCCGCACACAGACATCGACGATGATCGCAACAGCCACGTCAGCGATCTGGGTGCTGCGTCAATACCATCGACTTCCGTCGATGGTATCGACCCGTCAGCAATCCGGGTTTCTCGATCCAGCAAACGTCAGCCGTCGATACTCACGAGGGAGGCAGATACCCACGAGACGGGTCAACAGGGGCGCCGATCAAGCCTATTTAAGGGGACTTGCAACGTCATTTGACGTCACACCTTCAGAGCAAGTATCCTCCTTTGCGCCGAGCACTCCCCAGAGCCCTCCAAGACTGAAGAGAAGCGTCATCGAGCAGAGAATTTCTTCTCCATCTTCACCGAGCTCTTTTCTTCTAATCCCATCTTCTCGCAACCATGGTGCACGCCGCCAGAGCGTCGTCCTCAAGCGCACACCCTATGGAGATCGAGGAGTTCATTCCTCCCCCAACCGCTTCCATCCCTCGTCCACGCCTAATTCATGCCAACATGGAGGTGAGGAAGGTCTACGAGGAGATAATGAAGCAAAAGTTCGAGCCCACCCGGTATGTGGACCGGGGCATGATCCAGGAGTTGGGATTCGAGGCCAACTTGGCCTATGTGCTTCATGGACAAGCACGCCTCACCAACAGAAGCCTACGCCCTGAAGAGCTGCAGTACCATGCGGATGGGCAGCCGTTTTTCGGCGAACGGCCCACCTACAAGGAACTGGTGGCAGAGTTCATGGCGTCTCTCGACGTCTGCGTCGTACCAAACGACGTGGTAGCATCGGACCGGGAATGGATCAAGGGAAGGGTGTCCTTCCGACTCTTCAACAACAACTACAATCTCACACTGGTCCAGTTCAATCAAATCTTCAACTAGATCCACTCTCCACATGATCACCGAAGGCCGGACTCCCACACCGACTATGCAAAGATCTTCTCCGAGCTAGTTACAGTGTCGGAGGGGAAGACCGTGAGCTACCACAATGCAGCGGTAGCAGATTTTGAGCACCCGTTCGTCCGGGTCTTGCATAGGATGTTGAGCTTGACATTCTTCGCTCGAAGTGATCTTGCTTTGAGCAAGTTTCTGGAGAGTGACTTGTTCTTCCTTTACGCACTCCTGAAGTGTCAACCATGAAACTGGGGGGCGTTCTAGCTACAGCGCGTCCTGGCGGTGAAAAGGAGCAAAAGGAAGGCTCCAATCCATTTTGGTGGTCTTGTCACCAAGTTGGTGCTTTACTTGGGGCTGAACTTTCAGTCCATGACTCCGATCTCTACGAGGAGCAAGGTGAACGTGCAACACTTGCACCGTTCAAACCTCATTCTTCTCCGGGACGGGTTGGCGTACGCTCATTGCCACGTCAACCAAGCTTATCAGGAGAGCTCCCTACCGGACGACGTCTTCAACATAGAGGGCAAGCAGCACTTCCGGTGGCCAATCATAGCCATCGAGTCCTCCGAGGAAGAAGGCGGAGGTGATGAGCAAGAAGGCGAGGCTGCAGAGGAAGAGGAGGCTTTCACACCTTTTCGAGCACGTGTGGCACCACGGAAGCGTCCTAGGATGCATCCGGGTGCATCTTCATCATCTCAGCCCCCGCCACCATCACCACAGCGCGAGCAGCCAACCGAGGATCCCTATTCCATGCAGGGGATGTACACCATGCTGCAGGACATCCAGCAGACTCAGCAGCAACACATGGTTATGTATACCGGCATTCATGAGACTACGAGCCGGGTACTTGACAACCAACGGGCTATGTTCGAGAACGAGCGGCTCATCCTCGCCAACCAAGAGCAAATGCACACCCAGTTGCAGCGGATAGAGACGCAACAGGAGCCTTTCTTCGACCATTACTGGAGTCAAGACTACTTTGGAGGCTATCCACAGCCTCCGCCGAGGACCCAATATGATCCAAGCTTCCAGGGGGAGTACCCGTCTTGGGATCCTACGGCACCGCAATACCCACCACCGCCTCCGTAGGATTGATCAGGGTATCACTGTTCCACCCTTAAGTTGGTTTTTGACTATGAGGCCATAGTCGAATTCAAGCTTAGGGGGGTGGCTGGAACAACTCTATCTTTTATCTTTTCTTTAGTTGTTTTTGCTTTTTGCTTTGTTGTTTGTTTTTGCAATTTTAGTTTGTTTAGGATCCACATCTATCTAGTGTAATCGTGGATGTCTTAAAAATTGTCATCTCGCTGTTTTCATGGGAAATTTAAGGGAATTTAAAAATTTCTGTGTCTTTTGGATAGCTTAACTTGGTTGTCCTTGGGAAACTTGTCCTATGAAAATGATTGATTATGTCAACTCTAAAGCAATATGTCACACCCACACCCCTATTGACTCATGAAAAGTGGATAGTAACGGTTGTTTGAGCCTAACCTAATCAAATGGTAATGAGACCTTAATTGAATATAAGAGAAAGAACCCTTTGAACTACTACACATGTCAGTAAGGAGGGACACATGATATTTTTCTAAGGTTCAGTAACTTAATCTTGTGATCATTCCACTTCATATTTTTTCATAATCTACCAAAGAATTGGAAGTAAAGTACAGTTTTAATTCCTTCTTGCGTGCATAGCATGTAGATAGGATTTGTATTGTTATTTTCATAGTTTTGCATAAAACGAAAAAAAATGTATAGTGATTCATGCACATTACCTTTAGGTGCATGTCATGTAGTTGCACTCATAACTTTCATGATTTTCACGCATAAGTACACCATGTACCTCAGTTTTTCCTAAAAAGTGATCTAAACTTTTCCATACCCTCGAAATAGTACAAAGATTTCCAATCATGAAGGAAATGGCCTTATACATGTATCTCTAAGCAATTATGGATATGTGGGCTAAAAGAAAGAAAAAATTCTGGAAATCTGAAAAACAATTTGAAAAAAAAGAGAGAATTTAGAAGGAAATGGAATAAGAGGGAGAAAGGAACATGATATCACTTGCATAACAAGGAAATTGAGTACATGATGTGGCTTAATTAGATTTCTATCTCTTTTTGAGGTGGAAGGTTAGTGCATGCATCATTCCACCCAATTATAGGCATTAGGGCATTTTTAATGTGCATTCACATCATTTAGGGCATTTTGTTTTATGCATTTTGAAACTGTGTAATACTTCCAAATTCTTCCATGAACCACCCATTCCATCCACCCGTTGCTCGGATTGGTAGGCCACCGTGATTTTCTCCTCACTCATGTTTATCAGGAGAACTGCTTCCATGTAGATGGTAGTTAGGGAGAGCAACGTAGTGTAGGCGATCACAAGATGCACCAATGCTGAATCGGAGAACCTTATTATGTTATCTGCCTTATGTGATAGTGTTCATCGGTTTGAAGGATAATTTTTCTTATTGATGATTATTGTCTCCTGTAGGGTAATTACTGTTCTGTGATTAGGAAAGACCGGTTTGAGAACGTTCAGTGGGAGTCATGTGGAATGTGGGGTGATGTGTTGATTTTTAGTTGACATCTGCAATCCTATTCTAAGGTTTAGTTGCTCGAGGGCGAGCAATGTTTAAGCTTAGGGGAGTTTGATGCGATGATTTTGAGTCGCATTTATAGACCTATTGCATATGTGTTTTGTGCTCTATTTACTAATTTTCATGGATAATATTGCATAATTCACTTAATTTGGTCTTTGCCATCGTATTATATCAAATCCCCTTTGTTTTACTATTTTGAGCATTATTTATCATCTTATTATATATTGTGTGGATTTACTTGGTCCTGTTGTGAAATTTCAGGAAAAACAAGTATCTGCTTCCGTCGATACCATCGACGGAAGTCGATACCATCGACCAAGCCACAGGTTGCTAGCCGAGAAGAGCAGCACAGAGTCGATACCATCGACCCAAGTCGATGCCATCGACACATGAAGAGCTACAGCGTCGCTAAACGACAACAACCGACGCTACAGGAGTCGATACCATCGACGCCCAAGTCGATGGTATCGAGATCACCACAGGCGCTCAGAATAAAAGAAAGGGAAGTTGCCGCTAATCCGCTGGGTCGATACCATCGACCCGCGTCGATGGTATCGACGCCGGCAGATATGCGTTGGATCTATTTTGATCTCGATCGGACGGCTGTTGTTATTTGACGATCTAATTAGAGACTTATACCTAATGACGGCCGCCCACACGAGATCATCATCTCATTTTTGGATTGCACGAGTGTCGAGGAGGAGAAAAAGGAGAACGGAGGCCGAGAAGCTCATCCTGGGTGATTCGGACGCTGCCGAAGACGATTTCCACCACCGACAGGCGGGGAAGCTCGTGTTTTACGCCAAGGATCCACCGGTTCTTCTCCGTTCAGGGGTTTTCCCATTTATTTCCCGTTTTTCTTATGAATTCCCCAATTTCTACCATGTA